>QXTE01000011.1:15289994-15629835 GCA_003942145.1 Platysternon megacephalum | reverse complement strand
GTATAGCAAAATTGTTTCACATTGCTATGAAAGCAATGCCCTCAATAGAATTTGGATTTACTAGAGAAGTCTGGCTTTACATGTGGAAGGCTATGAAAAATAATAGCAAGATACACAGATTTTTATCTCTAAAATATTTCTAAAAAAATATCTTTAAGATATATCCCCCCAGTTTGTGTAATCCCCCTTGGGAGTCTATCAGCTTCTGAAATGCTGGACTGAGCCTCTAGCGGTATGTCTACATAGCAATGTAAGCCTAGGGTTAGTGGGACTTGAATGAGCTGACCTGTGTCAGGAAACCCTGGCCTTGAACATCTACATTGCATTTTAACCCAGACCTGAGTCAAAGTAGCCCTAGCCCACAGTGTCTAGCGCACTCTGCCCCCTCTGTCGACACTGTAGCCCAATGAATGTGTTGCACTGTGGAAAAACTCTATTGCCCACCCTGTTTACTAACTGTGACTATGCAATTGATGGGACTTGGGTGCCCATAAGGAGCACATGAGTTCTAAACTGCATAATTAGCTTCTTTTGTGACTGTCTCAGTAGAAAGACTGCAGTTTGAGAAGGCTTTATACTGAACTACCGTCTAATCTGTGAATCAGGCTCTCCACCTCTAGACTGAATCACATTGGCAGGAAACTGCCCAGGTGGACCTGTTCTGAGGATAATTAGGTCATCAGACTCCAGGGCTGTCAAACTAGGAAAATAAAACATCACAATTCTTAATTTTTTTTAAATGGGCTGTTCAATTAAGGTGTTTTTGTTTGTTTATTTAAGTTTGACATAAAATGTAGGTTTCGGAGGAAAAACACACATACCCCAGCCTGGCTACTGCCAGCTGTGGAGCAGTGAAGTGCTCCAGCACCCCCTGAGGCTCCCTCATCCCTGACCCCAGGAGGCAGGAATAAGGGATCCTCTGGAGGCTGTGGGGAAATTCTGGGGCTGGCTCCCACTCACCGCCTTCACAGTGCATGCTGCCTCTACGCATGCAGCCCCAAGAAGGGCAGGAGGGGCCCGGGAGCAAGGGACAGAGAGTGGAGCGGGACCAAGCGGCTACCCTGCAGGGAGGGGGAGTTGCAGAGCTCCTGGATCAGCACAGCTGGGGGAGGGATGATCCCCAACAACCTGGCACACTGGAACTGCCTCCCACCTGGGAGCTTTGCTCCCTGCTCCAGGCAATCTCTGTACAACGAGGAGGAGCCGGAGCTGCCGCCGTGGGAGGATTCAGGGAACTTTTGGGGCTGGCTCCCACTCATTACTCTGACAATGCATGCTAACTGGGTGCCCCTGCACACAGCATCCCAGGGAGGGTAGGGGGGCCAGAGAGCAGAGCAGTGACCAAGCATCTGCCCTGCAGGGAGAAGCAGTGGCCAGGACGTTGGAGGTCATTCCTTCTCCGACTGTGCTGAGCCAGGAACTCTGTCGCTTCCTCTCCCTGCAGGGTAGCCTCTTAGTCCCCATTCAAATCTCTGTCCCTCACTCCCCTGCCCCACGCACACACTTTTTTGTAACTCCATCACATTGATGGCTCATATGCAATTTGTGATCTATTATGACCTCCATATCCTTTCCTGCAATACTACCACCTAGCCAGTTATTCCCCAATTTGTATTTTTGTGCATTTGATTTTTCCTTCCGACATCTACTACTTTACCCTTGTCTTCACTAAATTTCATTTTCATTATTTCAGACCAATTCTCCAATCTGTAAAGGTCCTTTTGAATGCTAATTCTGTCCTTCAGAGTATTTGGAACCCCTTTTTAGCTTGACATCAACCACACATTTTATGACCTTACTCTCTACTCCCTTATCCAAGTCATTAATGAAAATAATGAATAGTACTAGTCCCAGGAGAGACCCCTACAGACCCAACTAGATATGTCCCCCTAGTTTGACAGCGAACTATGAGCTTTGTCTTTCAACCAGTTATGCACCCACCTTATAATAATTTCATCTAGACCAAATTTCCCTATTTTACTTATAAGAATGTCATATGTGACTATGTTAAAAATCTTACCAAAAGTCAAGCTATATCATTTTTACTGCTGCACTCTATCTGGTAGGCCAGTAACCCTGTCAAAGAAAGAAATAAGATTGTCTTGGCATGATTTTTTTCTTGATGAATACATGGTGACTACATATCACCCTATTATTGTGAAGGTGCTTACAAATTGATTGTTTAAGAATTTGTTCTAATATCTTTCCAGGCATTAAAGGTAGGCTGACTAGTCTATAATTCTCTGAGACCTCTTTGTTCCCCTTTTTAAAGACTGGTAATATGCTGGCCCTTCTCCAGTCCTCTGGGACCTCACCCATCCTCTCTGAGTTCTCAAAGATAATTGTTAATGAGTCTGAGATTGCTTCAGCTAGTTCCTTAAGTGCCCTAGGGTCAGTTTCATCAGGACCTTTCACTTGAATACATCTAACTTATCTAAATATTCTTTAACCTGTTTTTCCCTATTCTGGATTACAGTCCTTCCCCCTTGTTGTTAATATTAATTGTGTTAAGCAATTGTAATAATTGTGGTTCCAATTACTTTTTTAGTGAAGACTGAAGTTAAATAGGCATTAGATACCTCAGCCTTCTTGATGTTGTCTGTTATTAGTTCTCCTTCTCCACTAAGTAAAGGACCTTCATCATTCTCCTGTTCCTAAAGTATTTACAGAACCTCTTTTATTGCCTCTTATATTCCTTACTAGATGTAACACATTTTGTGTCTTAGCCTTTCTGATTTTGTTCCTATGTGTTTGTGCTCTACTTCTGTACTCATCCTTGGCAGTCAGTCCATGTTCCCAATTTTTGTATGATTCCTTTTTGATTTTCAGGTCATTAAAGAGCTCCTAGTAGAGTCATATTGGCCTCTTACTGTTCTTCCTATCTTTTCTTTGCTGTTACTTCTTTAATTTTGTCTCTGAAAAACTGGCAGCTTTCCTAGGCTTGTTTTTCCCTTAGATTTTATTTCCATGGGACTTTACCTACAGGTTATCTGAGTTTGGTAAAGTCTGCTTTATTGAAGTCCATCATCCTTATTCTGCTGCTCTCATCCCTCCTTTTCCTTAGAATCTGCATTTCCTGATCACTTTCACCCAAATTGCCTTCTACTTTCAGATTTGCCACCAATTCCTTTCTGTTAGTCAGAATCAAGTTTAAAATGACTGCCATCCTGGTTACTTTTCTCCATGTATGTAAGTTTTAAGTAGAAAAATGTATAGGGATGCTGATATACTGTACCTGTACTGTGCACTGAAGATAAAGTTTCTGTAGAAATGTAGGGGAATCATAAATGCCTGTGCATCACACCACGTAGACTCAAATTGAATGGTTATAGGTTCACACATTTTCAATAACATTTTTTGCATGGGTGAATAGTTTTTGCATCCTTTTCCTATGCAAATTATTCATTTATTTCCAATCACAGAGCTAGCACAGATTTGTGTAGGAAACTGAATTATTTTCCCTCCATTTGCTCCTAATGTCTAACTTGAATGTCATATCAAACTGCAAATCACAAAAAAACCACCTTAGGAAAAAGACGCATTTTACAAGAATGAGAAAAGTAAAGCTAGAGTCAAAGTAGATGATATATATTTTACCAGAAACTGTAGTTAATCCTTAATGAAACTCCAAGAAAAGATGTCATCATGATTATGAGTAACTTTAATGCACAGGTAGGAAAGGCCTAGTATACTCAGGAGGTTTGGTATCGGGCAGAACAGGAATGGGTAGCAACTGCTGGAATTTGCAGCTCCCAATGACACAGTGATCACTGACTTGCGCTTCCATTACCCAAAGATTCACAAGAAGACCCAGCACAGCTCAGATCATTTCACTAGGACTGTCGTTGATCATGTCCTCATTAACAATCATTGGTGGTGAACTATCATGGACGTATGAGTTCACAGAAGTATTGAACTTGATACTGATCATCTGTTTCTGCTGACAAAAGTGCACCTCCAACTTCGAAGAAAGCCAGTTAATGAGCTGAAATTGGTTCCACTAACCAAAAGCTCATATTACAACTAAGCTATCAAATGGGTTTCTGTTCTGAACTGCTTAAGGACATCAAAGCATTAGAGACTGAAGTCTCACCCTCTCTTGTCATCTGAGGAGGAATAGCGTTATTTCAAGTAATCTGCGCTGACTTCTGCCAGCTCAGCGCTGGGGCCTCAGACCTAAAAACATCATCCATGGATCAGTGAGGAGATGCTTACAGTTGTCAGAGCTAAGAAAAAAAAAAGTGAGGCTACAATTTGAGTCTTCACATACATGTTTATCAAGAGCAAAAGCAAAGGCTGAATGGGTTAGACATCCTGCTCAAGATTACAACCAGCTCAGTGTTAACCTGTCCAGAAGGGACATTGATCAGGTAGTAACTGTCAAATGTTTGGGCCAATGTCATAGATAGTGCTGGAGGATGTTCGAAGGATGTGGACACTTGTATAACAGCAATTGCTATCGTTTTGAGCCCATCTGTGGCCTCTGAGGGGATGTTGTGACATTAAGCTTTCCATGAAGCGCAGATCTATAGGACCACAGTTATACCATTTTTTATTGTATGGTAGTAAATGGGTGGCTACTTACCCTATAGTAATTGTGGTTCTTCAAGATGTGTGCACATGTGGAGCCCACTCATTGTATGTAGGAACCCCATTTCAGTAATGTGGAATATTTTCACCCATAGAGTCCAGTAGGGTTTGAACTCTTCATGTCATCATGCTCCCTCTCCCAAGGGCATTAAAAGCAAAGTGATGCCAGCCACCACTCAGTTCCGTCACCCCCCAGAATCTAATCTATAAGGCTCCAAACTGTGGGTAAGGAACGGCACGTCTTAGGGACCACATGTGCAGACATCTCAAAACAACAGACTTACTGTAAGGTAACTAACCACTCTTTCTTTGAGTACTGCACCTGTGGCTCATGATGATGAGCTAGCAGTCATCTTAAATGAAGATGGGAGCTTAGAGTTATTTGAAAAGATATTACAAAACCACCCATCCAAAATGGGTGTCCGATATGGAAGCATTCACTCATGAAGAATGCTTTGTAAACATTATGAGCTGAAGTCCTGGTAGCTGCTCTGTAAACCTCAAGCACTGACACTTGACTTAAACATGACACCAATGTCACTTGTGCTTAGGGTGACCAGATGTCCCGATTTTATAGGGACAGTCCCAATATTTGGGGCTTTTTTTTATATGGGCTCCTATTACTCCCCACCCCCATCCCGATTTTTCACACTTCCTATCTGGTCAACCTACTTGTGCTCAGGGACAATGAGTCCAAATGTCTGAAGGAGGATTCATCTTATTATTATATGCAGCCGTAATATAATCAGATACCCATTTTGAAAGTGTGAGATGATGTAGCCATCTCTTTTGGTTTATTACCATAAACAATAAAAAGTCTTGAAGTGTTATGAAAAGATTAAGTTCTATCCAGATAGCATAACAATGATCTTTTAATATCCAAGATATGTAATTTCACTTCTTCAGCTGTTGACGAATGAGGTCTTGAAAAGAAGACTGGTAGGTGAATACTTTGATTTATATGAAAGTCTGATAATTCTTTTGGAATGAAGGATGGATGGGATCTCACAGTTACTTTGTCCATATGAAAAATCCTGTAGAAAGGGTTTATCATTAGTGCTTGTATTTCACATATCCTATGTGCTGAGGTATTTGACACCAAAAATGCACTTTCATTGGTAAAAGGTGAATTAGGCAGCTTGCTAGGAATTCAAAAGGCAGCTCCATTTGAGAAGAAAGCCCTAGAGTTAAATCCTATTATCGAAAAATCTTTATTATAGGAGGAGAGTCAGACTAGACCCCTCAGAAAACTTTTCACTTTTTCCATCAGTGTTGTTCACAGTTTCAAAGATCTTAAAACTTTACTTGGAATTGCCATCCTCAGTAACATGTCATTAATTTTTAGTTTGTAGATTGACTTAATCCTAGTTTAGAAGACTTTCAATAGTAGAAAAAGAAAAAGAGTCATAAAGGTTAATGATGCCATGTAGCCTAGAAGTTTGAGACACATCTTTACTGTTGTCTGAAGGTGATCTTGAAGGAGAAGGATCAGTTGTATGAAATCTATCTGATGGAAGGAATGCTCTTATTGCTAGTGAATGTAGTTGAGCCTCAATAAACTATATCAACTGGGTTGTAATCAGATCTGATTTTTTTTTCCAAATTGATTCTCAAATCTAGGGATGAAAATAGGAGGATCACGTTCCTTGCTGCTCTAGTCACTTGTTCCTGTAATTTTCCCCATACAAGTCAAATGTCCAGAGTAGGCTAAACATGTAATTATTCTCTGCAAAGATGAGCTGCTTCTATGGACTGACACTTGGTGAACACCCTCTGAGATGAATAAATTCCAAAGGGTAGTATTTGGAATTTACAGTGGTTTCCTAAACCAACTGAAACACTGAAACTGCTAATGCTGAAAGAGATGCTCTCATAAAAGAGGATGCCACTAAAGCTGATGCTGGGGCAGACTGAAATTAACACACTGGTGATGAAAGGGATGGTGCAGGTAAGTCCTGAGCCATCTGTTTTAGGACCTTCTTCTCTACACAGCCTCTGCAGTGAGTGCCCTCTATGCTAATATGTCATGGAGAGCTCTGGAACTGACTTCTTCGGTGCCAACTTCATCAATTCCTTTGAGGGAGACTTTTTCCTGTCAGGCACTGGAAATAGAAAGGGGTGCTGAATAACAGATTTAGAGTCTCACTTTTTAATGGCAGGGATCTAGAACTGCTTCAAAAGTGTTTGCATGGTCGCTTTAGGCCTTACTCTTGAGCTCAAAGACACATCCCTGGTGATTGGAACACTAAAGGAATGTGTCGGTAAAGAGGAAGTTCCTGAGTTTTGTCTCTGCTCAGAATCTTTCCATGAGAAAAGCTTTAACTTGGACTGTCTCCTTCTGTGTGCACTTCTGAAAAGATTTACAGATTAGTGACAGTATGTTCTTTGCCCAAGCAATAAAGACACATGGTAAGTGTCCGTTAGGGAGTAGCCCCTTCCCCTACCCCCACAAAAGGAGCATAATTTAAAACCTGTGTATTTCTGTTCTGCCATATCTCAACTAAAATTCTAATACACTAATTAAAAACAGGGAAAAAAAAGTTAAAATGTAACTCTCTTCATATTTTTAAGAGGTAACACTAACATTACTGAACACTAAAGCTACAATAACAAAAAAAGTACTACTGTCCTAACTAACAAGTAAATAAAATAGAGACACTGGTGTTCTAGCTGTTCTGCATAGGGTGTTCCAAGGGAACTGAGTGATGGCAGGGGTCACTGCACTCTTTATGCCCTTGGAAGAGGAGTATGAGGACATGAATAGCTTGAGCATGACCCTTACTGGACACTACTAATGAAAATCTTCAGAGCTGTGCTGGGGTGCCCACACATCACGAGTGGGATACACATGTGTAGTACTCAAAGAAGAAACATAGGTGCTGAGGAAGGCTGAAAACACCAGTTTGATGTTTTTGATTCTCATCATTTTCATTAGCTGCTCCATTGTAAGTGACAGGACAAGATCAGAAATGAGGTTATTTACATTGAACCCAGAAACCACCTCTATCAACACTGGTTCAGTTTTGGTGGCTTTCTTGGTATGGGCATATTATTAGAATGGAAGACCAACAAATTCCAAAGCATGTGTACCAAGGAATGCTGCAGAGCATGTGGATGCCACAAACTTCAGTAATGCAATAAGATTGCCAATGATGGACAGAAACTGAATATCCAGCCTGACCATCTTAAGGACCTAGTCACAGGCTGATCCGGGTGGCACTCAGCCTGCAAGGAGATTACATCCCTTTGGAATTAGCTATGGTGATGATAATGATCTTGTAATATATGAAAATGTATGTGTGATTTTTGTATTCTTCTTCCTTGACCATTCCTATGCTGCCTGTCTTCCTAGATTGCAATCTGTTCAGAGCAGGGATTGTGTGTATGTGCATGCATGTGTGTGTGTACATGTGCGGCTGGCATCTAACAATCTCTGGGTACTACTAGGATACTATTATTACCAACACTTTTATTCTTATGTTACATAATGGGGTAAGTTTGTTTCTATCTTTACCACCATAATCTCTAGGCGCTACGTGGTCAGTACAATCACAAACTGATAGCTATTAAATAAAAATTACGCCCATAATACTGAATCATTCCTGTTTTGGTTCTGGGTTCTTACAGAGTCAACTTTATGTACATAATGTTTAAAAACGTTTATTTCTCTGCTTCTCACTTGTTTGTTTGTTCAGGACCAGCTTGTCTTCCCCATTCTCTACCCTCTTACTTGATTGCACATTTGCAACTTGTGCAACAGACAGATGTCCCAATGAGCTCTGAGAAATTGGTGTTAATAAACACATTGATTTCCTGTTACACAGTAGGAAGGCATTTTTAGATTTCTCTGTGTAACTTAGATGAAAATTAACCTGACACAGCATGTACATCATTCATGGATTGGGTTCTGAAAAATGCAAGATTTTAAAGCAATTTTGCTGTAGTTTCTGGTATTTAGCTCTTGGATATCTGACCAAGATATCCTTATCCATTTTCTGCAATTCCCTGCTATTATCAACTTTCCCTTCTTCCATGTGTTAGATATAGATTTTTTTTATAGCTGCCTTTACTTCCCCTCTAATCTAGATTGTTTTTTAAACAATACAGTCTTCTTACTTTATTGTGGGACTGTGGCCTTCTGGGCACCTAGTAATGTGTTCTTCAACCATTCTCAATTATCATTTACATTTAAATTATTTCTTTCAGCTGATTTGTCTCAGTGTTTTCAGCTTTGTGAAATCAGCCCTATTAAAACACCAAGTATATGTACACATTTCTAGTTCAAACTTCATTATGTTTGCACATCATGATCACTTGTACCTAGGCTACCCTTAACTTTTAGTTGTGTGATCAGTTCTTTTGTATTTGTTGATATGTTGAGTAATATAGAACTCCCACCCTCCCATTATAGGAAACTGTCATCTATAATATTTAGAAATTCCAAGGATATTTTATTACTGGTAGCATGATGCCAGTCAGATTGAAGTCCCTCAGGACCTTAATGCTTCTTTTTTTTTTAAGATAGGTACATAAGGAGCTGGTCATCCTCTTCCTGGGTGTGATTTGGTGGTCTGTAGCAAATGCCAACTAATAGCCCATCCTGTTGCAAGGAGGGATTTGTTAAATAATGTGGCTAGTTGTTTGTCAGAACTCAGGTTAAAATTTGTAAGTTCATTTAAAAAAAAACAAGAAAAACATTGCAATACTGATGTAGCTATATTGTAGCTGCAATGTTTTGCAGTGTAAAAATATATTTTTTTGATTATCTGTGTTATAAATTGTTAAACAATCAAATTAACCGAAATAAAAAATTAAAAATGAGGTCCCAGTTATGTAACATCGTTTTGGGGGTAATTATCAAAATTATCAACCTAACAAAGGGGGACACCAGGCTATGCACCCTGTACCTGATCTTGAAAGATCTACCTTAAATCGGCCTGTAGTTGATATGCTAAGGCACCTGGGCTTGTTAATTGTACGTTGATCCAGCTAATGATAATTCATTAAAGTTGTCGCAAAAGGGCCACATTCTGCACAATAGATTCTGCACAATACACTGAATTGATGGAAATGGCTTGTTTAATGGAATTTTGTGGAGCATCCTCAGTTAATATTGTAATTGAATTGTAATTAAATCTTCCCTTATCATCCATGTGTTGGGGATAGCGAAAAGGATCATTTTTCTACTACTTCCAAGCTGAGCAACAAGAAACTGTTCCAAGTGACAAAAGAAACAAAGACAATCAGAACTTATAATTGACTTGCATCCGAAGAAGTGGGTATTCACCCACGAAAGCTCATGCTGCAAAATGTCTGTTAGTCTATAAGGTGCCACAGGATTCTTTGCTGCTTTTACAGATCCAGACTAACACGGCTACCCCTCTGATACAGAACTTATAATGTTATGTTGGAACCAAATTCAGACTTGCATATGAAGACTCCTAACGCAATAACAATATTGATTTGGGTCCAAGAACAAGTGAGATGGGATCAAGAATCCAACATGACTGTCCATCGGATTATGTTTTATTCTAATGGAGGTGTCAACAAACACAGGGGCAATTAATAACTAAGACTTGGAATAATATATTGTTCACAGCATGGACTAATAGTATTTGTCACCAACTCATAGACTGAAAAGTAAAGAATACTATTGTCTTTGTAATCATGTTCCTCTGTTTAACCAGATTTATTGTTCCTATATAAATATATGAGCCCCCCAATCTGTGAAGACTATTTTGCAAATAATAAAATATGGGTAGTGAACCCAGAGCTGTATAATTGGGCCTGAAATTCAATGGTCAAAAATGGTCCAAAAGAAAGGAATGGTTATAATTTTATATTCTGTGTGCTTTAAGAGTGGCCATATCTTGGAATACAAAGAATTCTGAAGAATTCTTCTAATTGCAGAAATTCTACCCAGTTTTCCACAATGGAACAAAGGGAGTACTTCTTAAAACGTAATGTAAATAAGGGCAACGTAACTCAAAATAGTAATGGAGTTAAAATGGTCATATGCCCTGTCATATTATATACTGCCAACTATTCACATGGCACCCCAACCCAAAATGCTCTTACACATGTAGAATGGCAATTAGCTTTTGATTCTTAGAAAAAAATTGGTGATCATTAGCTCAAAATATGGAACTGAGGAATTGGAAATTTTTATTGGAAATCATTCTAGTTATTTGTATCTCATGTGGACAAGGAGAATGCAAAGATTACCCAATAATACCCAAATCTGAACTGTTGTAATAACAGAATGCCTTGGAGTTGTTGAACAATGTGTTAATCTACGATATTGGGCAATTTGTCCTAATGTTATAGATTGGTTTCCAGTTACTGATAGTGGTATTATTATTAGACAAACCTGACAGATGTTGTTTAATCAGGTCAATTTCATTCATATTCCATTAGTGTTGGGTTTTTCTACTTATGCTTTGTCTGCTTGATGTCCTAAACTGTATTGAAACTGGATGACTATGTTAAAATATAAGGAATTGTCTTTCTTTATCAAAAAATTAGGGGGAATAGAAATGATACATGAGATCAGGAAAAGGGTTCTCAGTGGATTGTTAGCATTAGCTGATTCTACTGTTAACACATATGACACTGAATCTTTGTGGGAAGATCAAACATGGAACAAACAAGCCCTCAAACAAATCCTGATAAGGATTGGCTTAATATAAGAGTGAGTCAAGGGAAGAAAATGCAGATGTGCCTATGATGAAAGTTTTGATCCAAACAGTAATGTTAACCTTAGGTAAAGTTAGTGAAGTATTTGATGCAACAGGGGGTGGTTTTACAAATGTCTCAACTGCTATGACGTGTGTGTGGCAAGCACAATATTTACTGTCTCATTTGGGAGCTAGGATTAATTGAATTTCAGCAGGCAGTTATCGCACGATGAATCAATTATTCATATTTGAATCAAATTATGGACACAAACAATACACAGCCAAATTGTGAGGAATATAAGTATGCTTCTGCAATGGTAACCTCACATATGTGTTCAGAAAAGAATCCTAATTTGATTCCAATGATGTTAAAAGTTCCATTATGAACCTCCTCGAACCACAAATTTGTGTTAAGTCAAATTCTCTCATTAGAGCAATTACAGGAGGTTGATAATACCATGAGAATAAAGCAATACCTACTACAACTACAAATGTGATGCAATATGATTCATGGGTCAAACCCCATTTGGAATGTTGCCAGAAGATGAAATCTACTTTTCTTTGCATTTGTGATGCTGTGAATAATGGTGAAGCACCTTGTGCAGTGGTAGGGAGCACAAATTGCTCAGTCTACATATCAAATTGGCAGTCAAGATCTATGAACATATTTCATGTTTGTAATCATACCAAATGTCAGAATACAATGTATGGTTCGAATGGTCTCAGCTTCAGAACCCCTATTATGGCATGGTGTGTAAAGGAGATGAAGTATTTGAAATTAACAAACAGAAGTACCATTAAGACATATACCTAAACCTACACTGAATTTAAATAAGGACAATGAGGAGGTAATTTGGAATAACATTCACCCACAATTTATGGTGCCTATTCTTCCATTAAGCTTTAACCTAACTACAGTACTTCAAACAAAGGAAAGTGGGGAAACTAATTTGTGGGAGGACAGTAAGGAAATAGAACAAGACATAGTTGATTTCAGTGTACCTAACATATGGGACAAAATTTTAAATATATTTAACAACATAAGAACACATCCATAGGTTTGTATAAGTTGTTATATGTTAAGCATTTCAGTAATTGTAATTGTAATAGCATTGTTGATAATGTATTGCCAGATGAGAATTGTAATTCAAAGCCAGCCAGCCAGAATCAATAATGCAAAACTAAAGCATTATTTTGTCCCTTAGGGACCAACAAGGTCTCAAGTGGGGTGGTGTAAGGAGATGAGACAGTAATTAGGTGAATTTACCTCATGTAAAATGGTAAGGGCCTAAATGTACCTAATCATGTATTTAATGGATCAAATATATGAATATATAACATGTATTTGTTAGTGATATATATAACCAAGAACATAACCAATATAACTAATACAATGGGTGGCCTGTGAGTAACCCTTTCAGGAAGGAGTACAAAACAGAGCCATTTTGCTAAATAATATTTGGCTTACTATGCATCCTGTTATTCAACTCTTGAAGTGCCCCTGATGTTTGGGTACAGAACAGGGATGAAGATAGAATGAAAGGTCACTGTGACCAAGCCACATAGAATCAGAATAAAGAAGGAAAGTCCCTGTCAAATATAAAGATGGACAGTTTTGTTATGGCTAATAATTATATGAACAATTAGTGTGTAATGTGGAATCTTATATTTGGTCCTAGAACATTAGTTCCTGATGAGGTTGGTTCTCCTTCTAGTGAAGTGAAGGTATCCAAATTATACAGCCCCCTCTCCCAAAATGTGGAGGACCACAGATCCACAAAAACAAAACCTCTACCACCTACCTGCCAGTGGTTCACTTCCAGAATCTTCTGCCTTCCTTCTCTCACAGGATAGCAATGATTTTCTGGGAAGATTGCTTAGACATTCATCGTCAGAATCTTTTCACCTTTTCTGATGTCACCTATTATCTGTGAGATATTCCACAATTCAATGTCACTAGTGCTGATAAGAACCATCACCAATAGATCCCTGTCCATTGACTTCAGAAGCCTATCCAGTCTTAGAGTGATGTTGCATGTCTTGGCTCTGGGAGATAGCACATCATCCTGTTATCCACTTGTCCCTTGTAGAATTATTTTCTTCTGAGTACTGAATTCCCAACAAGGATCCTAGGACAGATGGAGAACTCTTTCTGGGCAAGCTTGCTGTTCTTACAGGCTGTGCCAAGCAGCCATCTACAGTTTTCTCCTGTACATTTCTCCATTCCCTTCGACCAGCTGGATTTAAGAAATATATTCCATAGTTTCATAGAATCATAGAATCATAGAAGATTAGGGTTGGAAGGGACCTCAGGAGGTCATCTAGTCCAACCCCCTGCTCAAAGCAGGACCTAATCCCAACTAAATCATCTCAGCCAGGGATTTGTCAAGCCTGACCTTAAAAACCTCTAAGGAAGGAGATTCCACCACCGCCCTAGGTAACCCATTCCAGTGCTTCACCACCCTCCTAGTGAAAAAGTTTTTCCTAATATCCAACCTAAACCTCCCCCACTGCAACATGAGACCATTACTCCTTGTTCTGTCATCTGGTACCACTGTGAACAGTCTAGATCCATCCTCTTTGGAACCCCCTTTCAGGTAGTTGACCCCCTTTCAGGTAGTTGAGGACCAGGTATTGACTGCATGGAATTCTCCCTGGTCCCATTTGCTCTGGTGGCCACAGCCTGCCCATCCTTGTCTGTTTCCAGCTCTAGAGAATGCTGATGTGATCTCTTGCCTCTGGTGGTTACAAACTGCAAGGCTTCCTCTCTGATTCCTTATTGGCCATCTTCTTTCTTTGTTGAACCTGGGGTATGGGTATTTTCCAAACATGGCTGCCTAGGAACTCCTCAACTTCTCTGATTCTCAGTAGTGTCTCTACTTGCCCCTCCAATCCAATCTTATCTTGCGAAACAGCCACCCATTTGCACTTTGTCCACAGAAAGACCTTCTGGCTTCAGTCAGGAAAGAACCCATGACAAATCCATTGAAGGTTACCACCATTGTTCCATCACGGGCCATACTGAAATCACATGTAGAGCTGAACCTGGAAGGAAAGCCTCTTACACTCACTCTCAAACTCACTCTCAAACTCTCCTGTTAGCTGCCCTGGTTTGCAGCTCTCAAGTTTGCCTAGCAAGTGACTTCTATACCAAGTCTCCTGGTTAACTTAGGTCAGCCCTGCCTCTCACCACAGGGAACGGTTTACCATTCAGAGATGTCAAACCGCAGGTCTGATCAAAGCTCCAAAGGTGAGAGCCTCTCAGCATTTCCATGGCACTGATCAAAAGCTCCAATGGTCAGAACCTTCACATTTCCCAATAAAAGTTTAGTCAAAACAGACATTTCCATGAACAGTTTTAGTTTCAATGAAAATATGTTTCACTAAAAAATTCCCAGCCAGCTAAACTTGAGATCATTATATACATTCTTATATAATTTGTAACAGTCACATTTTGCACAATGATACCCTGGGTAATGACATGTTCTTAGTGCTGTTGTCCACCCCTCATCCTCCTATTCTTTGTTACACTAACTGGTTGTATCCTGTTATCGTGACCTGCCCCTTGCTCTACACTGGTGTCTCTGGGTCATTACTACAGCCCTTTTATCCTTCTCTAAGCTTCCTTTCAGGGCACTTGCCTGTAAATATCCAGCAATACTGCCTGTTTTTCCTAAATCTAGTTCAGGGGCCCAGCTGATCTCTTCAAATCCCTCTGACTGACTATGTGTCCAACTTCTGGGTTTGAAGAAACAGTCAACTTTTATTTAACCATATAAAACATAACAGAATCATGACAACAGCTTTCAGTAACCCTTCTCCTTCTTACTCCTGGAAGGAAAACCTAATCTTACAGGGTCTTGCCAGTGCTTCCTTTCCTCATCACAGTCTAGCTCCCCAACCATCTCTGTGACCCTGCCCCCTGCCTCCTCAGGAGCCAACCAAAGACTCACAAAGTTCCAAATGAGCAGTCGAGGGAGCTTCTGTCCAGGAGTCCGAGCCTGTTCATTTGTGTGCACCCAGGGACATATGGTTCTTTTGGGCTTTGTCTCACAACATGACCCATCATGCAATTTTGCTTAACACTTTAAACAACATCTTCTATCAAACAATTTAAAGTTAACACAGTCCTTTCTCCACACTTGCCTTAAACTATCTGGGGCTGGGACTTTGTCTTACTATGTTTTTGTACAGTGCTTCACACATGGTTTCCTAACTCTGGATCTTCTAGACACTACCACAACACTTATAAATGCTAATAATGATTTGATTAATGATTGACTGGAAAATAATATAGTTTCAAAGTTCCTGTTGTGATATATTAAAGCTGTGTCTATGGAGAAAATCATCATTTTACATGCTGGCTTCTAGCATTTCTGATAAATATAGACAAGCAAAGACTTCTGTACAAAGAGGAAAGCATTTGCTCCTTTTTCCTTTCTGCAATGAATACCCAGCAAATTAAGTTGATAAACACAAAAGAATGTCCTCCTACCTCTTTAAACTAGCAGAACCCGAACAGGTCCTTTCTTCCTTCAAGTTTATACATGTTTGGTTATTGCTTTTTTTAAACTATGTTGTTGATCATAATTTGATAAATAAAGGAAAAATTCAAAGGATGATAGGAAAATTTCTATAGGAAAAATCTACAGAATCTAAATATTTCAAATATCTAACACTGCTGCTTTAGAGGAATTTCACAAAAGGACATTTTTAACAATGCAGCTAATACCATCGGGCTTGCTTCCACTCCCACTGAAGCCCCATTGACTTCAATGGGAGCAGGTTTGGATGTATTATCTGTTTTGCAGTAGGTTAGTGAAATCAAGTCTCAAAGATTCAACCATCTCTGATATTATTACCCACTCCCTGCAAATGAGTCAAACGACTAACTATCGGCAAAATCAAGGTCAGGTATGTGCTACTGCTACCTGACTTTAAAGTCCAATTAATATCACGTAGGGTTTGTCTACACTTAAAATGCTACAGCGGCACAGCTGTGTCACTGCAGCTGCACTGAAGTAGTGCTTCAGTGTAGACACTACGTACACCGACAGGAAGGGTTGTCCCATCTTCCGTCGACCTAGCGCTGTCTACATGGGGGCTTAGTTTGGGTTAACAACACCACTCAAGGGTGTGGATTGTTCACAGCCCTGACCAACATCGGTAAATTGATCTAATTTTCTAGTGTACACCGGGGCCCTAGTCTAACAAATATCATATTTTGCAGCAATTAACTAGAAAATGTGTAGCTAGAGTAAGCAGCATGAAAACATCCCTGGTCGTGTACTTAGTTTTTAACCTAATAGTATATGCACTGTATTAACAATTAGGCAAGGTCTCAAAAGCCCTTTGGAAATTAAGAAGATTATTTAAGTGGGAAATAATATTGCAGATGAAAATGTTATTCTTTGATGTACACAATGCTATTCAATCCTGGGACCCTGTGAAAGACATAAAATGAACAATAAAGGAGAACAAAACTTTATAATAGAGCTGATTGAATAATTTTTATAATTACTACTTATAGCACATTTTGGTCTATTTCCAAATGTTTATTCACAAGAAGTTTTCATTATTTGACCAGCTCTCCATGGCAGCACTGTTAAACATTTAAAAAAATACTTATTAGGGATGGAAAAAAAAATTCAACAGATTTTTTTTTCTATCAAAAAATGCTGTTTCATTGAAAATTTTATGGAAACTTATTGGTTTCAATAAAGATTTTTCAGGGCTGGAATTTCTGGTCAGAGAGAGTCCCACCCCAGAATAATCAAGTCTTTTGTTTAAGGCATGCACTTGAGATGTCAGAGATTCAGGTTCAATTCCTCGCTACAATTCAGGCAGAGCAGGGACTTGAATCTCCAGTATTTAAAGTGAATGCTCTAACCCCTGGGCTATTGGTTATTGTAAGGTGGGTCTCTCTCTCTTTCTTTTATGCATACTCTAGCATATCTGCTGTTCGTAAATATATAAAGTATCATGAAAGTGTGTTAAGTTTCATCAGTAACTCTTCTTTTAATAAAAAATAGTTTGATACTGACCTGTGTGGGTTTTTCTTTCTTGCTAAATTTAGTATTTAGTTATTACTGTGTCCAGCAAATCATAATTTTAAGAGATCTCAGAGTTTTAATTCTTGAAATACTTACAATGCATTTCATTGTTGACCAATATATGCTGGCTAGCAAGCTAGAGAAGCACTTCCATGGCCCAGTACCTGGAATGCTATTATCCAAAACAAAGATAAGAAAGGAACAGAAAAACAAGTTAGGGAAATGAGACAAAATGACAGATTGCATTTTAGTGACCTGTAAAGAGAAGTTTAACTTGTGAAATCATCATATAAATAATACCAGATAAAATCTGTAACTTTGGGAGCACACCTTCTGTGTAAGGTGAATATAACTTCATTATACGAGATGGCTTCCCAGAAACTGGTATCTTACAGAACCCTTTTTCCTGTACTATATTCTTATTTTCTCATAGCAATAAACCTGAATAACATGGTTATTTGGTCTATTAAGCATATTTCATAACAAACCAAAGTATGGTCCAGCAATTGACAATACAAATTATCAACATCACTTAAATAACATCTGTTGTGGAGCAGTACTTTGCACTACAAATTCCATGAAAAATAGACTATTTTTCCAGTATGCTTTCCAAGTTGGAGAAAGAGTTTTATGCTTGTTTGATAATATACACATATAACCCAATATATTCACTTGCACCTGAGGTTCCTGTTTTGATTGGTTTTGAGATGTAGCTTTTCTCTTTTATGTCTTGTATACTTAATATAATTTCCTTTGATCCTTCTTTTTTCTTTGTTGACATTTTTCTTTGTACTTTTGTTCTCCCCCCCTTTACTGTAAAAAACTTTCATTTTCATTTAATCTCTGCCTATGTCTTCCTCTGTATCATTGCTGTCATAGTTCTGATGTCTCTTTATAGTTTTTCTTTTTATCTGGCTATCTGCTGCTGTTTAGCTTTTAATCTTTTAAACTCTCTCCATTGCTAGGATCTCTTTTTATCTTCCCTTAGGATCGCTTCTTGTTGTGGCTCTTGATCTTTCAGTGGAGAGCGACAACATTGACTGAGACCGTTGCTCTTTACTTCTTATTAAGTCAAAGATTAAAACAAAGCTATGTAATTATTGTTATACTGCTAAGTACTGTAAAATGTGTAATCTGGAGATGGAACAGAGAGGTACAGCTTTGCTTCAATACCTTTGAACATCTGGGGGCTGATACTGGAGGTCTATGGCTATGTGGAATCAGTGTTGGATAAACTATTTGACAGTTTGCCCAATGCTGTCTTTGCAAAATGTATGCAAACTGATCATGATTTTTATGCATTTTATTTTATGCATGTTATGCATAAATTGTTTGTCAAACAATTTTTACAAATCTACTCAGCCTGGGAGTTTCATGAACTATTCATACTGAGTGATGTACTCAGTATGTACTCGGTACTCAGAATTCAGTGTTCAAACTGTGTGATTTGTTCCCCTAAAGTCACATGACCCTAATCTTCACATGCAGGATTAGTGTTTGAAGAAATTAAGTGGGGTGCTGAATCCCTTATAGAGAGGCTGTGGAACATTGTAAGGTGGAGAGGGAGAGAGAGAGAGAGAAACTGACAGTAGATAAGCAGAGCAAGGGCATTTTAGGACATAAAAATCTGTTTCTGTCCTCTTCAGTACAAGAAAGAAAATAATATTTGGCTACATTCATGGACCCATATTCAAAAACAGTTGGATTCCTTCCTGGTGAGGGAGAGAGAAAGCTATAAGCCACATTTATTGGCTGTCTTGCAATGTGTTTAGTTATTTTTCCTTTTACATTTCCATTTGAGCTTGTCAGTAGAGGTTTGTTGGTTAGCACTTGTGTAAGCTTTGGGTGGCCTATAGTTTGCTAAATTGCCCTTCTCCAGTGCCCCAAGAAACCCCTCCTAACTCCCTTATAAAAGCAAATGGAGATGCAGAATTCAGTGTCTAAATATTGGACAGGGTCAAGCTCCCCACATTCAAGTCCCCAAAGGAATGAATTTAACAACTTTATAAAATCTTATGATGAAGAAGCATAATAAATGATAATAACTTAAATAGTACAACATAACATGGCTATTTGATAATCCACATACATTATCTTTACAGTTATACATAAATAAAGAAAACAAATTAACTCTGAACAGGTCAGTCCCCACAGAAACACAGTGAGAAGAAACTCAGAGGTCCCAAAAGCTTAGGTTGAGTTCACCTGAGTCTCAGTTAGAGTCTTTCGTCTCCAAATCTATCTAGTCTTCTGAGTCAAAAGCAACATCTTCCCTGCACTTGCTTGTAGGAATCTTTGGTTGGAATCCATGCAAACTCTTCCTCTGATGAAATCACTGTTAGCCAGCCAGCTAATTGACTAACCAACCACTCAGTTAAGTATATTGATTAAAAAAACAAACACACACCTGTTACAAGAAAATACAAGAATGGAGAATAGCAAATTATAATTGATTCTTTCCGCATTACTACATTTAAAGAAAAGTTGGTCAATCATACTAGTTGAGACAAATTAACTAAAACAGTTTGGCTAAAATCACACAACATTCAAAGCATACAATTAAAATTGAAGACATTTTTCCTTTCTATAATTAGCATTGCCCATGCTTCCCTGTTGAAGGGTTAACAATATCACTAATGCTTCAGAGTTAGGGACAACAGCCTGCTTTCTGGTCCTGGGCTCAGCTTCTCCCAACTCACACAGGGCACACGGCCTCTAGTAAAGCAGCTGCCCTCATGGAGTCTGACCCCAGCAACAGGGAACCTATTGGAGCAGACCCGAAACTACCACACCCAATTCCAGAAGTTTCTGGATGTGGAGTGCTAATTGTGCATCTGCCCAGCAACAGTGTCCCAGACACAACTCACTCCTACCTCTCAACAATGGGGCTCTTAAAGAGATATCTCCCTATTAGGCACATGGCTTAGACTTGCACCATGAATATGTTCATACATATGTACATACTAATGGTCGAACATGAATATTCTTATTGGCACAAATAAAAGCTCCCCCTCAAACATTAATGGTATTCACTGGTACATTCAATGTTAATGAAAGGGTGACTGAAAAAAGATTTTAAAATGATGCATGTCCAGATCAGTGGTGATCTGTTAGTCATTGACAAAGGTGTTGTTGCTTCTGTAAGAAATGAGCAGAGACTGACAGAGGAGAGACAGGATACTGCGAAATGAACAGTGAGGGGAAAAATACTCTTGCCAGCAATCAATTTATTTCCCATATTTTTATTGGACAACGGCCATTTTTATCAAAGTGCTCTCTACTATTAAAAACTATAGATGAATTATCTGAGTTTCAAGTGTTTGAAATATTTGATTTGCAAGCACACAAAATGTCAGCAAGTTGCGGCTGCATGCACAAACATATTTCAAAAATGTTCGCCTCAGTTCATTTTTCCCAAAAGCAGCTCTTTCAGGAATATTCTTAAGTTATATTAAATTCTGATTGGATGTCATTATGTGGTCTTTTCTGGCAGCACTGCTTTTCATAAATCAGTCTTCTGTGAATACCGGTGCTGACGGTTGGTGTCCCTTCTGCTTTCCGTTAATCATCTGCTTCAGAGAAAAAAGATTTGGAAAGCACTGCACAGGCAACAACTTACCAGTCATTTCTGTTGCATCCCATCTCTTGTAAAGATATGCAAACCTAATTTGATTACTTTATGGTATGCAATAGATGTTACATATGTGGTTTATACTCCTGCACTTCAGAAAAACATTATTACCTGGGCAAACTCAGGATAATAAGCAAAAGTTTACATTACTACACTGCCATTCTATACCAGACACATTTTGCAGATTTAAAACATGACATTTCCACTGCTGTGGATCTTGCACCTTTAAACTTATGGCCAAGTTTTCAAATATAACAGTTTTCAAATATTTAGGCATCTAACTAAAAGCAGTTTGGTTTTCAGAGATGCAGAGCATTTTCATTTATAAATATTGGCTTAACTTAGCTCCCATGACAGGTGAGGCAGTATTGTAGACAATGATTAGAAACCTCTTAGAGGTGTTTTTGAAAACACTGCCTACAGCACATTTTGCATCACTATGTGTGTCTTTATTGATTGGTGATCGTATTTATTGTGCAGATTTATAAAATAGATTTGTAAGGAAACCAAGAGTTCATGTAGGGGGAAAAGTTAACATTAATAAAGATTAACTCTGATGTTCATCTTTTTTATATGGTTTGTAATTGCTTCACTATGTCTCTTTTCTCTTGATATTATAAGGGTTAATGCCTAACTTCTAACTTTATATAATTTCTTTCTCCTCCAGGCTTTTTCCTTGTTATAAAGAGATGATCAGCATGTATGAACATTCAAAGCAAGCATGTGAAAACTCAAAAAGTTCTAACATTTTTAAGTTTGAAAAACTCTTGCACCATAATCCCTTTGAGAATCTTGTTAGTTCTGATTAAATCAACTTTTCAGTTATATAATGATCTGCTTCTATTCCTGGGAATTCCCTCCCTTGTTCTTAGCCTATCTTCACAGGGACTCTGAGCCAAACCATTTTATTTAATTGCAGTTTCACTGCACACCTAAGGATAGCACTGCAGGAAAACAGTTGGTGCAGGGCTGAGTATTGACTTAGAGTTTTAGTGAGGGTGATGGCATGACTGATTAAACCATGGCTGTATGTGACATGCTGATAGACACACAGAGAAACTGGCATAAAAATGAAGTCCTCGTCTACCTCATTGTATTCTAAAGGCTGCCTCATCATGGGAGTTGTAAGGGCTGCACTTTTTTTCTTTTCTAACATTTATAAACGTTGGGGAAATTAAACTCTCTTTGAAAGCAAAAGTTTGATTCACAAGCAGGTTGGAGAACAGAGCAAACCTGAAACATTAACTATTAATGATCATACTCTACTTGCTTTTCTTACACAAGTAATACCTTAGGAATCAATGGGTCTATTCACTTAAATAATACCACATCCTCCTTACCTAAATGCTTCAGGGGGCATGTTATGCCCCCAATCAAAAGGAAATCCTGTGTCCGCTAGGCATAAGAAATATTATAGCTTTGCATTAGTATCCTACATTAATAAACGGATCAGAATTTGATTACTTATGTTTTACATGCACCATATCTGATTAGCAGTGTTATTGATACTACAGCTGAAGTCACTTCACAGAACAAACAAAAGACGGAGCTGGGGGGGAGGGAAGAGCAAAAAAAGAGCGTAGAATCTAATTTTAGACATAATGGATATGCATACGAGCAAACAGAAAGGATGGCGGGGAGGCACCAAAAGGGAAGACAAGANATGTGGATAAATTGGAGAGAGTCCAGCGGAGGGCAACAAAAATGATTAGGGGGCTGGAGCACATGACTTACGAGGAGAGGCTGAGGGAACTGGGATTGTTTAGTCTGCAGAAGAGAAGAATGAGGGGCGATTTGATAGCTGCTTTCAACTACCTGAAAGGGGGTTCCAAAGAGGATGGATCTAGACTGTTCTCAGTGATAGAAGATGACAGAACAAGGAGTAATGGTCTCAAGTTGCAGAGGGGGAGGTTTAGGTTGGACATTAGGAAAAACTTTTTCACTAGTAGGGTGGTGAAGAACTGGAATGGGTTACCTAGGGAGGTAGTGGAATCTCCTTCCTTAGAGGTTTTTAAGGTCAGGCTTGACAAAGCCCTGGCTGGGCTGATTTAGTTGGGTTTGGTCCTGCTTTGAGCAGGGGGTTGGACTAGATGACCTCCTGAGGTCCCTTCCAACCCTGAGATTCTATGATTCTATGATTCTATGATATTATTAACCAGCAAGTTATTAGTGTTTCAAATGATATCTCACAAGGCATATTTTGTACAGAGATTGTTACAATGGTGTGTAGAGCGTGAATATAGAGGTGCATTCCATCACACATAGTCAAAATGATGGGATATTATTTGCAGCAGTATTTTGGCCTGACCTGGTATCCCAGAAGGTGAGCTGCCTGCCCGGCGCCCATATCTGAGACTCTATGGCAGGATTGCTGAGGATCATCCGGCCCTCTTACCCCAACTCCATGCTGCTTGTCCATGTGGGCACTAATGACACTGCAAGGCATGACCATGAGCAGATCAAAAATGACTACAGCGCTCTGGGAGTAAGTGTGAGGGAGTTGGGGCACATCGATCCTTCCAAACAAGGGTAGGGGCCCAGGCAGAGACAAACACATCCTGCAGGTGAATGCCTGGCTGTGTGAATGGTGTCACCAGAGGGCTTCGGCTTCCTCAACTCTGGAATGCTGTTCAGAGAAGGACTGCTAACCACAGATAGGGTCCCCTTATCAAGGAAGGGGAAGAGTATCTTCAGGAACAAACTGGCTAACCTAGTGAGGCAGACTTTAATCTAGTTTTGATGGGGACAGGAGACAAAAGCTCACAGATAAGTCCAAAACATGGAGACCTGGTTGAAAGATTGGAATCTGGGGGGCGAGGGGAACATGGGCAATCGCAGCAAAGTCAAAAGGGAATACAGAGGGGAAATCAAATGAACAACTTAGATGTCTCAATACTAATGGAAGAAGTGTGGGGAATAACCAGGAAGAATTAGAAATACAAATGTTGTAATTGTGATTATTCACAATTGGCATCACAGACTTGGTGGGATAATTCACGTCTGGAATATTGGCACAGAAGGGTACAGTTTGTTCAGGAAGGACTGGCAAGGGAAAAAAGGGAGGAGGTGTGGCATTGTGTCAAAGATGTATAAACTTGCACTGAGGTTGAGATAGAAGTGGGAGGCAGATATCCTGAAAGTTTCTGGATAAGGATGAAAGGAGTAAAAAACAAGGGTGACGTCATCGTAGGGGTCGACAATAGACTACCTAACCAGAAAGAAGAGGTAAATGAAGCTTTTTTTAAACAACTAACAAAATCATTCAAAATAATGGACTTGTTGATGATGGGGGACTTCAAATACCCACACACCTACTTGGAAAATACAGCAGGGGCAGTGGTTCTCAACCTATTTACCATTGTGGATTGCATGTGCAGCTCTCTATATGTTATGTGGACCACATCCACACAATATGTATACTACTTGTATGGCCCTGAGGATGCCACATGGCCTGCAGCTGTGTGTTGATCAGGCCACAGTGGCCCTCGGGCTGCTGGTTGAGAACCACTGGCACAGATTATTCAACAACTTCTTGGAATGCATTGGAGACAACTTTTATTACAAGTGGAGAAAGCGACTAGGGGACAGGCTGCTCTAGTTTTGATTCTGACAAACAGGAAGGAACTGGTTGAGAATTAGAAAGTGAAAGGCAGCTTCGGTGAAAGTGTTCATGAAATGATAAAATTCATGATTGTATTGAATGACAGGAGGGAAAACAGCAAACTAAAGACAATGGAGTCAAGAAGGCAGACTTTAGCAACCTCAGAATTGGTAGGTAAAATCCCATGGAAGCAAGTCTAAGAGGAAAAAGATTTCAGAAGATTTGGCAGTTTTTTAAAGAAACGTTATTGATAGCACAAGAGCAAACTATCCCAGTGCATAGGAAAGATAGGAAGTATGGTAAGACTCCACCAAGAGATCTTCACTGACCTGAAACTCAAAAAACAATCATACAAAAAGAGGAAAGTAGGTCAAATTTTAAAGGATGAATTTAAAGAAACAACACAAACATGTAAGGGCAAAATTAGAAAGGACAAGGAAAAAAACTAGATTAAACTAGGCTGCACTGACCCCGGGACCCTCTCCATGTGGGGCAGGGCAGGATGGTTCCGGCTGACCACCCCAGTCTCCCGCCATGTGGCTGTCTGGGGCCACAGAGCTTGCAGGGCTGGGCGGCTACACCGGACCCTGTGGGGCCGGACAATGACCCCAACTCCAGAACCCCCGCCACTTGGGGCTGGCCAGCTGCCCGTCCCCATCCCCCGCTGTGCGGCTGCCCCAGACCCGGGAGCTCGTGGGGCCAGGTGGCCACCACAGACCCTGCGGGGCAGCTGCCCTGCACACTATGACCCCGTGGGGCCGCTGACTGACCTGGACCTTGGAGCTCACGACCCCCCGAGGCCGGCGAGAATCCCTGGACCTCTGACCAAACAGGGCTGGCTGGGAGCCCGACCCCCCACACTAGGCGGTGGGGCACCCTGGACCCCTACCCCAGGCAGCTGCCCCGGACTCCGGAGCTGACAGGGCCGGGCGGCTACCCCGGACCCTGCAGGGCCGACTGGCTGACCCCACTCTGGGACCTCTGCCACTCAGGGGTGGCAGCTGCCGCCCCCATCCCTCAGCCCCCGACATGCAGCTGCCCTGGACCCTGTGGGGCGGGCCAGATTTCCCACACCCCAGAGCTCGCAGGGCCAGACAGCTGCCACACAGAGTCCGGGGTAGCCGCCTGGCCCCACGAGCTCTGGGGTCCAGGACAGCTGCCCGGGGGGAGGGGTCCAGGCTGCCCCGCTGCCTAGTGTGGCGGGTCGGGCTCCTGGCCAGCCCTGCAGGGTTGTAGGTCCAGGGCTCCCCACTGGCCCCGCAGGGGGTTGTGAGCTCCAGGGTCTGGGGTAGCCACCCGGCTCCGAGGTCCGGGGCAGCCACCCAGCCCTGCAAGCTCTGAGGTCCAGGGCAGCTGGCTGGCCCCACGAGCCCTGGGGTCTGGGGCAGCTTCCCAGAGGAAGGGGTTCAGGCTGCCCCACTGCCTAGTGCGGGGGGACGGGCTCCTGGACGGTCCTGTGGGGTTACTGGTCCAGGGCTCCCTGACAGCCCCATGGGAGATCGTGAGCTCCGGAGTCCGGGGTAGCCACCCAGCTCTGAGGTCTGAGGCAGCCGCCTGGCCCTGTATGCTCCAGGGTCTAGGGCAACCTGCTGGCCCCATGGGGTCCTGGGGTGCGGGGCAGCTGCATGGCAGGGGACGGGGGCGGGCAGCCGGCCTGCCCCGAGTGGCGGGGTGCTGGGGGTCGGGGCAGCCACACGGTGGGGGACTGTGGTCGGCAGCCAGCCCGACCCGGCCTGCCCCACCTGGCGGGGTCCTGGGGTCGGGGCAGATGGCCGGCCCCACAGTGTCCTGGGGTGCGGGGCCTTGAGGTACCCCACACGGTCTGCCCCACATGGTCCGGAGTAGCCACCTGGCCCTGCAAGCTCCGGGGCAGGCGCACGGCAGGGGACAGAGGCAGGTAGCCAACCTGCCCTGAGTGGCGAGGCTTCTGGGGTCGGGGCAGCCAGCTGGTGGGGGCCAGGGTCGGGGTCCAGGGTCCACTGTCCTGCCACCTGGCTCCTGCAGCCCAGGTTACACATTGTGGCCTGCATATGCAGCCCACAATGTGTAATATGTTGATTACCACTGGTCTAGGCTATATTTCTCTAGTTTGTTTATGAAAAGATCATGTCAGACAGTATCAAAAACCTTACTAAATTGAGATATAGCACATCTACTACTTCGTCTCATCCACAGGCTTGTTACCCTGTCAAAGAAGGATATTTGATTGGTTTGACATGATTTGTTCTTGACAAATCCATGTTGACTCTTACATATCACTCTATTTTCTTCTAGATTGTTTGATTCAACCAATCAACAAATTAATTGTTTTATAATTAGCTCCATTATCTTTCTGGGTACCAAAGTTAAGCTGATTGGTCTCTATTTCCCTGGATTGTCCTTATTCTACCTTCTGTAGATAGTTCTATATTTGCCCTTTTCTAAATCCTCTGGTATCATTCCCATCTTCCACGAATTCTGAAAGATAATTGCTAATGGCTCAGAAATCTTTTCAGCCTTGTCCCCGAGTATTCTAGGATCTATTTCATAATTTTTTCAGACGATACCAAGCTGGGAGGTGTTTCAAGCACTTTGGTGGATAAGATTAGAATTCAAAATGATCTTGACAAACTGGAGAAACAGTCTGAAATAAACAGGATGAAATTCAATAAGGATAAATGAAAAGTACTATGCTTAGGATAGAGTAAACAATTGCACAAATACAAAATGGGAAATGACTGACTAGGAAGGAGTACTGCACAAAAGTGTCTGGAGGTTATAATAGATCACAAACTGCATATGAGTCCACAATGTAGTACTGTTGCAAAAAAATGTGAACATCATTCTGGGCTGTATTAGCAAGAGTGTTGTAAGCAAGACACAAGAAGTAATTATTCCACTCTACTCAGCACTAAGAAAGCCTCAACTGGAGTACTGTATCCTGTTCTGGGCACCACACTTTGGGAAATATGTGGACAAATTGGAGAAAGTCCAGAGGAGAGCAACAAAAACTATTAAAGGTCTAGAAAATATCACTTATGAGGAAAGAGTGAAAAAATTGAGTTTGTTTAGTCTGGAGAAGAAAAGACTGATGGAGAATATGGTAACTTTCTTCAAGTATGTAAAAGATTGGTATAAAGAGAACAGTGATACATTGTTCTTCTTAACCACTGACGACAGGACAAGAAGTAATGAGCTTAAATTGCAGCAAGGAAAATTTCAGTTTGACACTAGGAAAAGCTTCCTAACCATAATGGTAGCTAAGTACTGGAACAAATTACCTAGGGAGGTTGTGGAAAGGAATTACTCCGTCACTGGAGGTTTTAAAGAACAGGCTAGACAAACACCTATCAGGAATGGTCTAGCTAAAGCTTACTCCTGCTTCAGTGCAGGGGACTGGACTAGATGGTCTATCGAGGTCCCTTCCAGTTCTACATTTCTATGATTCTATATGTTTTTAATGGAGAGAAAAGAAGAATTGGATTTTCAAAATGCAGAAGAGGCAGTATTAACCTGAATGGGAGTTTGCCTGTTCCCTAGATTTGTCCCAGTAAGCAACAACTCAAAACTGGCATGTTTGTCAGCCCTAAACAGAACATTATTATGACTTATTTGTATAGGACTCCAACTGAAACTAAAGCTCTTTTGTGCTATGCCCTGTACAAACATCATTAAGACAGACTGTGCTTTGAAGAGCTTAGAGTCTAAATAGACAACATGGACAAAGTGGGTGGGGGAACAGAGGCACAGAGTTGAAGGGACTTGCCCAAGGGCATCCAGCAGGAACCTGAGCAGAAGAATCTCAAAAGCTTTTAAACCCCACAACATTTATTTGGGTTCATAATTCGGTAGAATCAATTCACATCTCTGCATTTCACTGACAACATCAGTAACTTCTTTCTGTAGTTTATTTGTCTTACTGTAGGTGCTTTTGTAATTTCATGCAATACATACACCAACTGCATTCACTATGTAGCTTTTGTGCACACAAATTGATTATTCTCAGTTGTTTCATAGGTATAATTATTAAATGTGCGCAGAAATGTTCCTTTTGTCTCCCATCCTTGAAAGGCAATAATTAGTGTAGCGTTGAAACTCCACCAAGCTAAAAAAGAATAATAGACAAAATTAATGTTTTTGGCAATAAGGGTTACCTCAAAAGCCCTATAATAAAAACACACAAAATCAAGAGTGGTTAAACTGAAAATATCTTTAAAAAAACCCCAACAACCACACAACACTTCCAATAAGCCAGAGGAGCTGATATTCTCATTAGAGACAGTTGGAAAGAGACAATTTACTCCTTGACAGGATTTCCTTGAGGGTGTTCTTGCATGAAGTAAACATGTTTAATTGAAGTTGCCTGAATCAATATAGTGAAAAACAACAAGAGTTGAAATAATACTGAAGACGATACCTTAAACATAGAGCTAAACTCTGAAGCAACAGAAGTGCCAAAGGCAGAACAAGAAAGATGTATTGTAGATGTGGGAGAGGAGGTTATACTAGAATTCTGTTCAGGGCTGCACAGAATGAAATTCAGCATAGAATGTGCCCCTTGATACACCCAAGAAAGGTGGCAGCAAGAAATTTACCAATGAAGCCAAATGTTGATAGGAACATTTTCATAAAAATGTGAGTCAAAATTGTTCTCCCCCCCCCCCCGACTTCTAATGTGGAAGTAAAAATAATGACATTCTTTAAGAAAATATAAAACAAATAAAAGTAATGGTCCAGATCCTCAGGTAGTGTAAAATGATTTCAATAGAGCTATGCCAATTTAAGCCAGCTGAGAATATGGCCAGCTGGGTTTAAAGTAAAGTTGGCTTTAGTGTGAATAAAAGAGGAGAATTAGCACTTTAAGTTCACCAGTGCATCAAAGATGTCCCAGTGTGTTGTAATATTAATTTATCCCACCAGTTATAATTTCAGTAAAAGTAAATTCCTAAAGCAAGTCATTTGTGGGCAACAATAATTATTTCTATACATACTCCATGAATTCCTATCTGCTACTACATGGGCTAGGTCAATCAAATCTGGCAACAAAGAATCTCTCACAGTTACCATTAGTCAAATGTATTAGATATTTACCCATATTATTAATTAAACAAGTGTAACAATATCAAAAGGTATTCAGAGGCAGGTCAGTACAAAAACATCCAGTGTAATTGTAGACTTTCAAATTCCTTTGCTCTAATTCAAACATTTGATATGGATTAATCCATTCCACTGTTATTTCTGTTTGTTACACTATTTAAGCTGAAAAAAGGGAAAAATCCTGAGAAGTTTAGACAAAATTAACCATGTGCAATACTAGAAGGCATCTTTAATTCTCGATGCCACAGATTTTCACTTCTGAGCCCACTGCCTACATTATTAAAAACAGATATCCCAAGCCCTTTGATTTCCACTAACAGCAAGTACACAGCAGATAACCCAACCTGACACTGCTCTAGGCATCTGACAAGCTGACACTGACAACATTTTAGGCAGCAATATGGAGGCTGTCTGTGTGTGAGGATAAGCCATATCTCCAAAGTACGAGTCAGACAATTTTTATTTCAACATCAGGCATATTTTCCTTTTGTTCCAAGCAAATATCTGTATTACAAATACTGCCAGGAAACTAAGCTGTCTATTTCTTCCCAGATAAAGCTATGGTAAATTGGAGTTAAGACTGAGTACATATAAGTAATTTAAAGTTAAAAATATTACAGGGCTATACTGCAGTTATCTCAAACAAGCAAAAATAACAAGCATTACAAACACAGAAAATCCAGAGTTCATGTTAAATTTAGAAGAAATTCAAACATATGAATGTAGGGAAATGCACAATTAAGGCATTCAAACAATCTTAACTTCCAGGTAGTGCTTCCATGCTATAATAAACATACAATTAATTTTAGTGCATGCCAGTATTTGTTGCCCGTTATTAGACAAAAATGATTTTAAGGACAGATTAGAGATTTTCATTTTCTTCTTTCTTTGTGTGACCACAGGTTGAAGTTAATAATAAATCCATGGAAGATGCATTTGGGTTTCAATAAGTGGCACTCTTTCTTCTGAGTCAGAAATGCACCAACACTCTCATCTGGGTATAAGGACTAGCCACTCTGCCTCTGGAGCTGCTACCTTTCTATCAGGTGAAAAACTAGTGTTCAGACCAGTTGCAATAATTAAAGATCTTGTGGTACTTTTTCCTTGTAAAGGGTTGTTAATTCCATTGTCCTGCCTAACTTCCCAAATTGATTGGGTAATTTAATTTCCTTTCCTGTTTCAGTTGGATAGTGTTAGTCTTCAAATCCTCTCCTACACTACCAAAATCATTGGCATGTTTCAAGTCGTTGCACTTAAGTAGAAATTATGCTATTCCTATTAGTTTGGTTTGCAAATCACTCTGGGATTATTTGAAATCAAAATAATTACACAAAATTAAGGGGCAAAATACTGGTCTGGTGCAAATGGCTTCTGTTGAGCTTGTGGTTGTACTTATTTATACCAGGACTTAATTTAGCACCATTCATTAATATTATTGGTCATTACTGTAATGGCCTATATCTGATTTAAATAAAAGGGTGTAATTGGATTCCAAAGAAAACAAATTGATATACTGTCTTCCCCTTTCATTTTGTACGTGCCAAGCAAGAGAGCAGGTAAACAGAATCATTGGATTGGAGATTGTTTTGAACACAGTAATTCAGGTCACTTCAGCCTCTCTTTGAATTAACTTTAACTGTTTGATTTGAAGAGGGAAGGAAAAAAGGTGCATTACATTCCACCACCTCCTAATGTGACATGATATGTCAAATTAAAAATTTAAAAAATGACTTTGCCAGCATCCCCTTTGTTAATCTGCATTCAAATTATTTTTGAACAATTTGGCCCATCTCTAATTATCTCCAGGCTTGAGTAAAAATAATGGCAAAAGCACAGAAAATCATTGCAAGAATGAATTATAGATGGATTATTTCTTTACAGTTAAAACATTAGTCTTTCTTCAGCCGCAGCAGAAGAAAGAAGCTTGGATGTTTCAAGATGAATATTTCTTCTGAGTGATTATAATTTCATAAATCTCATGTAATATTATATTTCAGGGGGAAAAGGGGGGGTGGGTTGCTTTACACCCTCAGCTGAATGTTACATGGATATCTTTTTTTTTTTTTTTTAAAGCAAGTAACACATTTTCTCCAGAGCTGTCCTATGAATAATAATGTCAGAGAGTTATATAGATCCGTTCCTTTGTCAGGAGAAGCATGAGAGTTTTGCATGTTTTCTTGCAACAAACTGAAAATTGATAGTGTACATATTTAGTTTGGCAATGGGGACCTCTTAAACCAATAACTTGGCTGTAAGTCTAACCCTGTAGCACTTTTATTTCTTCATTAAGGGCAGATTCCTATTGCTTTGACTGCACTCTTCACATAAGTCAGTGTAAAAGAGATATGGGGTAAGATTGTGTCCTGTGTCTCTAAGAACACCTGTAAAATAGCTTTGCACCCTCCCAACTGAGGGCTGTTCCAGGGTTAGAGAGGCCCCTGGTATAATTTATGTAGCCCTGGGGACCTATCTAAGTTATAGCAGCCTCCCTAGGCTACCCTATGACCAGAATCACTGCAGCACTGTGTGCTGTGGCCCTTCTCCTAATATATCCCTGCCATCCCACACATGGCATACCACCACTTGTCCCCTATGCCAGGGCTTGAGATTAAGTCCTCGGGAGGGTCCTTATGGCTGCTTTCTGCTGTTCCTACACTGAGGAATCCTTCCCAGGCTGAATGTGGGGATTTTAGGTCCCCTTTATGAAATTCTGACCCTTTTAAATTGGTTGAAGGAGGGGTGAGTGTCACCCAGACTTTTTACCAAGTCTGATCACTTAACTTTTCCCCTTCTTTTTCTTTTATTATTTTAAACAGCTTATTCTTTCGTCTGTTTGCATTGGGATGTTAATCATCATACCATATTCTGTATATTTCACACATATCTCACAGCCTTTGACAGAAGATGAGTCTCATTTCCTCTGGTTTACAAATGGAGAAATTGAGGTGCAGAGATGTTAAGAGGCTTGCTGATGATCAGACACAAAGTCAGTACAGACCTCTATTCCCATGTCTGATCTTCCAAACCCAGTCTCATCAGCCAGTAGTTCCAACAACCTCCAGCATCCCCAGAAGGCTTTTGGGGAGATTATATTACAGTAACTCCTCACTTAACATTGTAGTTATGTTCCTGAAAAATGAGACTTTAAGTGAAACGATGTTAAGCGAATCCAATTTCCCCATAAGAATTAATGTAAATAGGGGGTGTTAGGTTCCAGGGCAATTTTTTTTTTGCCAGACAAAAGACTATATATACACACACACACACACACACGCACACACAGAGTATAAGTTTTAAACAAACAATTTAATATTGTACACAGCAATGATGATTGTGAAGCTTGGTTGAGGTGGTGAAGTCAGAGGGTAGAAGAGGGTGGGATATTTCCCAGGGAATGCCCTACTGCTAAATGATGAACTCGCACTCGGCTGAGCCCTCAAGGGTTAACACATTGTTGTTAATGTAGCCTCACACTCTACAAGGCAGCACGAATGGAGGGAGGGGCGACAGCATGGCAGAGAGAGACAGAGATGCACACCCTGTGACTGTGTGTGTGTGTGAGAGAGAGATGTGCATTTCCTCTTTAAGTATGCTGATACCACTCTTAAGTACATTGCCTTGTTAAGTTAATCAGCAAGCTGAGACGCAGCTCCTGCCAGGAAGCTCCCTCCGTCCTGAGCACTGTCCTGTATCCCCCCTGCTCTATGGAGATGGGGTAAGTGGGGTGCAGGAGCAGGGGGGAGGGGGACACCCTGAAATTAGTCCCCGTCCCCCCCGCACAGCAAGCAGGAGGCTCGGGGAGCAGCTCCAAGACAGAGGGCAGGAGCAGCACATGGCAGTGGAGGGAGGGACAGCTGAACTGCTGGCAATTGGTAGCCTGCTGGGCGGCTGCTGCACAGGGAACTTAGGGGAGCGGGGAGCTGATAGGGGGGCTGCTGGTCCACCCTGGTTCCAAGCCCCCACCAGCTAGCTGCAACGGGCTGCTCTTCCTGAAAGCAGTGGACAAAGCAGGTGGCTGCCAAACGACATTATAAGGGAGCATTGCACAACTTTAAACAAGCATGTTCCCTAATTGATCAGCAACGAAACAACAAAACAACATTAACCGGGACGACTTTAAGTGAGGAGTTACTGTATAACGCTGTTTTAACTACAGACCATTATGTCTACCTGTGTGTTCTGAGATCCAAGTATTTACCATCATACCATTGGGCCTTCTTTCTCTTGATCTTGAAAGGTGTCCTGTCCAGATGAGGAAAGAGCATGGGGAAAGGAAACCAAACAACAATACCATCTCCATAGCAATATCTGAGCAACTTCTGAGATGTGAACTTAAGTTTCTTACTATTCCCTACCTGCTATGTCAATTTCCATTACCAATTTATTCCTCCTGCCTGTCTTCTTTTCCTTTTCTAATAAGAGCCTGGCTTAGCCAGTCCAGACAAATCTGACACTGGAACACTGATGTAGCCAATTTGGCAAGCTAAGAACAATACTGTGTTCTGTGACTGTGCTTTTCCAGAAACTAAACTGCATGAGAGAAGCTGCATTTTCCTCATCTTTTCTCTTCCTCCTCCACTTTTTGTGTGTTTTCCTTGTTTGGTCTTAAAAAGGAAACAGAATCAGCCTTTAACAGCAGACCCTGGGAGCTAGAAGTGACTATCAAAAACTGACTCACACACACCCAAAAAACAACAACATTTGATGGCATTTAAGGGAAGGTAGAAAAGAGGATTTTCCTTAAGAAAGACTCCATACAATTAATGAAAGAATAGGGGATTTATAAAAAAATAAGATTTACATGTTTGAGTTTCAAATATTTTCATTGTTTCTTTCCACCTCCTTTTTGTTCTTTTATTCTGTGTTACAAATAATTTATTGTTAGATATTGTACAGTAGGAGAAACCAAAACTTTGGGCAACAGAAACCAGAACCCAACTTATTCTGAATGCCGTGGCAGGAGAAAAAAGACCAAAGAAGGTACCTTAAAAGTATAATGGACTTACCTCTTATCCTAACGGGACCCAGCAACTCTAATAGGCCACCCAATCTTCACCCTGCCCAATAGCAGCAGCTCCAGCAGCACCCACAATTTTGAGTAACTTCATGCAGCATCCAAAGTCACTCACATGACTTTGCAAAGAATTATGTGACTGGGTTGGACTGCATTAAGAGGACAGCAAGCACTTTATGTGTCCTGTATGCAACAAGTTTGAAAACCACTAGCTTAGGGGACCATGAGAGCTGCTCCAAGATCTTTTCTTTCTTGCTGCCCTCTCTCCTTTCCTGTCTATTGCATCATGCTGCCAGAGTACAGTAACTATAAATACAGAACTGCTAGTGACTGGTGAGGATTCATATTTTAATATTTGGTATCAAATATTTTATACTGATTTTCCTCATATCAAAAAGTTTCTTAAACATTTTTAAACTGTGATGTAAAATATAAATGTGTATGTCCGTGCTACATTCTAAAATATCAATAATGAGGAAGGCCCAAAAGTAGCTATTTTCAGAAAGTTATAAGCCTGTTTTCATGCAATTAAAATAAGCCTCAGCATAACATTAAATACACCATTCACTATCTAGTCCTCCTCAATAACCACTAAGCTAAATGACGATTCTCTCTTTATTGTTAAGAAAAACTGTAAGCTGCTCCACAGCAAGGCAAACAGACTCAGGGATGCTCTGCTGTTTACCATTTACAGGAAGACAACATTAGTGTACATACGGTTTAGCAAGGAAATATTGAATTTAATCTCTGAGGGGTAACACATCATCTTGATGCAAGAGAATTTACATGCATAATTCTCTTCACATTGGAATATCATGGGAATATCAAAGGGATTATGAGGCTATGAAGTGTTGACTGCCTCCATTCTTTTCTTATCTGCAGAGAAAGGGAGAAGGGGACTGAAAGTGTTAGATTATTCAGATTGTAAACTCTTTGGGGGAAAGGGCTGTATTCTATTTTATGTTTGTACAGCAGCCAGCACAATAGGCCTCTGACCCTGACGAGGGCCTCTGGCCACTGCTGTAATACAAATTAATAATAATAATCAGAAGTAGCAGCCACTTTTCCCTTCACCATACACTCAAAAGGGGCTACTACAGTCCCTCATGGCCTGCTTTTTCCTTAGTCAAGCTATGAAAAGTAGACTATGTGCACGCGAAGGGGATCATTGTGGTCTGCCACTAGAAGCAGCCCCATGTTGTGCTGGCAAAGCTATGTGGGTGCCTTTGTTAAGGCTGTCGTGTGGCATCTCCATTGGGCCTAGTCCTGTTATTTTTAACAGACTCCTTTTCTAACCTCCCCTGCTTGAAGGGTTGCCTTTCTTGTTCCTTTTACATGCAGATGGCCAATAAAGGCAGCTATTTAAGAGTACTGTTTCATCTTAACATGGGCAATTTGTAACATTGGATATGTCTACACTGGACGAAAAGATCCATGGCAAGGCCACAACTGGCCTAGGTCAGTTGACTCATACTTGTGGGGATTGGACTGGAGGGATAAAAATTGCTCTGTAGATGTTGGGGCTCAGGGTAGAGCCTGGGCTCTGGGACCCTCCCCCCTCGCAGGGTCCCAGAGTTTGGGTTCCAGCCCTAGCCCAAACGTCTACACAGCAGTTTTACAGCCCCATAGCCTGAGCTCTTGAGCCTGAATTAGTTGACCAAGGGAGCTGCAGGTGTTTAATTGCTGTGAAGACGTACCCAGAGGTACCTCTACTTCTATCCTTAAATCTTAACATTACCGATTGAACTTTGGAGACAGGTTATGATGTTAGATGTATACAGCATATAGAAAAGGATTATTATGCACAGCCTGTTTTATGGAAGAAACAGTCTTATTTCATTGCATTTCTGCTTTGTTCATGATTCTACATTGTACTAGCAATATGTCAGCAGTGTTCAGATTTGAAGGTGGTAAGGCTGAAACTAAAAGCATTTGTGCTGTGTCAGTATACAGACTGCAAAATAAAAATAAGTCGACTAATCAAATAAGAGCAGGAGACAGAAAAAGCAGATTAGAGGTGACATTTTGACTATGAGGCTTGCCTCCGGCTAGGGAAGAAATAGAAGAAGTGTTAGCTAGAGAAGGGAGAAAATGAAGAGCCAATACAGAGAAAGAAATGAAGGGGGGGGGGGGCAAGATAATACATGAATAAAAAATATATAGGGTCCTAGTTGTTGAAATGCTCAGATTATATGCAAAAGAGGTGAGGTAGAAATAACTAATCAGAGGGCAAAAGTATTACTTAGATGATCAAAAGATACATTTTTAAAATGTGGAGTGATTAAAATGAAGCAGACAGAAAGGATTAGAATAGAGAGGTGATAATTAGAATAGGCTGTTCATTTTCCCCCATTAATTCACAGTGCTGTCCTCATTTGCAAGTTTATGAATTTCTAGACTTTTAACCCAGATTTTAAATAGCCAATTTGTTCCCATTTCATCTAGAAGCCATTAGTAGACTCCTCAGGTAGAAGTGCTGTATGTCTTTTATGATGTTACTTTTACAGTTTTGAAGGGGTTCCACCTTTTCATCATTTTAAGTTCATGACATCATTGAATTACACATACAACACAGAAGTGCATTTATCTAAATAATGAGAATCTCTATTCCTACTGACAATACAATTAGTATCCATTTATTGTAGCTGGGGTTCATGCCTATCATGGTTTTCCCAGATGAAAACAAATGCAGAATATTTGCAGCAGATTGTTTTCACTCTGCAATATCCTAGGATAACCTACCTCATTTGTTTTCCTTTTGAAACAATATTACACTGTTTGCTTCCAGTTCAAATGACACCCTTTAGATTCATGCACATAGAGGATCCTTGGTGTACAGATCTTTCCCCAGCCATGCAATTGGTGTGAGTGTATGGCTCTGGTTTGGCAACTGCCTCCAGAGTATGGGCTCCAACTGTGACTGGTTCCACCGAGGTTGCTCTATGGATTGGGGATGGTTGCTTGTTCAGGAAAACATCCTTATTCATGACAACATGAGCCTAAAGTTAAGCATGTTTGGACCTAAATGCTTAAGTGCTGTCCCAAACTTAGGTAATGGATACGACCATCAGGTGTGGGTGTGACATCTATCATCCTCCCAAAGCCTTGTGGGACATCCCCTCAGGTCATATAGTCTTGAATCCTAAGCAGAACCTGTGGGAGGAAGAGGGAAGAAGAATTCCAGCTGCAGGCTATTGGGAGGAGAAAACCTCTCAGGACAGCAACTCTGTCCAAAATGAGCAAAATTACCCACAAGGTAATGTGAAAATTCCTCTCAGCAGAAACACTCAACTCTGTCACCGGAAGCAGCTACTCTGATAAACAAAGTCATTTGTGGTTCAGAACAGTTCCACTAACTGAGAGTGAGGAAACTATGGCAGAAGCAAGTAAACTATTTTTCTACAAAAATCCACTTTTGTCCCGCTAAAACCAAATGTGTTACTTTTTAACTTATTGTAATATTTTAGCAGTAAGCTTTCTAAAAATCAATTTTTAAAAATACCTTAGTGTTGATGTTATTCTTTCACCTCCCTTTCTTCATTCCACATTTTCTTCTCTTTTCCCTCAATCTATTTTTCTATAACATTTCATAATAGTTACTTCTCTTTCCCTCTGTCTCCCCCTTTCCTCTTCTTTATATTCCCTATGTTGTATTCCCTCCTTAATTTCTTATGTTTTCTACCAGTCTGATTTTTATGTTTGGTTCTTTATAGAAGTGGTAAGAAAATTAATCAGTCTATAATTGCTTTGATGGAAAAAAACCCCTAATAGACGTTTAATAAAGGAACAACAGGAACATAATATGAACAAATCCATTTCACAATATACAGCAGGCACATTATCCAGTAAGCTATCAATATACTTTATGGGAATTTAGAGGTATTAAGTTAGCTACAGGAGGGCTCCCCTATTGCTCTGTAAGTGGAATATAAACATAGAGAATGTAACAATAAAGAACTAATGAAAATTGATTATAATTACTTCAGAGATCAAATAAAGTTTGTTCTCTTGTTCATACCAGGTTCTACCAGAGTATGAAATATCATGCAAGTTTAATCTAATTTGCCTTTCTATTAAATTAATGAGATTAAGTTGAACAAGGCTTTCCTTGCATCTTTTCTACATATTGTCCCCTAAACAAAACATTTATGAAAACTAATTTTTATGTTTGGGAGATTAGGAGCATGGAAAATAAATGAAGTTTCAATGCCTGACAAGGCAAATACTCTAGATTCCTCATCGAGGGCTTGATAATGAATCCTGTGAAATCAATTGCAAAGAAGCTTCCATTGACTTCAGCTGGTCACTCTTCATGCAGAAGGCTTTCAGAGTCTGTCCCCAAATCTGGTGGTTCTTTGATAGAAACAACTTTTTAAACTTGCCTCTAGTCATTCACATCCCTCTCATTATTTAGATTTTTTTTTCATGTTTACTTAAAGACATTATAAAATGGGAACATTTTTTTGCCTATAATACCTTCAAATGGGATTAGTAATAGGTAAATGTTAGCTGGCACAACAAAGATGGTGCCATTTTGTCATTATGAGTGGAAATACTGATGGATTTTAAAGACATACAGCTGTATTGAGAGATGGTTAAGTGGTAACAAACACAGCTCCAAAACATTAACTGGAAAATTTCTCCCTAATATGTTGATTATTATTTTAGTATGAGCTCAATTCTCCGAAGCCACACCTTTTGTACAAATGCTGCAAATGGAGGCCCTTGCTCCCATGCAGAGCACCACTGTGGCCCATTGTTACAATACCAAAAGGTAGAATATAATTGAACGCAGGGTTAGTTCCAGTGCACAGCTAATAGGGGAAACCATAAATGAGAAATGGAGGTAATAAAAACATTACAAGAAAAGGTTACACAAAGTTTGATCAGCTTCTGGGGGAATCTTTTCAAGCTCTTTAGCCTTAGAAAACTGCCTTTCTCCTACTGTGAAAAAAGAACAGAATGCATTTTAATGGTCTTGGAAACCCTTTGATTTTTCTCCCCAAAAGTTTCCAGATTAGTGTGAAATCAACATTTAAGAACTCACTCACTACTGATTAGAGAGAAAAAAGCTTACATTATAAAGCGTATAGCTTTAGAACTGAACTGTGCATGTAACATGAAAAAAATCATCCAGTTGTTCAAATGCATTTTCCTTCATCTTGAATATGTGTATGTTCTTTTAAATCACATAAAAGTAAAGGATTAGCTTGATGAGATAGAAATGTTTTCTGCAGAAGAAACTATGAAAATCTGTTTTCCATTTCTCCCTCCATCATTCTGTTTCTTTTTTCCATACTCAGAATAACTAATTCAATTTTTTTTTAAATTACTTTAAATAAAATATTTGGAATGGTGGCAGACTGTGTGAAAAGTGTGCATCCATGTGTTGGGAAGGGTAGATGTACAATAGCAGTAGCTAATGCAAGAATCTCCATGCAAACAGTATCAACCTACCTTAGTTTGGGCTCATGGACTTTGGATTCCGACCCTAGTTCAAAGCCTTTCTTGAGCCTGGACTGCCAAACATGTTAAACTAAGGATAGGTTTCTGATGTGGTTGAAGACTAGGATGAAACTACCAAACTCACTTTTCATTTCACCTCAAATAAAAACAGAAATCAGGTCTTAAGCTGTGAAAGACTAGATTATATGTATACTGCGCAGCCTACACCCTCTCTGCATATTTATTCCAGTTTATAATAGACCTCCCATCCAATTTCAGAGGGAACTGTTATATTAATTAAGGCTTACAATCAGAATAAAAGCTGCAAAAATAATATCATGCAAACAAAACCCTCAGTCAGGCCCCAATACCCTTAATCCACTGTCTCCCATATATCTCCCAGCCCCTCCTAAAAAAAGATAGGACCTGTAGCAAATGCCAAAGTTTAACAAATCTGGGGTCTGGCAGAACAAGGGGAGGAAAAAAGAGTATCCTTACCTGGTAGCGGAGGGTGAAATATCACAGAAGGAGATTGTCTAGATGCCAGGACTTCATCAATAGTTGTAAGGCAGCAGCATGACAAGAACTGATGCTGCCAAAACTATCTGTGCTATATAAACAAAGATAACAGAGTTTTCGCTAATTGATGGACATAATACTAGGTTACTACCAGATATGAATTCTAAGCATTCTCCAAGAATTTCTGTTTAAAACATAGACTCAGAAATCTAGGGCTGGAAGGGACCTCAAGAGGTCATCTATTCCAGCCCCTGTGCTGAGGCAGAACCATGTCCTTCCAAAATAAAATAATAAAGCTTTTACATTTACAGTAAGATGTTCATGGGCATTTTTCCAAGAGTATGAACAACAACAACTCTTCCTCCATCTCTCTCTCTGTCTCCACTGAAATCTAGGCCCCACTGAAGTCCCATTGACTTCAATAGGGCAAGGATCTTACCTTAATTATGTTTTTGATGTGAAATTATTTTAAGAATATCTTTTTCAAAAGATTCATCATAGATTTCAAATATGAAACATAGCTCTCACCCACCTTGTTTCTCTAATATCCTGGAACCAACACAGCTACAACAACACTGCATACCTTATATAAATCTTAGCTCTTAATTCCACTATACTTACAGATGTGATTGGAATTTTTTTTTTAAATCCTCCTTGCTGTTTTATGCAGTGTTTTTCAATGGATTGAGAAGGTACTTTGTGAGTAATTAACCCCAAGTAAACCATAAATCAACATACTAGTGCTGGATTCTGTAATCTGATTTGATTACTTTCCACCTTTAGGAGGTGCAAAGGGCCAGGAGAATGGCTGTAACTGGCCAGCAGAGAATTCCTCTGTCACAGAGAAATTTTATACTTTGGATGCTGTCTCTAGTCTATTCACTTGCACCTGGTAGTTCTGAACATATTGGGGCAGGAGTGGACATGTTAGCAGTGGGGACTTGGCATCCAGTCTGAAATCAGCTTCATTCCATGGGTGTAGGGTCCATTAGAGTATGTCTGTAGTGCATCTGGGAATGAGCCTCCCAGTCTGGGTTCACTCCATTGTTTTAGTGAGGAAGATGTTGCTTAGTCTGGAGCTCAGTCTCTCAAGCCTGGAGGCATATCATTGAGATGCTAAAATGAAATTATTAAAAAATATTTAAATGACAGATTTCAATTAACCTGATTAAAAACAAAACACAAAACCAATTGCAAAACCTCAACCTCACACAACCTTCAGATATTTGGTTCACAATTTTTTTGAGAGAGATCTTGACTTTTTGTTCTGATTACACATTTTTTCAAAATCTCAAAGGTTTTCATCAGATGGGTAAACCAGCTCTTGCCCTGCTCTAACTGAAACGACAGCTAAGGATTAGTGGGATAGAGAGAAGCACCACTCACTTCAACTTTTCACAATTATGCCCATCTGTCGGCGACAGGGCTAGGAGCTTCTATGATAGCTCTATATCCAAGGTGGATCCCCTGTCATTCAGAAATCCTCCCATCAATGGTTATTCTGACTTTATGGACAGATTCTAACATCAGTACAGTACAAAGCATCCACACTGCATTCCCGGAACTGGCTTGTGGTCTTGAAGAATTCTTTGTTAACCTACATCCTTGTGCAGAAAATTGAAATTTGACTTGGATGCCCCAAAGCTAATTTATTCCATGCTCTGGCAAATGTATTTCAACATCTAGGTCTAACTTTAAAGCAACCAGCTTCAATGTTTAACATTGTTCCTTAATGGGCAATGTTCATTGGCAAGTTCACTTTCCAATGGGTGTTTAATTATGTTTATAAATAAAACAAACAATTAATATAGTTTTTTTAGCCATGCTAAAGATGCTGAAAGTGAGGATTATGCTAGCAATTCCAGTTACAATTTATTTATAGGCATATCTATGGGGCATATCACTGTAATTCCAAGAGAATTCAAATTGAACCTCTATTAATGTTCAGGATTTTAAAAGTCAATTTTAGCAATTTTGACCAGGCTCCATAACTAACATTTGACATTTTCTTACTGACCCATTAAACATGAAAGGCTCTAACTCATTGCTCAATTGCAGAGAAATAATTAGATCTAGTGTCCAATTAAAAAAAAAAATCCATGGCTGTATTTTGAATATCAATGACTAATGAAAGCTACAAATGGTGGATGTTATCTTGGAGAGAGGTGAATGTTTTGTTTGTTCATTCCCTTGCAGCTGACTGTAGTAGAACTGCATCAAATGTGGCATTTCAATTGTCATTATGAGAGCCTATTGCTGTTCTGGAGTTACAGTGATTGATTAATAACATTTTACACATTTTTTGACTCATAGATGATGAGTGAAGGTCACTGTGTATTACAGAGTAAGTTCAGAGAAAAGCAAGAAAAATGACTAATGGGATAAAGGGACCGACTTATTTAGTGACTAAAGAGGCTACAGGACATAATGATCATCTACAAAAATATGAATTGTGAAAGACAAAGACGGTAAATGAATTATGACATACTACAAAACATTATGAAAGGAAGTAGTGGGATGTAGTGAAGAAAAGGAGAATTAGGTTACATATAATGAAAAATCACATTGCAATAATGTTTTTTTTCAATTGTAGATATTGTCCAAAAAGATTCTCTCTTTGGAAAGTTGATGCTCACCTGGACAAAACAATTTCAAAACAAAGTAATAATATAATCAGGTGTATAAATATTAGTCTCAATTGAAAATGTACCATTTTGTTCTACTGTTACTCTGAAATTCACTATATTCACATTATTTTCCATTCTACATAAATTCTAAGTATAGGAATGCCATCATCTCTCCATTATATAGTCAAAGTTGCCTTATTTTGAAATATAAGTCAAGATTTCCAAATATAGGTGACTAAAATTAGGCACCAAGAAAATCAGGACACTTTTATTTAGACACTCGGATGAATATGAAAGACTGTAACTATGCTAAAGATAAACAGGTTACATTAGAAATAGTCTGAAATAAAGAATTCAGTGGTGACTAAAGTTGGCTTTTTCACAAGCTTAAGTCTAATACTGCATGAGATTTCTGCAGTGATGTCCTGCCAAAATTTTAATATAAGGATTCCTCAGGAACTTTCCATCTCTGTCAATGACACATATGCCACTCTCTGGATAAAATAAATATTTGTTGTGTGAGTGAACACACATATTCCATTACATTTCATGTCTATCTCATGCTCAATCCATCAATCCTACAACCCACATCTCTCAGACCATTGTGCTTCTGGCTCCCAAAACTTCAAGAAGATTGCTGTAGGTAGTGTCCTTACGGTGTCAAGCAGATGTCCTCTGGCCTCCTCTCCCAGTATTAGTGGTAGTACATAGGTTGCCCAGTGTCTGGAGATGATTGGGGAAAGGACTGGGAAAATAGGTGGTTATTGGGTATTAAATAGAGCTGATTAGGAACAGGAATCTCCATTCATCTGGAAATTCTAACATTTCAAAATTGGTTTTTTCATTCCAAATTGGAAAGAAAAGCCAAAATGTAAAAAAATTCCTATGAAACGAATATCTTAAAAAAAAAAAAATAAACCTCCACCCTTCAGGACGATCAAAACATTTCATTTCAATAGCATCTAAATATTTTGTTTCACTATCATTTTGATTAATTTATTTTATATTATATGAAATATAAACAATATCATAATATGGAAGTTAATATAACAAAAGTCAAAATGAAACATTTCAACTGTTTCCCATTGAAAATGTCATTGAAATCAACATGTTCCCATGAAATGTTTTCATTTTGATGAAACTGCATTTTTCATCAGAAAACTGGTCCATACAAAAATAAATAAATAAGACCAAATTTTCTTTTGAAGCTTCAGGCTCCCTCCCTGAATTCTGTCTTCAACATATGGGCTACAGCCAGGCAATCATACACAAGCAGTGAAAGAAGTTAAGAGCAACAGCTGTGGGACTTCTATTTAGTGTAAAAATCCATGGCCTCACCTCATTCCTGTGTTGAGCTGCCAGCTAGGGATTTCCCTCAGGATTCAGATTATTCAACTCTAAATTATCCCTCATGCTTGCTTTCTCCAGAGATGGAAATCCAAACATGTATATTTCATATTTTTGTTTGCTCTTTACTCTTCCTCCACAGCTTCTCTGGAAACTCATTTCTCTCCAGAGGCTTTTCCTCCTTAGTCCTCCCCTCAGACAAATGCTCTCACTTGAATTAAACCTTTCCTTCTTTAGAATAACAATAATATAATCTAATAAAAATTCTAATATGCAATTAAAACCCCTAAATTGTACTGCTAGACAGATACAGTGTGTGTGCACGAATGTGCATACAGGTCAGTCTTAATCTCAATTTCCCCCTCGGCAGAAAAACGGAACTACATTTGACAAATTAGTTACGTCCCTTAATGCACTACTGGAAGGCACTCGATACCACAGTGGTGGATGTGGTGTAATAACATGAACAGAACAGAATATGTCTAGATTGTTAATTACTCAGGTCAAGCACCTTGTCTTTATACATAGCTACACAGTGTTGGGACTATGCAAATAACAACTCCTCTCAGATTTACTGCTTCGTCATATTCATGTTTGAAATTTTTAAAACTTTCCAATTTACAACCTGTGATGGGGTGTACCAGGCCCTTGAGATCTCCTGCTGCAGGCCTCATGGTCCTACCACACCTTGTCCTGGGAAAGGAACAGTGAAGGTGGGTCTTTGTGGCCTGCCTAGAATGGCTGCTTACCTGAAGCAAAGCAGGCTCCATTAAAAGTAGCTGCAGGGCCTGAGCAGGTCAGTCCATGGCTGGGACCAGAGGAGCAAGGAAGGGTGCTCCTTGCTGGTGCTCAAGGGTGAACCAGAAGATGGGTTCTGGTGGCACTGGCATTCAGTGAGGAAGAAAAGGAGTTGAGAACTTCAGTCTTGAGGGAAAGGTGAAGAGAAAGGGGCTATGTGGGAAAGGCCCATGAAATAGCAGCAGTGAACTAGGGACAAAGGTATGTGACTGCTGTTCATAGGGCCTCTGGTTTGGGACCGGGAGTAGTGGGTGGGCCCAGATCCTCTCAGTGGCCCCTGGAGAAATGGCCTAAGCCCCGAGAAGGGGAAAAGGCTTGTTCAGAAGCACAAGCAAAGGGATGGAATTTAAAGGGCTCAGGGATGTGGCTGAAGACCCTGGTAAGGGCAGACAGACAATCACCTGGCTGGAGAGCTGGGACACCAGAGAACCACTGAGTACAAAGAGCCCTGGGGGGTAGGAGCAGTGCTCCATAACAGGCCAGAGGCAGACTTAAAGCTATAAGGGGCTGAGAACTGAGCCCAGAGGCAGGGCTGTAGAGACCAACAATGGCACAGCGATAGTTCTTGTTGGACCTCTGTAACACTGGAAGGGGTTCATCCATTTTCTACTATGAGTGACTTAGCCGGAGGGCTGAACCACTGAAGACCTGCCTGATGAAGACAACAGCCAACCGGGGGTGCCAGGAGCAGATAAAGGAAAGCCTGCAGGATTGTACTCATCTGTCAGGAGCAGATGGAGGAGCCACAGATAGCATGAGACTCTTAAGGGATGACCAGAATGGGCAGAGGTGAGCAGTAGGCCAAGGAAACCACTGGTAACATAGGAGGCATCACAATAAGACTGGCAGGCTGAAAAGAAATAACAAGCAAGGAGGAGGCAGGCAGCCAGAAATAGTCAATATAGGCGGGAAAAGGCTATAAGCACAGATTAGAACCAAACAGCCAAGAAAAATCAGGGGGGAAGGGATGAAATGTCAGCTCTGGGCAAAATGGGCCAAATCTATGTCCTATTGAAGTCAATGGGGATTTTGCCATTGACTTCTATGAGATCAGGATTTAGCCCCAGGTTCCCATGTACACATTAATGCAGTACTATACATCATAGCAAATGCCCACTTACAACAGGTTCGGAGTCAATCTCCTTATATATCACTTTATATTTATTAATCCTAGTATTTAATTTAAACTTTACCCCACATTTATATATTACCTTATTTATTCATATAATACACTGTTGGTTATCCTTTGTCCTTTGTTTATCCAGTGCTTACAGCTTTTGAATTTTATACCTGAAACTGTCTTACTAAATTGATGTGCTTTAAGTAACTCAGCCAGCATTGGCTGCTCTTGTATTCATATTCCTCATATCACAGCTTGACTTTCAGTTGACCTTTTGGTTAACAAGGTAAAGGAACAATTCTTGTAACAATAACTGTATTGAGCAAGGAAAGGTTACATACCCTACAGAAAAAACATTTTTATATTTACATTTATGGAATTTAAATTATTACATTATTTATATAACTATGTTTAATATACCAGCATATCTAGTGCCTAATGATAACCCAGTTACAAACATTCAAGTTCAGATAAGCACTCTGAAATTTATATGCTTATCTCCATTACCATAACATCCTTCAGAGCCAGCCTGGAAATCTCACACAAACAGCCTCTATCATAAGATTTCTGGCAAGAAGTCTACTTCTAATTGTGGCCAAAATACACAAAGAACAGCCTTTTGCATATTAATTTGGTTCTTATGGCCTTGGACAGAATCAGGATGTTCAGAGATTAAAATTATTGGGAAAATATTAACAGAGGGGTGTGTCAAGATTACACACTAGGAAAGTTCACCTAATGTAAACCATTTATTGATTACCTGCAAAAGGGAGTGAGCAATGAGGTGCCAAATTTTGCTGACAAGAATTATTATGGGTAGTCAAGGCTAGAGAAGCATGACCAGCATCAGCAGGACCGAACAAAACTAGGTGAGGCAGCAGCATGGCACCAGATGAAATCCAGTGTTGACCATGTGTGACAGGGCACCTACTGTTCCCATCCTCTTTACTTTGCACAGACCACTCACAGTCCTTCTGTCATGTAGATACCACACTGTGCAGTTTATTTACAGTGTTTTACTCCATCTCCTTCTACATACTAGTGCAGTCACAGTATTTACAATGTTCTTGAGTTTTACTACATCTTCTCCAAGGGTTCCTCCCAGAGAACTTTTTTTTTGTCAAGGCCTACTAGCCCTTCTCTCTCTCTTCAGCTTCCCTCCCACCTCCAACCCCTTCCTGTGCTCTTCTGTCCAGTCTCCTTGTTAATGGGTTTATTAGCCATTAGCTACCCAGCCCCCAGTCTAATCTGGTAATCAGGAGCACCTCTCCTTAATCAGGCCCTCCCCAGGACCTAACTGGTTAAACAGTGACCAGAGTGCCGGTTCAGTTGCTGATTCCCAGCACTCTGTCATACCATGGAAGATAACAAACATTGTTGGGAGGGGGGAATAATTTGAACTACTCACACACATTATTGGGTTCTAAATCAACTGTAACAACTTCGGAAAGTGCTGAGCACTATTGTGGACATCTCAGTGAAAAAAATCTGCCCTGGCAGTCACAAAATAATCAAATTTTGGATGTATACAGATTGGGATAGAAAATAATACTGCCATTACATAAATCAACGGTATTACCCTAACCCTGAGTACTGTGCTCAGCTTCTGGTCATCCCCATGTTAAAAGTTATAGTTCTATAATAACTGTTAGAATTCTCCCTATAAATGTTAATTTTCTAAACAGCTCAATCGAGGAAAAGGGCAATGAACAAAGTTAATCAAAACAGGAGACAACAATATTTTTCTTAAGGAAATTCATTTAGATGATCATCTTTCCAAAAAGCATCAAAGTTTGGGTTAATCAAATGTATTTGTTTTAGGAAAACTAACAGTACTGGAGTGGCTATCTTCATAAGAAAATGTATCATGTCTAAGGTCTTGGACTAAAAAGGCGGGATAATTTATCTGAAGCTTAATATTGAAGATAGAGACATAAGCCTGATTAACATATTAACTAGATTGTGTTTATTTATCATCTTGCTTTTTGTTCATATTATTGAAGACCAATACCAAACTACAAATACTACTGTAGGTGATGCCTTTAGGTCTATCTATTTCATGATTTAAAATACTGTACAATTAAACCGAGATCTGATTCCCTTTCCCTTCCTAAGTTTACTAAGATGGGCCTTATAGGTTTCCATGGAATTTTATATCTGAAGGCACTGAAAAGGATTTTAAATCCACTCACCCCACAACATTATCACAAAACATATACAAGGATTGATTATTTCTTTATCCTTTCCTTTTCAGTTATCTTTATATCCAAAGCAATTATTGTTTTTGTCTCTTGGTCAATAATGTTCCAATATCCACAGTAATTAAAAACAATTATTCCTATAAGGTGGACATTAAATGATGGACTGTTTAGAAGCTCTCAGTATAAAATATTGAAAATAATATTAAAGCAGACTAACTGCTCAGCTGAAAGCTCCTCTAATATTTGGTTTTGAGATCTTTTGTTTACCATTTATCACTTTTTTGAATTCAGCATTCACGCTGGTAATCTGTCTGATGTCTTATTGCAACTTCAGAATGAACTGTTGGATACAGTGTACACAGATGTACAGCTGGTGTACATCAGTGTAGTTTCATTAACATAATGGAGCTATGTACATCAGCTGAGTCTCAGGCCCAAATTTATGTACATGTGCACACTTTCACTATACTGTGTATAAATCACTCTTGCTCTATAACTATATTAAATCCTTACTAGTGCCTTGTCTTACACCTTTCATATATTTAAAACCTGTACTAAAGTTATTTGTATATCTCTTTCTATGACCTCCACAAATGTTTATTTTAATTCATTGAGAATACAAGGAGAAATAAAGCAAAATTTGCCACATGAAAAAGAAAATGTGGCAGTGACATTTATATTCAAACTTCAAAGAGGGTAGTGGACAAACACTGGAGAATGAACATAATTAACTCGTTCATAATACTTTACTGTCCTTTTTATTTACAAATAACCACTGAGAGATTGGCCGAAATCTGATCATATAACCTACTTATGATACACCAGCATAATGTCTTTACTGGTAATGTGGTATGGATTCAAAGTCCTCAGTGACAATAGTCAACAATGTATGATTTTGGATCAATATGTAAAGGTGCTGGTACTTGATTGTTTTAACTATTTAGCACTACTCAAGAGTTCTTACTTAAGAAGGGAGGTGCAGGCTCATTAAAATTGTGCACCTTCTCTGCAAAAGAATTATCTCCACTCATACAACACTTTCACATGAGGGGGTTATTATAACACAGCAGATGGAGGAAAACAGTGAGGCCCTATTGAACTTTTAATATCAACTAGTCCTTGATGAAACTTTCTAATTACAGAGAAGAGCCTTAGGGGGTCACAAGAGAGAAGCCTTTTCAACTTACAGATCAAAAGGAACAGCAATTGAAAGCACATCCTGTGGCCAGTTCTATGGATGTTGACTACTGGTGCCCACCATAGTTACTAGATCTGAGGAAAGAATCAAAACTAACAGACATTCTTTAGTGAAATATCTCTGTTGGGTCTTTACTAGCATCACAGAATGAAAGGAGAGGCTGACTAGAAAGTTAGTAGAAAAGCAAATTGCATGAGGCCAGATTTAAAACTCCCTAGTAGTAAAATAAGGAGTTACAAGTAATTATATGTTCAACTTCTCAGAGAAAGAGATTTATTATGTAAATTGTAGCCCATTGAAGTGAAATGAGTATTTCACTTTTTAAAAGTATTAGGTATGTAAAATGTTCACACAATAATATGTTGCTGTTGTCTTATGGAAAGTAAAGTAATTTGTTGCTCATTATGCTAACTAATTATGTACTGTAATCTTGATTAGAACTGTGAGGGGAAAATCACCTAAAATTCATAACTGACCCATCATTAGGATACACTCAAGTTTTAGCCAAACTATTGCCTATGTCGAAGAATGTGTGCTGACCTGAACTGTCAGTTCACACAGCCCAAGTCCCTCATCTTCTCCTGAAGCACCAACAATTCCCTTGCAAACATACCTTCGCTGTCTAGGATGTTTCAGAATCAGGTTTGTGTAGCCTTCCTGAATCAAGTCCTTTAGGGCTTGTTAAGTTTTTAAAGAGTAGGTACAGAATTCTACACGACCAGTCACAGTTCATGAGTATGAAAACGTATAGGTGCTTGTTAGTTATGTATTGCTACTCTCTATAGAAATGAGCCTAATCCAAAATCCCCAATTTTACTTTCTTTGGTGAAGTCTGGATCCAGACCTAGACTACTTTGGGTAAACTCCAGGAACACATTATAGGTTATCGATTCATACTGAGTTCTAAGTGGCAAAAACTCACAAGTGCACATATGTTGGCTAGCTCATAGATAGTGGCACCATTGTCTTGGATAAGGGACTCCAATCATTGATTAGGAGATTAGCAGCAATAACCTGGGGATCCCTCAGGAATCATGGTGTTTCTATGCACAGTGAAGGCTGTGCAGCCTCTTCTAATTAAATTGTTGTCAATGGTACCCAGATCACTCACAATTTCCTTCCTGCCAGCTGAGGAAGGGACCTAAATATTGCTGAGCAGGCCAGGATCAGACAGCTTCTCTGTCCTGATACACATCTCTTGTCCTTTCATATCACATTCTCATCCCTGGCCTGGAGTTTTCCCACAGGTGTTCATTGACAATTTAAAAGAATCTTGGATACCTTGTGTAAAGGGCAGGATCTCCTGGGCAGCACTTCTTTGATTGCAGATGGTAAAGGATGATTCAATAGTTCTGGATGGAACATTCATTGCACTGGATTTCCATTGGTCAATGCCCAAAGTTTAGGTTTGCTTCTCCTCAGTTTTTTACTCCTCCTCACCCCTGGCCTTGGATTCATTCAGAAGGACTCTAGTAACCTTTCACACCCTTCATTGGCTTTCCAAAGAGGAGCTTTTTCATTGCCATCACAGTTGAAGCCAAAACCACAGCTCCAATCAGAAGGCTTTGGGAATGCTTTTGGTTCTGGCATCACTGTTGTAAATGGGACAGTATTTACATGAACCCTTTGACTTTGCAGGGAAGACAAAAGGCAATTCCTACTGGGGCTATAGAAGTCTGTGAAACTGTATTCTTACACATTATGACACATTGCTATAAATACCTAACAGACACATTCTCAAATATTTTTGCTTTGTTTTGTTTTACTATTATTCTGACTAGCAAATGGACATTGACAGGTGTACAAGGAAATCTTGTATTTTCTTCCAATGACTTTACCTAGAAAAAACCTGAGGGAATGGTAGCTATTTGCTTTAAGAAAAATTGGGGTCTGGGAGAATATTTGTAGTAGCTAGTATACCCCAGCTAATATAATGTATGGGCTAAAGCTGTGATCTTGAAATATATGATCCCTTCATTTAATCTAATTCAGGGTCTGATGCCTCCACCTGGAAATGTCCAGGATATAAATAAAAAGGGTGAAATCCTGCCTCCATTGTAGTCAATTGCAAAGTTCTCATCCATTTGCCAGGGTTTCACTCATATTATTTAATAATGCAGAGCTGGTTGAAAAAAAAAGCAAGGCACTCTTGGTGATCAAATATAGATAAAGATATAAAATTAACCTGGCACACATTTAAATGGATTAACAGCTGGCTAACTGATTGGTCTTAAATGTAATTGTAGATCGGGAATCATCATCAAAAGATATGTTTGTAATGGAGACCTACAAAGATCTGGTCTTGGCCATGTGCTATTTAACATTTTTGTTAATGACCTGGCAGAAAACATAAAATCGTCACTAATATAATTTGCAGATGATGCAAAAATTGGCAGAGTGATACATAATAAAAAGGGCAGGTCACTGATACAGAGCAATCTGGATTGTTTGATAAACACGTGGCAAGTAAGCAATATGCATTTTAATATGGCTAACTTTATACATCTAGGAATAAAGAACATAAACCATATTTATAGGGTTGGATGGGACTCTATCCTGGGAAGCAGTGACTCTGAAAAAAATTTGGGGGTTGTTGTAGATAATCAGCTGAACATGAACTCCCTGTACGATGCTGTGGCCAAAAGAGCTAATACAATCCTTGGAGACATAAACAGGCAAATCTTGACCAGGAGTAGAGAGGTTACTTTACCTCTGTATTTGGCAGGGATACAACCACTGCTAGAATACTGTGTCCAGTTCTGGTGCCCACAATTCAAGAAGGATGTTGATAAATCAGAGAGGTTTCTGGGAATAGCCACAGGAATGGCTAAAGGATTAGAAAAGTCTTATAGTGATAGACTCAAAGAGATCAATCTGTTTAGTTTAACAAAGGGAAGATTAAGGGGTGACTGGATTACAATCTATAAGTACTGACATGGACAACAAATGTTTGACCAAGGGCTCTTCAATCTAGCAGAGAAAGATATAACATGATTCAATAGCTGGAAGTTGAAGCTAGAGAATTTTGCACTGGAAATAAGAAGTAAATTTTTAACACAGAGGGCTGGTCCACACTAGGGGCGGGGATCGAAATAAGATACGCGACTTCAGCTACGAGAATAGCGTAGCTGAAGTCGAAGTATCCTATTTCGAATTACCCACGCTTACCTCGCGTCCTCGCAGCACGGGATCGATGTCCGCGGCTCCCCCGTCGACTCCGCTAACTCCGCTCGCCCTGCTGGAGTTATGGAGTTGATGTGAGCGCGTTCGGGGATCGATGTATCGCGTCCAGACGAGACGCGATACATCGATCCCCGCTACATCGATTTCTACCCGCCGATCCGGGCGGGTAATGTAGACGTAGCCAGAGTAATTAACCATTGGAACAATTTGCTGAGGGTTGTGGTGGATTCGCCATCACTGGCAATTGTGATTGATTTTTTTTTCTAAAATATATTCTCTAGGAACTATTTGGGGGAAGATCTGTGGCTCGTGTTAGGTCAGACTAGGTGATCACAATGGTCCCTTCTGGCCTCAGAAAGTATGAATCTGTGAAAACTTGGCATTACAAAAAAAAGCTATCAAATGGCAACCACCACAAGTGAACAGAGATCAAAGTATGCTGCAGAGCAAATGAAATAGAAATATATAAATAAATAAACCCAATATAAATTACAATAACACTATGCATTTACCCTTCCCACAAGATCTTACCTCTGAATTTCAACAAATGATTAGATGTAGAGTAACTTACATTTATAACATGAAGGCATGCAGGTGTTCTGAGAGTGGCCTCCTAACTCTTATCACTTGGGTTTCCCCCTTGAGCAAACCTCACAGAAACACTTCCCTTTGTTATTCAGGGTTTCTCAAGCTTCTTAGTTGTGGCTGATGGTCTACAGTCACAGCTGCAGCATTGGTGGGATCTGTAAACTGTCAGAGAGAGACCGGTTTATACTGCAACTAGCCCCATGCAGCTTCTTTCTCCAATTCACCTCAATAGAATGAAGTCTCCCAGACTAGAAGGTCTTCTCAAGAAGAGGGCCTTTTCCCTACTACTGCCCTCTAGCAGTATGTCAAATTTATAAAGGATGAAGTTTCAAAACATGGTCAGGAGTTTTAGCCCTTTGATTTCTACAGGCTTTAATGGCAGATGTGCACAAAAGCCTATTTAAAAAATATTATCTTATTTATGCACACAACAGATCTTCAGAAAAACCTATAGCTGATTCCCATACTATTGCAAGACCATGAAATTCAGATTTTTCTGGGCTTCTAGATCCTGGAGCCTTCCACTTGCATTATGATGTTGTCAGCTAAATTCTATATGTTAGAATGTGGACTGTGACTAATTAATTAATTGCAATTATCCCTAGCTGTTAGTGGCTTTCCCAAGAACACGGCAAGCTAAGCTTCTCTGTCAATAAGTCTCATTTTCCTCAGCTGCAAAATGGGGGAAATAATTGACCCATGTTTGTAAAGCTTTTTGGACTCTATGGATACAAAGTCTAAATGTTTGTTATTTTTATTACTTTTCCCTGTTTGTTTAAAAAATGTCAATATAATGAAAGATTGAAATTTCTTAAAATCAGAAGGTGAGAGTGTCGATCTTTTTTAGATAACTGCTCAAAAGGAAAAAGGTTTTCTGCATGACTAATTAGGCTTTTTTTAAATTCAAGTGGTTTTAATTGGTTTCAGCAAGAACTCCAAAATAGCTTTGAACTAAAGAGGTACAAGACTGTACAATTGGTGTAATTAGGAAATGGACATTTAACATACTGCAGTGTGTTATATTTTCAGTATTCCTTACATTTAAAATAGGAAACACCATGGTGAATTCAACTGTTGAGGGTGCCAAACATCCAGTCCACTCAAGGTCTTAGTTGTTCAAGCCTATCTTTATTGTAAACTTGGTGAGCATAACTGTGTGCTGAATAGATCTGAAACATCCAGATCAGAGGGGTAATGGGAGGTGGAAAAATACAATAGGAGTGGGAAAATAATCTATTTGATAGAATTAGATGTCTTTATTTCAGAAACGTGTTTGGAGCAGTTGGGATCAATTGATATTCCCTAAACATATAGAGTATCTTTGATTATACCAATTGGGATAGCTGAGCAGAGATTAAGCCAAGCATATGTCCTCTGGATATCATGGTGATGGTGTTACCTGGGGTTCTGCAAACCCAAAGCTCTTGGTAACTTTACTCTCTGCAAGGTGGTATCAGGACAAACCAAGGGAGACACAACACTCCTGTCTGCTATATGGCAGACACAAACAAATCAAAACTAAGTTATTTCACTTAAAGCCTCTTTATTAGTGTCCAGCACTCTTACCAGAATGCCTTTACTCAAATTCTCTGCTTTATTTACTCTCAAGCACATATAAACACAATAGCTTATGGAGAACCCCCAAATAATAGTTACCTATGGTCTGGAGGGGTCTTGAGTGGTCAAACAACAAGTTTCAAGTGGCCAGCTGTCCACCTGTCACTGGGGATTCCAAGAGATGTCCAGAAGATCAAATCCAAATTCTTCAGACCTGTCTACTGCTTTTTTGTTAGTAGCTGCTACAATTACGTCAACATGTCAATCAAAGAAAAAAACATTAAGTACGCACTTTTTAAACAGTTAGTTATACAGATCTGTTTTTGCAGAGTCTGCAACCTCATGGGCCCTGACACACATACATGTCAAATGCAGATAGACATCCTGTTTTCACAGACTCTTACCCCAGCATATCAGAGAGGACACAGTCAGGCCCACTCCTTGTGATTGCCCCACCGCTCAGCTTTGCCTTAGTGATGCTAAGGCTGGTACAAAGGCCTTACAGGTTCTACTTCTGGCAATAAGCAAAATAATTGATAGTTAATTGATCATTGAAAAATTGGCAGTGGCTTGAGCACCTGAATGGTTGCTAAAAATGCCCCTCATCAGTGGGAGTGGAATAAAGGAGATAAATAAATCTAAAACCAAATGGAAAATCTGTGAATGGATCATCCTTATCTCTGACACGTCTTGAGCATACATTGTCAGCTCCTGGAACTTCACACCATGGTTATTCAGAATGGATGCTTGGAAGTGTCATATCTATCTTTATCTGCCCTTCTCAAAATGTTTTGTTCAACTGCATGCACACATTGGCTAAATAGGTTTTATTATTGCATTTGTGCATTCCATTTTTTCCATATTTTCTGTTATATGATTTTCCCTTATAAATAAATTGTATAGTTATAATTAACTTTTGCAGCATCCTCTCAAAGGCACAGAATCAGTCCATTACAGACAAAAAGTGACCTAACAGGACAGTCAGGAGCTTGCTGCCTCATATGGTCCCAAACTGTCAAGCAGACATGGACTTGAGAAGTGTGTAACTTGTATAGAAGATAAATCACATTATTTGCTAAGAAGTATGGCCTAACACAGCTCCTCTTCAGCTGTCAGTATGGTATTGTCTCTGTGGCTAAACAATGTTAGGGTTTCAGTAGGGAAGACTTAGTACGTCATGTAGCTTGTGTAACAAAAGATGTATAGATGGAAATCTCACTACCTGAATCAGTGTTAGAATGACTGGGAATTACTAGGTGCACAGTATTTTTTTTAACATTAACTTCCCAGGATACCATATAATAATACGCCAAATGTTACCATCAGAAAACTATATCCTTGCATACTGATGATGTTTCTGATGGCAAGAAGAAAGAATGTGCAACAATTACAAATACAGCAGATTACAAAAGCTGGAACAATGTGATTTATGAATTTTTAGGTAAGAAATACTGGAGGAGGAGGAGAAACAGTAAACAAATGTGTCTGATATGATTATGACTACAAGTTACTAGAACTGAAATTGTGCATGAATTAATGTGTGACTTTTTAAATTAAATCAAACCAGGAATTAATTCCATAATAACTTCTTAGTTCTTAATTGGGACAGCCATTAATTCATCTCCAGTGAATTTAACAATTTGTTCTAATTATATTTCATTTCAGTATTACAAAAAGGATGGTTGCTTTCAGACATGTTGAGATAGAATAATACAATCTAAATTTCAACTTTCTTTTTTGTCGCTATACCTTGTGAAGCATTCAGGCTGCATTCTCCCCTTCTACTCCAGTCTGTAATCTAAAGGCTACTTCAGATGGCAGATTTAGATTGGGTTTCAATCTGGGACTATTTCCTTTGTTTCACATGTAGGAGAAACTAAACTATTATCATCCTACGTTGGCTCTGGTCATAAGGGCAGATTAAATTCCACTAACGTCAATGGAAATCTTCCCACTGACTTCAGTAGCCTTTGGGCTAAACCCATAAGGTTCAATCTGCACAGGACCAATGGGAAAGCTTCACCACCTGAAAGCATGAACATATGACCTTCTTAATGTATTAAAGAATTACTCACTTGAGTATCTCCATGTTACTTCTGAACCTAGTTTTTTTTTTTACACGACCAATAAAGTATACCTATTTTATGACTGAAAGAATATCTTTTGCAGCACTCACTTGGAATTATTGCTTGCAAAATTATAGTGACTTTTACATAGAATGCATGTAAAGTTTCATCCAAAATTAAGTTTAACAAAATGAACAACAAAAGAGTTAAGACTTATTCATTGTAAAGTGCTGTCACTTGCTTTTGGTACAATAATGCATAAATCATCATATTTCAATAACAACATAGTCCATCCCAACTCAATTTTATTTGAATGCATCTACAGTGGTGGAATTTCAACTAAACCTCAAACATGAAAAAAAGCTTGTACAATAGGTTTTTTGGGGCAGGAGGTTTGATTGGATATGGAGTACACATTATTGCTCCTATAAAAGTTATTCAAAATAGCCTTGTTCCTATGTAATCCTGATCCTTTTTAATTTATATGCTTAATACATGAAAGTATGCATGAGTGTAAGTAGTTATTTATGCCTGTATTCAAACGAATGAATACACTTTGACTTTACAAAATTTAGTTAGGGTTTTTGTTTAGATGTAGTTTTATGGGTTTTTTTATATGTACATAATATATATGTGGAAAGGTGATTTTTATATATTTAAAAAAAAACACCACATAATCTCAAAGCACTTTTAAAACATGAATTCGCACTCTCAACATCCCTGTGAGTTAGGTACCATAAGCTGATATCACTCGCATTTTACACATAGGGAAAGTGAGGCATGATAGTTAAGGTTAGAGTTTTCAAATTTGTATGTTTCATACTGATACCCAATTTCACACTTAGGCACCTATTTAAGAGTGGTATGATTATTTTCAGAGGTGCTGAGTACTTGCAGTTCCTAATTAAGTTACCATAGGTACTTTAATAAGAGTAACTTTAAACACCTGCATTTGGATGTTTTGGACTAAGGACCAGATTTTCAAAGGTATTTAGGCACCTAAAGATGCAGATACATACCTAATGGAATTCACAAAAGCACATAAGAAGATTAGGCCTCTGTCTCCAATTGAAATCAATAGGAATTAGGCACCTAAACTGCTTAGACACATTTGAAAATCCCACTAAGTACCTATGTGAATATTTAGTCACCTAATTACTTTGAAAATCTGGCCCTAACCGACTTTCCCAAAACCACATAGTATTATACCTGCAATTTGGAACCCAGTAGTTCTTGTGTCTCAGTCTTGTGCTCAGACAACTACACATGCTTTTGTACTCCCACATCACTCCAATCCAGCAAGAATTCCAACAGGATACAATCAAAAGGGAAAATGTGACTGAGCTCTAAATATACATTTCAATCTTCATGTTAATTTTTAAGCGACGTTTGAAAAAAAATTGGGAGACATGGAACAAATATTTAAATGGTCACAGAAGTCACGCAATCCTTCCAAATGTAGATTTGAAATAGACCAAATAAAGGTTACAAAAATTAAAGTCACTGTCACAGTGTCACAAGTGGGGAGTTTCCCATGCATAGTGTGAGCAACATAAAAGGTCAATTTTAAAAATATGACTGACATTCAGCATATGATTCAGGACTTTAATGATTTATTCTAATCTATAAGTAACAAAGCAGCCCTCTCTATGAGCTAAATAACATTTCCTCATCTTTTTGTCCTTCTCCTTTTTCTGAGTCTCTCCACTTCATTATGCCATCTAGAATTTTTGGCCAATTTTCCATATCTAAAAGCTGTCTGGCTGGTATAATAACTCAAGATGTCATTTAAACTGTCTAGGCTTTTAAGCTATTAAATGACAAAAACTACATTAAAGTAATTTGTTAAGGGCTTGACAAACACATAGAAGAAAGAAATTTTAGAGTTAGAACTGAAATTGTATCCCTGTCTTACCACCAAGGTGTGCAGAGATAGCAGACGATAAAGGGACAGTGTTGTCTGAAGCAAAAGACTTGGTAGGAACTTTTGCATTCTAATGCTTGCTCTGTCCCTAATGTCCTGTATAATCCAGTGGCAGAGCCAATAGAGGGTAGAGAGGGAGGTTGCCCTCCCAGTGGCCTTTAGGTATAGGTATGGCACCTTTTCAAGTATATTTGAAAATGGCCACCAATGACTCATCACCTCTCCTGCTACCCCTTAGTTACAGAGCATGGCTCCACTACTGGTGTGACCTGAGGCAATCTCGTTATCCTTTATTTGCCTTGGAATTTCCCACCTACAAAACATATATACATTTTACCTACTTACTTTGCCTCTCCCTGCAACAAGTGTTTTCTATTGTTACAGTAGAACTGCATGTTGACCAAGTGGGATAGTTCATGAACAGGAGCAGGATAGGAAAAGAAAGGCTGGATAAGCAGCCAATAGTGAGAAGGTATGTGTGTGTGTTGGGAAATGGAGCATGTTGTGGCATTGGCTGGGAAGGGGGATATGGGATGTGAGGACTTGAGTGTGTATTATGTGTGTGTGAAGGAGCAGCTGGAAAAGAGAGATCTATATGTAAGGACAGCAAGTATGAGGGGTAGGAAGAGCAGAAATAGGTGGTGGGTTGGCATAGGTGTAGAAAGGACTAATGGTGGAGTAGGTAGATTGACTGGGATTGGGTATCACGTGTGCTGAGTAAGTGGCACCTGGCACTGCATGAGATTGCTAAGCTATTTCACACAGAGCCAAACAGTTTGTCATTATTACTGTGAGCCAGATTCTCTGCAAATTCATACTTTTATGAATATGCCACTCTTTATCATGTGCTATGCTTTACTAGGAATTATGTCATTGCCAGTTTATTCCCCCATTGTATTTTTTAATTTTAATTTATATATTTTCCTTTACTACTGAAGAAGCAAAATATTCTCATAGGTACAGATAATTGAATTTCTATTCTGAAATAAGCATAAGCCTTAATTGTTCAAACATCTTTAGCTAAACAAGCTATTATTTCAACTGTTTTTTCCCCTCTGAACCAGACTGCTTTGCAGAATAGTCCCTCTGACTATCATGAGTTGAGCAGATAAACAAATGCAAATATCTGATGTGGAAGAAAATAAAGCTCTCACAATTTCTGTTAAAATAAAAGTTCTTTATTTGCTTTACAACAATCTTCTTTATTCACTGCTACTGAATATTAGGTTAAAAATGCCCACTGAATTCAAGTTACTATCCTATTTCTACTGCAGCAAGTCTTGCCAGATTAACTAATTATTAAATAAGAGATACTGGGATGTTTATAAAAGTATCATATTTCATGTAGCATTCAGGATACATTTAGTTGGTCTTGGTAAGGCTTTTGCCACAGAATAGTAAAATAAATTTACTTCATTATCATGGATCAGCCTGACACATTTCTAGACAGGTCTCTGTTGATCTGATTGAATGTGGAAGCTAACAAGAAAGTGGCAAAAAACAAATACCAGAGTGAGCATCAACACTGAAAACTAGAAATTCACATAGCAGACTGGATCTCCAAATATTGCAGAGAAAACAACAGGAAGGAAACTAGAAAGAAATCCAAGCCCAATTAAAAGCATCAGAAGAAGCTACAAGATTCAAAGGTTGATTAGGTGAATACATCTCATCCCAGTTACTGAGAGGGTGTGTCTGTCTTTGGAATGGAACTTTTAGTAATGTACAAAACTTATGCTCTAAACTATTATGCAAAGAGATTGCAGAAGAGGCAGCTGAAGCTAAATTCAATAAAAATATTTTTGTTGCATTTTTCTTATAGAAGTATCTCAAAACTCCCCACAACCATACATGGCTTATATATATTTACATACATCACAGTTGCAATTAGACTATGAGTTACAGTACATAGAATCATAGAATTAGAGAACTGGAAGAGACCTTGAGATGTCATCTAATCTAGTCCCCTGCACTAAGTATTATATAGGCCATCCCTGACCGGTGTTTGTCTAACCTGCTCTTAAGAATCTCCAATGATGGAAATTCCACAATCTGCCTAGGCAATTTATTCCAGTGCTTACCCACCATGACAGTTATGATGTTTTTCCTAATATCCAACCTAACTGCTCTTTCTGCAATTTGAGCCCATTGCTTCTTCTCCTGTCCTCAGAGATTAAGGAGAATAATTTTTTCCTCCCCTCTTCCTCGTAACAACTGTTTTTATAGTTGAGAATTGTTATCATGTCCCCTCTCTGTCTTCTCTTCTCCAGATTAAACAAGCCCATTTTTTTTCAATCATCCCTCATAGCTTGTGTTTTCTAGACCTTTTAATCATTTTTGTTGTTCTCCTTTGGACTTTCTCCAATTTGTACACATCTTTCCTGAAATGTGGCTCCCAGAACTGGACACAATACTCCAGTTGAGGCCTAATCAGCACGGAGTAGACCAGAAGAATTACTTCTCATGTCTTGCTTAGAACTCCTGCTAATACATCCCAGAATGATGTTTGCTTTTTTTTTTTTTTTGGCAACAGTGTGACACTGTTTACTCATATTTAGCTTTGATCTACTATAACCCCCAGATCCCTGTCTGCTGTACTGTTTCCTAGGACATACAGGATCTTATAAAAACATAGATAGGTAGACAGACAAAAAAGAAAGGAAGACAGAAGTCTGGAAACTATGGCATGATCAGGAGAATAAGACACACATACTGTAGGGGGGATGGGCTGGATGACCTTGAAAGTCTGTGGGCATATTTAGCATTGTACTCTGAAATGGAGAAGAAGCTATCAAGAAGGTAGTAATGGAGATTCCTGGGTACAGGTATGTTATTATTATTATTAGGATTACTGTAGCATCTAAAGGTCCTAACTCAGATTGGGTCCCCATTGAGCGAGGCACTATAGGAAAAAAATAGTGGAGACAAAAAGGGATGGATCCAATAGGAGTTGGTCTCGTTTCCTCAAACGGCATGACTGATTATGGTTCCACTTCAGCAACAAATATGTTGACTAGTAGGAAAAGATCTGTAGCTCAGGAGACAGAAGTTTCTTAAGATGTAGCCCAAAACTGTAAAACTCACTGGAAGAAGATAAGTGAAGAGTGGAGAAGGGCAAATAATGGATTATTTGGCTCGCTTGCAATTCCAAAATAATACTTTTAAAAAAATCAAGTGAAACAAAAATCATTTTTTTTGCAAAATTTGCAATTGGAAGAGTAGAAAATAATTTCATTTCAGTAGAACTAAACATTTCAGTTGACCCTGGGTGAAATATTTCATTTTGATTTTGATTATTTTTAATGCTAAATTTTTAAGTAAAATTGAAGGCAATTTTGAAATCAAAAGTCATTATAAATAAAAAAGCTAAATGTTTCATTTTGAAGATGTCAAAATTACATTTCAAATTTATATAGCCTTTTCCTCCCTGTCCCCCTCCCCCAATTTTTTTCCCCCAACTGAAACAATTTGGCAAAATTGACATGATTTTGCTAAATCTGTCAGTGTCGACAAATCTTAATTTCCCCCAAAAAAAATTCATTTGAAAAACTTCTCCGAGCCTCATGAAGAGTTCTCTCCATTTTCAGAACTAATTTTAAAATGTATCTCTTCAATTTAGCTTCCCCATATAAACTTTTTTCCAGTAAAACAAAAGTTTAAATGAAATGCAATCAGATTATTCCTAGAGACAAGGATGAAAGAGAGGAATATTTCATTCTATTTTTTTAAAATGTGTAACATGCTCAGATACTATGGTGGTGGGTATTGCAGAAGAACCTAGACAGATAAATAGAGATGGAAGATGGTAAAATGATATGGGCAAATACTTCTACTTCTCCAACATCCAGTTTCACACCGTACCAACAAATGTCACAACCTAACAAGGATTCTTTTAAAATAACACTTACAAAGCATTTGAATGACCGAATGATCTGTATTTAATTGTGCACGGACATTTTTTAAATAGCGTGTAAGGAATTAGACAAGGAAGAGTTTTCTGAAGGAATGAGGACGATAAAATCACACCACTAGTTAAGCACATCTCAAGGGATTGAAACCAGGAGGGGAGTCCTTACCAGGCTCAGGAAGAGAGATCTATACATTAATGCAAACTAGGAACCTTTTAGTTCACATCCAGTGTCCACATGGGGGAGTTACAGCGCAGATGCAGACTGCTATTCACTCTCTTGTAGTATGAACAGTGGAGAGGTGTAGACATAAACCAAACCTTATTGATAGCAAGGAAAATGTAATAGACTATTCCCCATTAAAACTTGCCACACAAAACTAGTTTATGATCAAACATATTCCATTAAAGCTCATATATACTATACATAACATACAGTACAGTATTTTTAAACATGCTTTACAGTACTGGGTACTCCCAATCCTTATTAAAATATTTCCTACACACTGTCTTCCTATTATCCATGCCATACACGCTAATGTTCTTTTTTCCTCTTATCTGCTGAGAAAAATTCTTCAAAGACATTTACCTATTAGAAGCTTAATAGCAACTAAATAGCAGGGTATGAATGTAGTAAATTTCTGTTATCTGGCTCCTTTGCCCTAGAAGGAATCCTCATCTCTTATTCTTTTAATTCATGCTTGCTACAGTAGTTAACATAATATATCACCTTTACTTTGTTTTTTACTATTTTAGTTCTAGTCTCAGGTTTTCTTATAAGGGGTTACCATGGTGCTAGTTTGGATAGAGTTTTGAAGCTTCTTATCCTTTTACATTGGCATTCATTTTTTGATTTACATTCTTGTGAAATAATATTTTAAGCTAGTGAATGGTTAACCATTGCTTCAACATGGTAGGTTCTCCCATTGTATTATAATGCAGTGCTAGAGAATTGAACACCAATAAATGGGCAAAATTTCAGGTACTTATTCCACAACATACCCTGTTGTCTATTTGACACTGTAAAGACACAGATCATTCATGCTCCCACCCAAACGCTAATGCACAATTCCACTGGGCAGATGGTAGGAGCCTCCTGCAGGTTTTTCTTGGGATTACAGATCTCAGAACTTTGGTAGCTAGGATTGCCTGCCAACAGGCTCAACATACTCACATACCCTTGTTCTTCTTACATCTCTTCCCTTCTATTATTATATAGTTATTATTTATCATTTTCTTCCTTATCTCTTTTACTCTGCTTTGGCCTGACTGCTTGTAGATTTGAGGGACAAGCAGTTGCTTTCGATTTTCTAGTGGGTTTTAGAATCAAATACTAAATTACTGGTCATAGTGAACTCAGCTGTTCTTTCCTAGCTTTCACCAACCAGGACAGAAAAGGATGTGTTATACAAGTGGGGTTTTGAATGTTCTTCAGGACTTCTAGTGATTCATTATACAGTGTGGCAGAATTCGCTCAGGATGGAGGATGGTTGTGCTTTTCCGGCCTACGTTAGAATGGTCTGTTACCACTACTTCCTTATAAAACAAATGTGTCCTTTAATCTCCACCCCACAGGGAAAAAAATGTTGTGTTTGGGAGCAGCAGAGTATTAAAATTCAGTCTGTTTTCTGCAAAAAGAATGTAACTTTTTCAGATTTTTTTTTGATGAATTGTATCATTAATCTACTGTAGAGACAAAAAGGAAAAATCATTATATGAATACTATGCTTCTGGTAATGCTAATAGCATGTCTTTTTGGTCTTCGCACTTTTTTTTCCTTTAGGTGTCACAGATATAAACCATCTGGTATGCCAGATGCTTGCATTTCTTTGTACATATACAGAGAGTGTATGTGGGTGGAAAGGCTCCAAAAATCCTAGACAATATTATCCTTTTTTGCTTATCACCATCATAATCTTCATAGCATTTTAATATATGATGTTGCTTCTGTGTTTTGTGTCCTGTAAGATCTGTTGATATGATGTACTCTGGGTTTTTTGTTTTTATTGTTGTTTTTCATTTTTTTCCCTCGTAAGATATCAGTGTGGTTTTAGTGGCCCAAAAATCTGGAATATAGCTTATTATGACTTTGTTGTTCATAAACTCCAGTTTTATGAGTGTGTTCCCTTTTTATGCTAAATGTTGTCTTACATTTTATTATAGTATTTATCAACCCTGAGATTCTATGATTCTATGAACCTGTCTGTGCTCAGCCAGGTTTACTTTCTTAATACAAAACAATTCAAACTTGCTCTCCGATATGATGGAGGACATATTAGATCTTAACTGAGATTGAGTTGTGTTTTCTGTTTATAGATTTAATTTAGTTGTCTGAGGTTTGCCCTGTCTTAAATATATAGTATATCATGTTTAGAAGCCTATAGAGTAATAATTTAATTACCTGATATTAGCCATCATGATAATCATGAGCCACATATTAACCACTTGCTCACAGTGGGCAGCTGCTGACATGAATAATTCCATTGAATTCTGTGGGGCCCCATTTGTTAAATCTATAGATTGCAGTGGAATTTAACAGGGAAATCAGTCCCGATTCCTATTCTATTCCATCTCAAATCAGCTCTATAAAGCCAGCCCTTCTCCCTGTAGAGTAATGGTATTTAATATGATCTCTCAGGATCAGGCAGAAGCAAATCATTAGTGACTTTAGATTTTGTACCTATATCTTCACAAACAATTTCTCTGTCCCTTGGACGACCATTAGACATTTTTACTTTGGACTAATTGATCAATCTAGAGAATCTGAGAGATATTTCTTATATGCAGATATTCACAAATTATAGGCATAAAGAGGAGTTGACAAAAACGCTCTAATATTAAATTGTTGACAATTTCATGCAAGGATGCCTCACCTTCCAATCTCCACTTAGATTACACTCTTCCTGACTGCTCAGTATGACACAGTTATATACAAAGGTGGCACCTCTCACAAATTTGAGATGTAGAGTGAGAAATTGCATACTATGGAGATAGGGCTCCTTAGGGCATTAGTAGATTATTGTTCAACATAATGGAATATTTATATTTCAATAATTCTTCTGGTGATGATGGTCATGAAAGTTATGGCGGGTATAATGGCCTTGTAAAAGGTCTACCAGTAGTACACCGTGTATAAGCAGGTATCCTATGTTAATACTACAAATATGTAAATAAGATCACAAAATCTCACCAGCTCCTCTTCCTAATACTATGGATTTACTATTACTTTAGATGGAACATATGGGCCCAAAGACTCAAAGGTATTAACATAATCCAGTCCAACATTAAGGAAGTTTTAAACAAGGTTTGAGGTTTGGTATACAGAGACCTCACCTACTTAATACCATGTCAAACACTCTGTTGGATTTTTTTAATCCTTTAGTAAAGATACAGAAAAGAAAGGGGGGGGGGGGAAGTGGAAGGTGAAAGCATATGAAACAAAGTATTAAATAAATGCTTTCATTTTACCAACATTTCTTGTTCCCTTTCTCTTTAGCTGTAGAGAAAAAAAACACCTTGTTTGACAGTCTTTTAAATAGTTATTCTTTCTGTGAAAACGAGAAGATAGCTGAGATGGGCTGAAATTCTTGTTATTGCTGCTGGTATTAAAGTCTGATCCTGTTTCATAAGATGACCAAAAAAAAAGACTGAGAAAAGAACAATAAAGATTGGAGCTGCAGTTTCTATCTCTGGTGTTGACTTTCACCTGTGATGTCACTGCTGCAAAAACGCAGCCCAACACACTGCTGTCTTATCAGCAACTCTGAGACCTGGCAAACTTGTATCCGGATTGGGTTGATGTTTATGGCATTGCTTTTAGCTGCCTCTTTGGACACAGGCTCAAAGCAGTGTTGCGAAATATGTACTCTTGGCCAGCCAGGTGCTGATCAGACAGAAAGCAAAAGGAGAAGGATGGTAAAAAAATAAAATAAAATGGGGAAGAAAAAAATACATACTAGCGACTGAGGGAAGTCCCACATCCCAGCTGGTGTCTGAGATTCAGCCACAGCTGGTAAAGGTGGAAATGTTATCTGAGTCCCTCTCCCTGGGCTGGGCTGATCAGGACATCTTTCAGGATAAGCATAACGAAGACCCAGAGTCCCAGGAGATTGGTGGGTGGCAACCATGATGGTGAAGCTACCTCAAGTAGCCATTTTTTCTTCCCTAACATCTCTTTCTTTAAGGACACCAAAAAGGGAGTGATGGGTGGAACAGAGCCTCCCCTAATTATTTTGTCTACCAATGAAACCTGATTACCTACACACCAATTTTGATTTCAGTGATTTTTGATCCCACACTTCTCTTCTTAACACAGTCCTTGAATTGTGTCAGTAGGCCTTTTTGTTTAGACTAATTCAGTTTATTTCACTTTTGCACCTTTTCCCATCAACATTTGGTGTTATAAATTATTGTTATAACTTACAAAGTTTTACTCACTTTTTACAGTTGAACTCACAATTAGGATACATTTGTAGGGCAAGTTATCACAACAGTAGTAGGTCAAATTTAGCCATTTTTTCCTATTTGCAAATGGTTCATTGCAAATGGTCTGCAAGTTTATATCTGAAATTATTTGATCAACCTTTTCTGCAAATGTACTGTGAAAATTGCTTGGAATAGTTAGGTCTGATTTTGAATTGCAGCTGCTATTTTGACTAAAAGGGTAGGTCAAATGGCAAATGTCTCTTCCCGGATTGTGGGTCTGATCCAAAATCCACTGAACTCAGTGGAAGTCTTTCCAATAACTTCAATCTGCTTTGGGGTCAGGTCTATGTAATTTTGAGTCAGATTTCTGAAGTGAATATGCATTATTAAGAATTTCAAATGTACTTTCCATAACTACTCTAAAATATTTGTTTAAATGTCCCTGTTTCAGCAAGCATTACTGCCACTCAAGTTTTTAATAAAATATTTGCTAAAAATATACAATAATAGGCATGAATACAGATAAGGCAAACGCAGTGACTTGATTTTTCATAAAAATAATTCTGAAAAACATGTAAAAGGAAAATTCAGTATATTATTTAAGATAGCTTAGTTTCATTTAAGCCTTGATAAACCTTCATGAATATGAAGTTCCTTAAAGAAAATCTTCTTATGTTATCTCTCATTTTTTCTGCATGTGTCTCATGCCTAGAGCACCCACAGAAAAAAAAATGCTGTCAGACCCCCATCATAGAATCATAGGACTGGAAGGAACCTCGAGAGGTCATCTAGTCCAGTCCCCTGCACTTATGGCAGGACTAAGTATTATCTAGATCATTCCTGACAAATGTTTGTCTAACCTACTCTTAAAAATCTCCAATGATAGAGATTCCACAACCTCCCTACAAAATTTCTTCCAGTCTTCTTAACCACCTTGACAGCTAGGAAGTTTTTCCTAATGTCAAACCTAAACCTCCCTTGCTGCAATTTAAGCCCATTGCTTCTTGTCCTATCCTCAGAGGTTAAGAACAATTTTTCTCCCTCCTCCTTGTAACAACCTTTTACATACTTGAAAACTGTTATCATGTCCTCTCTCAGTCTTCTCTTTTCCAGACTAAACAAAACCAATTTTTTCAATCTTCCCTCATAGGTCGTTTTCTAGACCAGGGTTCTCAAACTGGGGGTTGGGACCTCTCAGGGGGTCGTGAGGGTATTATGTGGGGGGTCATGAGCTGTCAGCCTCCACCTCAAACCCCACTTTGCCTCCAACTTTTATAATGGTGTTAAATATATTAAAAAGTGTTTTAATTTATAAGAGAGGTCGCACTCAGAGCAGGTTAGACAAACACCGTGGTGAAAAGGGTCACCAGTACAAAAGTTTGAGAATCACTGTTATAGACCTTTAATCATTTTTGTCGCTCTTTTCTGGATGATCTCTAATTTGTCCACATCCCTCCTGAAACATGGTCCCCAGAACTGGACACAATACACCAGTTGAGGCCTAATCAGCGTGGGGTAGAGCGGAAGAATTACTTCTTGTGTCTTGCTTACAACACTCCTGCTAATACATCCCAGAATGATGTTCACTTTTTTTGCAGCAGCATTTCAGTGTTGACTCATATTTAGCTTGTGGTCCACTATGACCCCCAGATCCATTTCTGCAGTACTCATTCCTAGGCAGTTATTTCCCATTTTGTGTGTGTGCAACTGATTGTTCCTTCCTAAATGGAGTACTTTGCATTTGTACTTATTGAATTTCATCCTATTTACTCAGTGGCTCCTCTTCCCCCCAGTGCCTCCCACCCACTGTAGATCACTTGTTCCGTGGCATGCAGGAGGCACTGTGGGGTGGGGGGTGGGGCAGGGAGGGAGGATGAGCAAGGACGGGGTGTGCTCAGGGCAGGAGTGGAGCAGGGGCGGGAAAAGGCGGGGTGGGAGTGGAGCGGGGGCAGGAAAAGACAGGGTGGGAAGAGGATGAGCAGGGGTGGGAAAAGGTATGGTGGGGGTGAGGCCTTAGGAGAAGGGGTGGAGTGGGGATGGGGCCTGGGCAGAGCCCACGGGAGCACTCCCCAGCACATTAGAAAGTTGATACCTATGGTCACATGTATAGTGAAATCATAGAATTGTAGGACTGAAAGGGACCTTGAGAAGTCTTGTAGTCCAGTCCCCTGCACCAGGCAGGACTAAGTATTATCTAAACTATCCCTGACAGGTGTTTGTCTAACCTGCTCTTAAAAATGTCCAATGATGGAGATTTCACAATATTCCTGGGCAATTTATTCTAGTGCTTAACCACCCTGACAGGAAGTTTTCCCGAATGTCCAACCTAAACTACCCTTGCAGCAATTTAAGCCCTTGTCCTATCCTCAGAAGTTAAAGAGAACATTTGTTTCTCCCTCCTCCTTGAACAACCTTGTATGTCCCCTCTCACTCTTCTCTTCTCCAGCCTAAACAAATCCAACTTTTTTTCAATCTGCCCTCATAGGTAATGTTTTCTAGACCTTTAATAATTTTTGTTGCCCTTCTCTGGATTTTGTCCACAACGTTCCTGAAATGTGGTGCCCAGAACTGGAAACAATACTCCAGTTGAGCCCTATTCAGTACGGAGTAAAGTGGAAGAATGACTTCTTATTGAATTTCATCCCATTTACTTCACACCATTTCTCCAGTTTGTCCAGATCATTTTGAATTTAATCATATCCTCCAAAGCAAAAATGCTGGAGTATAATTTAGTAGCCTCATATTGCAGGTTTAACACATCTTATTTAAGGCAATGGAATATACAATAAGTCATACTTTTACAAATTGCCATTGAACCTGATCTTGCTGTTCTTACATAGACAAAATTCTCATTAAGGTCAGGAGAAGTTCTACTTGTTTAGGAACTGCAAGTTTGAGCACCTGCATATCTCTGGTTATCTGCTAAAGAAGAATACTTGATTTTTATGTATTTATTTATTATGCACAGGCACAAAGCACAATAGAAGTATTGTAACAGTCTATGACATCAATGTGAGCAATCAAGTACCTTTTATGGAAAAGAAACCCACAACAAATATAAGAAGTGATAACCATAGTTGTTTGTTTTGCTTGCATCCTATAGCAATTGTTGGTTGTGCTTGTTAAAAGAAATTGTTTCAGCCATAATTCACAACATGTGTCTGGCATTTATATCTCAAACAAACATGAAGGAAACCCTGGTGATATTTAACAGGAATGGTTGGGTCTGTGCAAGAAGACTTAGATTGGTTAATTTCCTGTTTCCATATACACTCAAATGAGCTGACATTCAAGTTTAATGACAACAACCACAGCTAACTTTCTGTAGGTTAAACTTATGCTCATCTCTTTTTTTGCACCTTTGAACAAAATTCCAAAGCAGCATCATTTTAAGTAATTGTATAGAAAAATCTCAAAACAACATTAGTAAGAGTCAAGTTAGATATTTTTGTTTGGGGTGGAGAGATGGAAGAAAATGATGATGACTACATTTGCATGTCTCTGTTGGCTTGCTTTATGACTGACTATTAAATATTGTCCACATGCTATTAATGACTTAGAAATTTGAGACCTAGATTACTAAGTTGGTAGACTGTTATATCAAGGAGAGTTTTCTACAGAGATAATTAATAGTGATAAAATGCTAGCAATTCTGACTCAAGGAGAAAAGTTAGTGGTTGAGTCATGAATCATATGTCATTTTAATCCACATCTGTGAGCTAATTTGCCTTGGGAAACCCTAAAAGTTTATTTTTTATGAGAGTGGGTTTGGTTAAGAATTAATGACAGCAATTTTCATGATAGCTGCAAAACCCCTGAAGATAACAGTTAAGTCACCGCAATGGAAGAAAAAAATGGAAAGGTTTGCTAAAATAAGATCTCTCTACTCATTTATACTGACAGGAATTGCTGGAGTTTGGTTTCCAGCACATCTCCTCTGTCATGTTAATATAAAGTTGTTTTTAGTGAAAGACTAGGGCTCTGACATAATGGATTTATATTTTCTGTAGATGGATGCCCAAAAGCTTTTAGAGTTTTAAATCAATTTATTACTAGAACAGTAAGATATTCCATATCACCTGTGCACAAAGAAAAACAGTTAGTTTGCCTTTTAAGTTTGGTAAACTAACAACCTTAAAGCACTGCACAGGATTTAGAAGAAGTTGCATCCTTGCCAGAAATGTCAGCATTACAAATGTTAAACCATTTCAGAAATCCAACAGTAACCACCTTTGTGTTGAAATGCTACTTATTTTGTGTTATGATTGTTTATTGCAGGTCTGCCAATACATCACCTATTATAAATGTTACCTGACATTTCACATTATAAGACCCTGCTTTCAGTTGCTTATAACTTTGCCAAACTTTAACTGTTTGCACTTAAATTTTCCATGCTGGGTATCTGCTTGAGGCTGAATATTTTGGAAAATGTTAGCCAAAATAGTTTAGTCATTTCCAATGATAAGGCTAGAGAAATTTACATTGTTTTGCCCTTGTTAAATTCTGGCAAGCTAAGCATCTCAAATTGGGCACCCAAAATTAGTGCACATTTTTGACATAGTATCTCTGTGCCTCAGTTGCCCATCTGTAAAATGTGAATAATATTCCCCACTCATCTCACAGGGGTGTTGTGCAACTAAATTTATTAATATTTGTGACGCTCTTAGATACTTTAGTAATGAGTATCATAGCAAGAGCCCATGAGGAAATTAGTAATTCTGTTTTCAGAACAGGGTTTGGATAGTGCTCAGTAAATAAGCCATGGGGCTGAACACACTGAACAACAAGAAAATAAAATATTGAGTAGCTGTTCGTTAAGTAAGCGCATCTATCCTGTGCACTGAATGAGGCAGGGATCCTGTGCAAAAATATTTGATCATGTAATTAAAGACTATCAAAATGTATATGCATGGGGGGCGCAAATTAAGGTTGAACAGGAAGCCTTAAATCTGGCATATCCTACCTTTTGAGTGCTTGACTTTGCAACCTTATGCAATTTTACACAGGATGCACAGCAGGGAGAAAAGTATTCTAGCATTTTTTTACAGCAGATTTCAAATTCCCAGATTGTTCTTACCTCTAAAAAGTTGGGATAACACTATTTTTCTTATGTTAATCATCTTAACTTGTGCATACCTTGATTTAATTAATGAATAGGAAGACTACCTCTACAGCTGAAACATAAAAAAGGATATGTTATGGAGTCTATTATAGGTTATCATCCTTCATTTCATGTGTACCATAGAATCTCTCTCCTCCTGGGAAGCACCTAGTTATTTCAATATTCTTCTACTGACAAGCATTGTTCAGTTAAAGATTTCAGTTTCAAGGTAGTTGAAATATTTTTAAGTGGTTGATGCTTTTTTCATATTGGAGTACAGCACCAGCAGAAATCTCAATAATTCTGATAACTTCCTTTGATGGATAAAAATCTTTGTCAGTGATTGGACACACTAGAAATATATTACAGGAAGAAAAATTCTTGGGTTATCTCCTGTATAAGCTGGTTGCAAATGTTAAACCCGTGGACAGTCTTGCTCACTCTGTCCTTCTGCATTCTCTACCCTCTTTGTGCTCTCTCTCTCGCTCTCTCTCACACACACACAGAAGATACCAGGATTGTCCTGGTCTGTAGGACCTTTTGTCAAAAACCAAAAATTCAAAAAGAAAGCCAGCAGTTGCTGCTTATCTTCAAGCCAAATAAATTGACCAACTTCAATAAAATCAAGTCCAAACAGTTTCTTCCCCCTACAATCATCTGTCCTGGATCCACTAAAGTTTGTGTAAATAGCTGGACCTTGTAGAGTGCCTTGAAGTTCTGCAAACCTGGGTAATTTTGGATCAATAAAGTGAGGATTAAATTCCAAAGTTATGGGGACCTTGGGGAGAATGTGGCTGAATATTATGGATATCATATCCATGAGGAGAGATGTAGTCTCTCAAGTAGGCAGGACTCAGACTGTTTAGGGCTTATAAGAATGAAACCACCTCCTTAAATCCATGTGCTTCCAGGGAGGCACTATGCTCATCAAGCAGGCTGCCACATTCTGTACTAGTTTTCATTTTCACGTTGATTTAAGGTGCAATCACTTGTAGACAATGTTGCTATAGTCTAATCTTGACAAGATAAAGGACTGATCACAGTAGCAAATTCTGCCTTTGAAAGAAATGATCATGATTAACAATGGCCAAAAACTTTTCAACTGAACAGGTTTTTTGAGTCCTAAAATCCAGTTTCAACAAAATCTAAATATTTCAAGGGAATGCTTCAATTCTGAAGACATTTTCAATTGAAGAAAGTCAAAATAAATCATTTAGACTTTCTTTTTTTCCATTTAGCTAATGTTGATAAGGTAAAATATTTTTGGTTTGCTTTTCTCATTTCATTCTATTTTGTTTTTAATGTTATGCTCTATGCATGTTTTCACATTATCTAATAAAATGATCCTCTATTATCAAAATGAAATATCTAAATGGTTCCAAATTGATTTTTTTAAAGAATTTCCATTGTGTGGGAATGTGTAACATTTCCAATTAAGAAAAAAAAAATTCAAAATGCCATAATTTCCTGTGGAATGGAAAATCTATTTTCCTCTACACTGCAGCTATGTGATTATTTATCAGTAACTGGAGATCCAACAATACTCACTGCCTGTCAGCTTTAGTAATGTTGGGGAATATATCTTCAATTAAAGAGGCATATATAACCCTCACTATACCTTCTGGTGACTTCCTTGACCTACCACCATCATTTCACACTTATCCAGATTGCGCTTCAGTTAGTTCACACTCATCCAGACACTGGCTAATCCCCTTCACAGCATTGGCTAGGTCAGAGGAGATGAAGGTTAAGGAGTTTCAGTGTCATCAGCATAGTGAAAGCACCATAGCACAAGCCTCCTCCTAATGACCCATGAAAACATGGCACAGAAGAGACATGAGGGGAGTCTGTTAAACAGCACAATACTTTCCTTAGCGAGGCAGGACAATTGCCCAGCACCCCCTCTGGGAATGCCAAGAAGAAGCCAGAATCAACTATGTTAAACCTGATTGCCAAGTATATTCATATCTACATTATGTTGTTCCCCTATTTGGCTTGGAGGATTAACCATTATTCAGGGCCTTGCCCAGTTGTTTCTATTAGGAGAAGAAACTGATGGTATGGGTCAGGTGTTTCTTTGGTGCAATATTGTTTCTGCACCTACTTCCCTGAACATAATAGAAACAAACAAGAGCAGTTACCTTGCTATTCTAGCATATACTGTGTCCAAAAGAAAAACTGCCTCTTGGCTTCTACCCAGGGACGTGCTCATGACTGCTTCTCTTGCTCTCACAGACAGACATACTGAGGTACAACCAATCAATCCCCTAGTCCCTGCATTTGCAATCTGCCCCAGGGAAAGCCCTGAGCACACAGGGCTTCGCTCTACTTAGCTTCACTATGTGTCTCAGTGCCGTCAGCAGTATCCCACTCTTGTACCAGCTACTTCACTCCACAAAGAGGATTCATTGCTTCTTCCACTTTGCCTGAGGGCTGGTCTACACTATGACATTAGGTCAGCTTAACTACATCACTCAGAGCTATGAAAAATGTTACACCCTCTGTAATGTAATTAAGCCAACCTAAGCCCCATTTTTGACACTGATAAATTGATGGAAGAAGTCTTCTGCCGACCTAGCTACTGCCTCTCAGGGCACGTTGACACGACAAAATAAAGTTACGTTGGCATACAGAAGCTGCAGTAATTAAATCGCTTTGTATGGCCACGCTACGCTCCTTGTGTCAGTGGTATGCATCCTCACTAGCAGCACTTGCATTGACACAGAGACCAGTGCACCGTCGATAGCTATCGCACTGTGCAACTCACCATCATCTAGTGCAGGGTGTTTTGGGACCTCATTGGGTCAAAACGAGTCATGCAGGGATGACTGGGAACATGAGTTCAATGTCCCATAATGCAGTGTTCTCCATCCGATATTGTCATCTGCATCCCATAATATTTCATGCCTCTCTTTTTAAATCCTCGCAAACCTGCACATCCCTCATCGCAGTCTGCCATCTGTGGCAGAGGCATGGATCCTGCACAGCTCTGCAATATTGTGCGAGTGTTGTGAGCACGGGGTGCTTGATCTTGTGGTATATGCAGAGCCTCCAGAGGAGCCGCGGGGAACATGACAATTCCTTCGAGACTAGATTGCTGTGGGACATAGAAAGAAACAATTCAAAGTTGTTGGCAGCATTCATGGAGCAGCTGCAGATAGCAGAGCACTGGTTGTGGGCTCAAGAAACGAGCACTGACTGGTGTGATTGCATTGTGATGCAGGTTTGGGATGTCGAGCAGTATCTACAGAACTTTTGGATGCACAAGGCATGATCCAGGATCTGTGTGCCACACTCATCCCAGCCCTCCAGCACAGTGACACCAAAATGAGATCTTCACTGATAGTGGAGAAACGAGTGGCAATCACTCTTTGGAAACTTGCAACACCTGATTGCTAATGATCAGTCAGGAATCAATTTGGAGTTTGAAAATCCACCGTGGGGGCTGTAGCGATGCAAGTGTGCATAGCCATTAATGGCATTGTGCTATGAAAGACTGTGACTCAGGGCAACGTGCAGGACATAGTGAATGCTTTTGCAGAAATGGGGTTTCCAAACTGCGATAGATGACGCACATATTCCTGTCTTGGCACCTGATCACCTTGCCACAGAGTATATCAACAGAAAGGGCTACTTTTCTATGGTAATCCAAGCACTGGTGGGTCACTGGGAACGTTTTACCAACATCAGTGTGGGCTGGTCAGGGAAGGTGCATGTTGCACACATCTTTAAGAACACAGGACTGTTCAGAAAGCTGTAATCAAGGACTTTCTTTCCATATCAGCAGATTACTATTGGGGATGTTGAAATGCCAATAGTGAGCCTGGGAGACCCAGCCTACACCTTACTCCCATGGCTCATGAAGCCCGACACAGGTCACCTCGACAGTGCCAAGGAGCACTTCAACTACAGGTTCTGCAAATGCAGAAGGACAGTTGAACATGCCTTTGGTTATTTGAAAGGTCGCTGGAACTGTCTACTCACGAGACTGGACCACAGTGGAAACAATATCGCAATGGTTATAGCTGCCTGCTATGTCCTGCATTCAATCTGGGAAGCAAAGGGGGAAAAGTTTCTGCCAGGGTAGAGGGCGGAGGTGGAATGGCTGTCTGCTGATTTTGAGCAGCCGGATATCAGGGCTGTAAGAAGATCTCAACCTGGAGCTACTCAGCTCAGGAAGGCTTTGAAAGACCATTTCAATAGTGAGTCACAATAATGTGTGTTGCTGTAATTTGTTCAATGTAATTTGCCATTGCCCTTTTGTGCCCTGGGATGAACCTTGTAATGACTGCTATGTCTGTAGTAATATAACGTTGCAAATGCAGCTATTACTATTATCTGTGAATGATGTCAGCCCCAGCCAGCATATGCTGTAAATTAATAAAGATGAATTAAGTTTCCATAAATAGACTTTTATTCCATACCCATGTAAACAGCCACATTTATAATTTAATGAAACTTAATAAATAAGGGGAAAGAACTTTTGGTAGGAAAACACAGTCATTTCCATTTCAGAAACACATATGCCAACCATGTCTTTCACAGGTCAGTGTATGTGCAGTTGTGATTGCCTGTGCTCCCCCCCAGGGTGGAGTGGCAGGGGTAGTGCAATGGCCCCGGACTCCATATGGAATGTGTGTGGGGGGGGGTGTAAGTGGAACTGATGGAATGCAGTTCTTTATGGGCTGCAGAGGGAGGTGAGTACAGGACTGTTGAAGCTCAACAAGACTCGGCAGCATGTCTGTTTGCTGCTTGATAAGCACTAGCATCCCCTGCTTCACATCTGTCTTTTTTTCCTGCTCCTTCCCCCTGTCCTCTCTATCCCTGGCCATGCTTTTTGTGAGGGTAGTCCTCCAACCCCTGTGCTCAATATCTAAAGCAGCAGAGGCTTGGGGGATCTCTTGGAACATGTCCTCCCGCATCCTTGTTCTTCTCCCCCTGATCTGGCTGAGCTGCTCCACTGATGTGGACGGAGAGACTCTCAATGCCACATTTCCAGCTTCAAAAGAAACAATGCACAGAGGTCCTTGTGACATTCTATACCTTGGGGGAGCATCCTGTAACCCCCATATTCCTCATGTATATATAATTGTGATATTGCATATAAAGCAGGCATGTGAGGTATCAGGGGAAAGGTTATGATCTGCTCAAAGTCACTGTTCTATCTAAATATTTATATCATTAATGCATATGAAGTTATGACAATTGTGTTGTACGGCTGTCACTAAAATATGCTGTGGGTTTGGGAAGCACCCAGATACTAGCTCTCCATAGACAATGCCAAGGAAAATAACCAACACCCGGATGGGTGTCAAACAACCCATCAACAGCCATTGTCCAGCAAGGGAGCTACAATTCAATGACTCACCTGCATAAGACCACACCAGGGGAACTGCTCAACCTTGCCTGGGGATTCAGCAATGCCCACCTGACATGCCTGGACTTGTGTTCTCCAAGCAATGGACTAAGGGTATAAAACAGAACACAGGGGCCCCATGCTTGGCCTTTCTCCTGCCCCACCTATACTGCAAGCAACAAGGAAACTCAAAAGAAGACTGAAGACTCCAACAGAAGAGACTGGCCCAGGTTTAAGGGACAAACCTGTATATTAATGACTGCAATATCCAGTGGGGTGAGAAAAACTGCTTAATCTAGCTGTTGCCCAGTCTAATAGAGTTGAGAGTTTGGACTGTGTCCTCATATTTTAACTCTGACTTTTTGCCTATCACTTATAATCACTTAAAATCTATTTTTTGCTGTCAATAAATTTGTTTTACTGTTCATTTTTAACAGTGAGTTTATATGAAGTGTGTGATAAATCTGCTCAGGTTTGCAAAGGCTGGTGTATATCCACTTTCCATTGATGAAGTGGTAAACCAATTAATAAATTTGCACTGCTCGGCTTCAGCAGTGCAAAACAATATAGTCCCGAGGAGCAAGGCTGGGAGCTGGGGGGGTTTGGCTGGTGCCTTTCTCTGTGATTCATGAGTAGCTCTGGGAGCATTCATGCAATCTAGCTGGGTGTGGGGCTCCACATGCTGTTGTGCTGAGTGATCACAGTAGCTTGAGGGGTGTGCTTCTTGCCATTAGCAAACTGTGATTAAGACAGCCCAGGCTGGAGAGTTAAGGGGGCTCAGTGGTCCCACAGTCCCAGGCTGCACCACGGGGATCCCGTCACAGTCCTATTGTGAGTGTATTCACAAGATAAAGGAAAGTTGGTATACTGAACTCACACCCCTTGATACACAACAGTTGCAAGCATTACATTCTCACTTCTCCTTGGGATTGGTAGAGCACAGTGGCAGTGCCAGCCATGGTGAGTATGGCCCTGCAAAGAGGAGGGAAGTTGGAGAAATAAGGGGAGATAGCTCATGGGCATGAGTATAGGCATATAGGGCAGTTGAACTGAATACTGGCACTGTTTTGCACGGGCCACGGTGATTTTAGCTCATAGCTCACTCCTGAGGGTAACAGAGGCTGAAAGGGAACAGCTCCTCCAGGCGTCTGGCTGCAGACTGGTGCTGCTAGGCGTGTGTTGCAGTGGTGCCTGCTGAAGTAATCACTGAGTGGCATGGGAAAGTGTCCTACTGTGGAGGAAGAAATAAGATAGCCCTTCCCAGAAACCTTCAGCAGAGGATTTGCAGACTACCTCCAGGAAAGTTTCCTCAAGATCTCTATGGAGGATTCATGGGACATCTCATAAACAAACTGTGTTGTAGGACCCCCTCTGCCTAACTCTACAGGGGAATGAAAAGCAGATAGCAACTTTGCCTCTATTGGTTATCTCACTAACTCTTCCAGTAGCAGTAAAAAAGAGTAAATCAACAAATGTATCCTGCTATTTTGGGGGTTCCATTCCTGTCATTTTAAAGTAAACAGCATACTTACCAGAGGTTCCTTCCCATGCATCAGGCTCGCCCATGCTGGACTGTAGGGACTGGCTGGACTGCCTAGAACTCAAAACCAGGTACTGGCTCACTATGCCACTGGACTCCCAATTGCTTGTCCCCCATACTCCTCCTCCTCTTCCTCATCCATCTTGTCCTCTTCCTCACTGTTCACGGTGGGGGCCTGTGACTCACGCCCCTCTGAATTATCCACAGGGCCCTTGGGGTTGGTAGTGGTGTCTCTGTCAAGGATGGCATGCAGCTCATGGTAAAAACAGTAGGTCTGCGGCTCTGCACGAGAGTGACTGTTAGCTTCCCTTGCCTTTTGGTATGCCTGCCGCAGCTCCTTGGCTTTCACGTGGCACTGCTGCTGGTCCATGTTGTAGCTCTTCTCCTCCAGGCCCCAAGCGATCTGCTCATAGATGCTGACATTTCTACAGTTGGATTGGAGCTTTGTCTGCACAACCTCTTCTCCCCACATACCCAGGAGATCCAACACCTCCTGTGTACTCCAGGCAGAAGCGTGTCTGCAGCGTGGAGCCAGCATGGTCAGCTGGACAGTTGCTGGGTGTGCTCGAGAGTTGCTAGGTGAGCTCTCCAAGCCAGGCAAACAGGAAATGCAATTTCAAAATTTTGCAGGACTTTAAAGGGGAGGAGTGACTTCCTGTTTGCCTGGCCTCTGGGCAACAAAGCTCGAAAAGGTGACAAGAACGGTCAAGGTAGGGCATTGTGGGATACCTCCTGGAGCCCACTAAATTTGATGTAAGTAACATAGTGTTTACTCTAACACTGCAGTGACTTAAGTATGTCAACCTAAACTTTATGCCTCTCATGGAAGTGGAGTTACACTGGTGGGAGTGAAATTTAGGGTAGACACTTTCATAATTAGGTCAACATAAGCTGCCTGTGTCAACCTAACTTTGTAGTATAAACCAGGCCTCAGAGATGTGGAATGTAATGAGGTGCGCTCACCTCTTGCAAGTGCTCCCTGGTTGAGTGTGTGTGTGCCTGCAGTTTTTTCTCAATTTCCTCCATTNGGGGGGGGGGGGGGGGGGGGGGGGGGGGGGGGGGGGGGTGTCTTTGATGACTCAGCTTCCTGGCCAAGTCACACTCTGTCCATGTGTGAAACAAACAAACCCTTTCTGGGGTACACAGTCAAAAATGTCCCCAATGTTCTGCAGCCCTCCCTGGGATCAGTCTTATAAAATAGTCCACCAAGGCCCATCTCAAAGCCCTCAGTTGATGTGTCCTCTGCAGCCCTCCCTGGGCTCAGACTTTAACCAGTCCAACAAGACCCATCATGGTACCCTCGCTTGGTCTGGCCAAGTTGCAAAGCTCCTACTCGAATTGAGCCCCAAGGACTTCTTCTCTGGGGAACCCTTGCCTCTACTAGAGTCCTCAGTGACCCTAGGCTTCCTACTGAGCCACCACTCTTGGACTCAGTTCACTGACCACAGCTCCCCACTGAGTCAGTCCCAGTGCAGCCCCCTTCCCTGGGGTGCCACAGTTCTAATTCCCTTCCTTAGGGCATAGCCACTTCCCCCCAGTGGTTGGGGGGGAGGACCCAGTCCTACCCACTGCTTCGGGTCCCAACCCAGGGACTCTTTAAGCACAGGAGCCTCTTGCGGCATCCCTTTACTAATTCCTGTTCTATGTTTCCCTGGGCCACTTCCCTGTAGCCCGTCTTAGTTGAGTCCCAGAAGCCAGCCCAGAAACCCCTTCCTCACTCCCCAGGTACCTTCCAGCAACTACCAGCTTTGGCCCTTTCAGCCATCCAGGAGTATCTCTTGCTCTCCCGGTCCCTGTTAGCAGACTGATCTGTCCAGCCATTTCAGCCCCTTTTATATGGGCTGCTGGGCCCAGATTGGCTTCTCCCTGCAGCCCCTTTAGCCTGCTTGGGGGACCTCTCTACTACTCCTTTCCTGGGATGGGTGTGGCAGGACCCTCAGGCCACAAGCAGTGGGCCATCTGGGCCTAGTCCACCCTGTCACATGGATTTACAACAACCTTTCCATCGCTGCAAGTAAGCATCTACACTACAGCACTACAGTGTCACAGCTGCAGTGCTTCAGCTGTGCTGCTGTAGTGTTTCTAGTGTAAAACGTACCCCAAAATAAGTGTGGTTAGCACACCCAGCAACTGTAACCAGGTCTGTGATTGATGACAGTCATTAATACCTTCCAGCATAATATTCTGCATAATCTAATTTGTATAATAGTGACTTTATGGAGGGCCAAGACAGACAAACAAACTGCTCTTTTCTGAGGCTTCATTGCATGAAACTGAGGCTTTGTCTACACTGAAAAGGTTTGCCAGCAGTGTTATACTGGCAAACCCTCCTAGTGGAAATGCAGCTTATACAGGCAAGAATACTTTTCCCAGTATAGTTCATACCAGTTCTCTGAATGAATTATGCTATACAAGCAAGAGCTTTTTTTGCAGGTGTAACTGCATATACACTAAGACTCTTGCTGATATAGCTATCTTGGTTAGGGGTGTGATATTTTTCCCACAGTCCTAACTGACATTGCTAAGTGTCAGACTTGTAGGTTCCTTTTGTGAGGATTGTATCTATGAGGGAGACTATTTACAATACTTTAACTACCCACTTGTGAAGATTTGGGTTGTTGAATTTTCTGCAGAACTCTTGTTTAAATGAGATGGAAACAGATCTAGGGGACAGTTGCCTACTTGTCTTTTCCTTGTCAATCCCAGGATCTAAAGCTCTTCGTATTCTAAATCATGTCAAGTGGACAGCAAATTATTCTGAGGCCTCTGGCAGTAAATGGAAATGCAATCAGGGAAGTAAAATGAGAACTTCTATATCGAGTCAAATGCATGATTTCACCATTTGTGTGTTCCTTTGGATGTAGCTGTAATTTATGTGAACAGACTGAGTAAACCCTACAATAGAGGAAGATTCTGAAGAATTTTTTTTTTTAAAATCAGCTGTTTCTGAGCTCAGTGAAATACACTTCATCCAAGTTATCAGGCTCTCTATGGGAGAACTGCAGATGACTAGGGAAGTAAAATCTACCCCAGAACCTGGGGCCAGGATGCATTGATGTAACTGAAATAGTTATATCAGGCCCTTCATATCATTGGGTTGGGTGTTGGGGCCACTGGATGTATGTAAACAAGGTCCCCGACCTCATGCTTCACCTGGTTCTGAGTCAAAACCAGGTGACTCATCTGACTCACCTTATCATCACAGTTCCCTGAGAAAGCCTACCCAGGGCTAATGTGGGGACTGTTTCTTTGGCATAAAGGGGTGAATGTCTACTCACCCCACAACTGCCTCACACACAGCCCTATTGCAGAGCTAAAGTGACGCAGACAGTCTTGTATTGCTCCCTCCCCTTCACAATGTGGATCCCTCACCCAATGAGGCTAGTTTAACTCAAAATATTTTATTAACATTTTAATTAAAAAACAATAAACAGAATATTTTTCCTTCTGACTAAGAAAGAGGGAAAGGCCCCAGCGAAGGCATTCTAGAATTGCACAAAATGTATGCCTGCAGGTAGAGAAGATGGGTGTGAATTTGTAGGCCAATTTGTACCAAATCACCATAGTTATTGATAGTTATTTGTTAAACTCCAGCAATGTGCTCAAGGCTGTGGAAAACAAAGCTTGAAGATAGCCCATGCTCATGATGTAAAAGGCAAGCCAAGAAGACAGGTAATGACAAGCAAAAAGAGTAAGTGACATGGAGTACTTTTCTGAGGGGTAACATATGACTGATTTCTTGAGCAATGTGGAAGAAATGAGGGTGAAATCCTGGCCCAACTGAACTCAATGGGAGGTTTGCCATTGACTTCAGTGGGACCAGAATTTTACCTTGCATCCATAGGAGTGTTGGCTAGGTGTACTGAGAGTGCAATGTGAGCAGAGAGGGAATGTAGAAAAAGTCAGAGATAGGACATGGAATGAGGAGATGAACAGGGCATCAAGGCTAGTTCTGATGGCAGAGCAGAAAAGCAAAGAAATATGAGACAAGGTCAGAGATTTAAGCTGGGGAGTTGTATTTGACTCTGAAGACAAGCAGAAGTTTTTTGTTTTTGTTTTTTTAAATTGAAGCAGATTAATTTAGCATTAAAATTACCCAGACTATTCCTGTGTAGCATGTGCATTTTGTGCCCATATGTGCTCAGCATTTTATAAGATAACTTAGGGAGTGGTAAATTTTCACCTTGCATTTGGCTGTGATGGTCCCATGTAACTGTTTCAATTCACCTGCTGAACTCAATCAGCCATTAAGTAATCAATCTTTAACGCCTTGTAAGGGATATATGTGAACAAATCAAGTTGTTTATTAACATCGTATCTTAGCAAAATGTGTGTTCAGACTGCAGCCTTTGTGCTCCTCTGGGCTCTACCCAAAGCAAGTTTACTGAGTGCACTCATATTCCAATGTATCCACTTGATGCTGGATTTATATCATGCATGAAAACCTTTGCAATGCAGTCCAAACATCCCCCTTGCAAGTATTGTGCTAAAGATTTGAAGGGTATGCAAGCATTTGCAAAATGCAACTACCTCCCTGCACGTGGGTTTGGAAACTAAAGCAACTGCAGTGATAAAAACTTGCCAAGGTTCCCTATTGTTATATATGTTCTATGTTCTATATGTTATAACCATTATGATACATTTTTCTTAAAAAGTACCAGAGTTAGGCATATAAAAGTGAGGGTGCAAATGAGCCCTATGCAGGAATAAAGCATTGTGGTTTGTAACCAATAGATATTTCACTCACCCATGCCTCCCATTCTCTCCCAGCCTAGCCCTCCACCATGGTCTTTTCCATTCAACTGTCTCCCAGGCCCTCTCCCTTCCATTATCATCATTATCTTCCTGGACCTCCTATCCATGCCTCTTCTCCCATTGCCACACGTTCTCTCTCTCTCATTAACCTCCCCACCCCTTTTCTATCTTTTTTCTCATTTCAAAGAGCTTTCCAATTTTATCTTAGATAAATGGAGTACAAGAAATAGCTGGAGGATACTCCAAATACTGAAATAACAATACTTAGACATATACGTCAAGTGGAAAGTCTTAAGAGTGACCAGGATAAGAGTGTGTACATATACATATGCCGGTAGTACATGCTTTTTTAATACATATAAGTAAATATATATAAAATTGGACTGCTAAATTGCTCAGGCTTGCCAAATACTTAGAGTAAATTTTCTTAGAGAGGATTTGTAAAGCATGACATATGGTAAATGACATTGTCCCTGTCCTATTATGACAAATGCGATTCATTTTTCATGTAAACCCATTTTGACATAATTTCCTCATGTAATTTACATATGCATTTGATATTAAACTAGTTACCCTCGAGCAAATGTTATATGTGTAGTACTCTATAATTTTATTAGCATGGGAGCTCTAAGATACTGAAACGTAACACTTTGTCACTTTATATATATATTGTAGCTGGCCTTGATAGCATAATTTAGAAACCTTACCATTTGCTTTGTATAATAAGCTTTATTTTTGAAAAAAAAATTAAACTTTATTACAATTAACTTCAAACATGTAAGTTGCCCACTTTTCTACTTCTCAAAACAGTATAAACTGAACTGAATTTTAATTTTAGAGTAGATAAGAAAAATGAATACCACCACATAATTCTATGCTCTTGCACCTTTAATCAAAGGATAACTATAAGCCTATAGAGCAACAAATATTTTCCAGTATATTTGCATCTACAGTAAAAAAGGTCAGTACTGATAGAACAGCATCGTGAAATAGTATTAGATCCAAAATAGCTGCATCACACACAGTACAGTGCCTATAGAACCAAAACTAGACAACTGTAACTGTTTATTCTAGTCCTTTCCCTAGGAAGTCTGAGGATTCAGAGGGGGGTGGGGGAACCACAGGATGTACATCCAAATCACTTGCCTTAGGATATGCAAACAAAATTGAGACAAAATAATTTTTGCAAAGTTAAAAATTACCTTGTTTTGCCTATAATTTGTTTCAAACAGAGGTGGGCCCAAACAGAAAGATTTGCTTCCCCTATCCCCCTCTGCCTGGAACTTAGAAAGAAGGCTAAAAATAAATATTACATAAATAGAATAAAGAGTTTTGCAAAGGGTTTTGACATTTGGACCGCATTTTCTTTGAAAAATGGAACACTTACCACCTACATTTGCTTCTTGATATTTTTAAAGTTATCCCCAATCTTTCTTTGGCCCAAAAAGAACTGTGTTCAGGACTCACTCCCTCCCCATTTTTTTCTTAATTTTTATTAGTATTTCTGTTGCCATTCTAACTTCTCAAAACTTCCTCAACTTTTCAAAAGTTAGAATGGCAACAGAAAAAAGAAGTGATAAAGAAAACAATTAAAAACACACCACCTCTCTGTCATTCCCCCCTCCAAAAAAGCCCTGGACATCATTTATCCTAATGTGTTCAAAACTCTTTTGTTGTTGTTTGGAAAAACTGGAAAGTTTAAACAACAAAACATAAGCTTTTCACTATATCTTCTCTTTTCTATACAACTAGTTCTTATCAAAAAAGAAGTTTGGAATGAGAAATTTCAGCTAGCTATTAAATGAAGCTACTTCTGCTTTGGATTTTCCAAAGCCCAAACATACCAGGTAAATTTTTGCAAGTTGTTCCAATCACTCTGATCTCCTTTGTCTTTATATAACATTATGATGCTGGCATCCTTCATGTCTTGGGTTACCCCTCTTTGCTCCAGCAGCCAAGCAAGACATTGTGCAGATGTTCAGTACTTCAGCTAGAATTCCATCTCTTGAGGCAGTCTTTCCTAATGCTTGGAAGCTGATTGCCTTTTCAAGCTCATTGTATATTGAGCTCTTCTATAGTCTGGAGCCTGGGGTTCACATCTAGGGCTGCTTCAGAAACAGTAGTTTCACACAAATAGAGTCTGCAATATTGTTCCACCCAGCACAGCAACTGTTTACTTCTGTCAATGATGATGCATCCATGGAGATTTGAATGGGGCAATTTTCTTATCTTCAGGACCTATTGCTTTCTTGATTCCATCATACATACCTCTTAGATCACCAGTCTCAGGACGTTTGTATCTCCTTGCACAGATCAAGCCAGTATTGAGAATAATGCCTTGCTATTTGTTGCAATGCACTCTTGGCCACTTTGAGGTTAATACATGTCTCAGGGGAAGGGTTGACATTGTAGTGGAGATATTCCATGTTTTTGCTTCAATAACTGGACATATTTTTTAGAGTATGCTGCAAACCAGTCTTTATCTTGTATAGTCTTTTTACCAAAAGCTATGGTTGCAGCTATACGGATTTTTATTCTGAGTGTGTTCAGGTCAGGCATGTGTGGTCTGTTACTGGTACCACATAGTACAGTACAGCCTGCCATGGGTTGGGTGCTTGGCAACTAAACCAGGAATCCCACCACTGAGTGATGGTGGTATGGGGTATGCCAAATATCCATTGGAATAAAAAACAACATCCACAAAGGAGTACTTTCATCTGGAGCTGCGGCCTTGCAGCTAGCTCTTGGTTGAGCAAAGACTAGGCAAAAAACCTCTGCACTAAATCCACTCTGGATAAAGCTGCAAGTGGCTGGCACAGCAATTCAGTTCTGCCTTCTGGCAACTCCTGCAGCTGTGCTGGCTTCCAAATACCTTGGTCTTCCAAGCCTTGGGGCCTGGTCAGTACTGTCAAAGGGGAGGCTTTGGTCATAAGACAAGCCTCTGCCTTCTTATTTTCCTCTGCCAAGGCATATTCAGTAAATATTTGATTATGATGATCACTGTCTTCAAAATTGCTTTTTGGAATGTGAGAATAATGTATATTGGTATGTCAAATGATCTAGAGGAGATCAATGACCTTAGAAAGACTGCCATCACTGACAAATCTGGAAAAGCATAACATCAACATAGACTCTCTCTCTGGAACCAGACTAGTTGACACAGGATTTCTATGCAAGATGCACTACACCTTCTTCTAGCATCAAAAAAAGCAAACAAGACCTTCACGAACACCTGGTAGATTTTGTAATAAAAAATACATTAGCATCCATGGTCAAATGGCTTCTTGTAACATCACAATGTACCATAACATCAAGAATATCTACCACTCGAGGCTTTGCTAACATCATTAGTACATCTGCTCCAACACTTTCCACCTCTGAAGAAAAATACTTGTCTAACAGCTACCTGTTTGTATCTTCACCAGGTGAATGACTATCTCCTGTGAGACTTCAATTCCAGAGTTGGCTCAGACACCAAAATGTTGCCTCTATGCATTGGCCACCATGAAGTGGGACCAATGAACAACAATGGGAAAAGATTACTGAACGTCTGCACGCACCGAGGGCTGTAAATTATTCTATCACCTACTTGCAAGGTGATCAATGCTAGAAAATCTCACAGAGGCACCCCAGATCTAGACACTGGCACAAACTGGATTTAATGGTCACTCACAAGAAACATCTACAGGATGTTCTTCATACCTGTAGTTTTCATAGTGCAGATTGTGGCATAGACCATGTGCGTGTATACTGTAAAATAAGACTTTCATTAAGGAAGTTCCATTGTACAAAAAAACAAAAAAACAAAAAGGTGCCCACACATTAACATCAACACCACAAAAGACCAATGAAGGTATCTCCAATTTACTACAAAACTCAGGGAATCTATGTCATTGGTTGCACATTCTGTGAATGCTGACACAACATGGAACACACTCCGAATAAAAATCTATATAGCTGCAACCTTAGTTTTTTGTTAAAAAACCTATACAAGATGGAGGGAGGTACATTCAGAGACCAGAAAGGGGACACAGGGAAAAGCAGCCCCAGCACCATGACAATACTTTTTAAACAGACATGATGAAGAGCTCAAACCTAAACCGTCTTAGGTAAAGAACCTCAAAACTATTAAACTACAAATAAAAGAATATTAAACTGCTCCCAAAGTAATCCTATTATCAGTGAAACAGGACTCTACTATTACCTAAAAGTGTGGCCTTAAAAAACCCAAATACACTTTGAAGCACTTCCTAGATTCAGTAAGAAACATTTCAGATCTATTATGTGAACTCACTAATTTTGATATATGTTGTTTTATTGCAGACCCAATATATAGTATGCAAATATTTTCTCTTTAAAAAGGTTATTCCACAGCTTTACCATGTTCTTCTATGCAGAGAATATCATGAAACCCACCCCCAAAGGTCATCATGCTCATGTCCACACTGAAACACTATATGAAGAGGTGATCAAAATGGTTTCTTAGTCTCCTTTAACAGCAAATTGGCCATGTTCCCAGTTTGATTTCTCTATAACTAAAACAACAAATAGAACAAATAAAATAGTAAATTAAAAGCTTTGAAAAAAAATCATATTGTATTTACTATATGGCACGAGTTATAGGAATTTATCTGAGGCTTATTCTAAGTCCTAGACTATGGTACTAAAATAAAACAAAGATGTTTTAAACCATACAACAATTTCCAGAAAGTCAGAGTATTCTCCATTATGACTGTTTTTTAATCACTCCATCAGCATACACACCATAAAATATTTTATGCTTCTTAGATCTCCTAGAGCAGTGCAAAAGTTCCAAAGTTTTTCAGAAAAAAGGAGATTTTTGCAAAGCAAAAATCTCAGGTTTTTCAATGGGCGAGAATGAAAATAGATTTTTTATTATTCTTAGAGTTCAGTTTCAGGAATAGAGAGACATATTGATTGGTGGAACAATAATGCAAAGCTGAGTTCAAATCTTTAGGGCCATTCTATTCCTTAGTGTCCTATTTGATGGAGTGACAGCTTTTTGAATGTACTAGAAAGATGCCATACAATGTTCTTCTGGTCGGTGATCTTCCCAGGACAGAGCGGTATTCAGATGCATCACAGTATCCATCAGCTAGTGGTTAATCCTTGAGCTTCAAGAGATTTTCTTGTAGAAAGTATATTTATTCCTAGTATGTTTGAATCTTGAGTTATTGTCCCTTTTTCCTGATTTAAAAAAAAAATCAAAACTTTGTACTCCTGTCTCTTTGACTGGTCTCAATTATAATAAAACAAAATAAATCCCCAGACAGTAATGCACTTAGAATGGGTGATTTACTATTGTTTCAAGCACACAATCCTCTTTCTGTCTCCCTAGTACATTTCAATAATAAATCTTGATGAGGGAAGCTCTTAAAAGAGCTGTTCTGATGCACCCGATTTCCTCTTCCACTTTTAGATACTCACAGGCATTTGTTGGAAAGCCGGGGCCATGGGGCTTATCGGGAAAGAGACACCATTGGTTTGACCCGGAAACACTTACTTGTAAGTAGTCTACTCCATACTTACTTTAGATGGACATTAGAAGAATTATGACCAGGAGGACTACCCCCGATTTTGATTAGGTTTCCCTTATATTGTGTAGCACCATTGTTATGCAGCTTCTGAGTCAACAGGAAAATAGGAAGATTTTGCAAGAAGTGCCTCCATTTTCCAGTGCCCAAACTGATTTTTCTGGGACTGATTTTCAGAAAGTGCTGAGCACCCATGAAATGTAATAATTTAGATACTAAAAACTGGGGAGCTAATTCTTTTATATAAGAATAACAACAGTCTACCCAGAGGACTGCTTAAATGTCTTGTTGCTTGTTGCCAATGGTGAAAAGTTAAGGTATTACTTTAAAATGGTATATGTTCAAATGTCCCTAGTACAATTATCAAGTTAAGAGCTTCTTTTGCCTGACATATCAAATGTATGGTTAACACAGACTTGTTCTGGAGAACAGAGATGTGCAAAGATTTACATTGTTTATTTAGATAAATATATTGCTTCCTTTCCACTCAGATTCATATATCTTAACACAGAGTGCAGAATATTTTCATTATAATAATTTATTATGTTAGTCATTGGTTTGATGTTACTCACTATTAATGGATAATTAATACTGCATTCTGTGTTCTATTTAATGCTTTGCATTATCCACGTGATTGCACATTTTGTACAGAAAATACATCATATTAATTTTGTACAGATTTCCTAGCTAGAACAATCCTGTATCTTTTGATTTATTTCCAACATCTGTGCTACCAATCTTTTGGGATTTTGAATGTTAAGCATTTTAGGTTTTATTAACAATATCTACTGAACTCTTTCAGCAGTATTTTCATTGTGGGCTTTATCTTCTTTCAGCCTCCTCTCACACCATTGTTTTCTAGTTTCTTTTCCTCACATTGCCTGTTTGGAATATCACACCAGTATAATGGTTTCAAGATTATGACTTGAGAAAACTGCTGTGTGCTTCTCAGTTTTATGCAAATTTTGGGTCACTTGAAAAAACCCAAATTGTGGACTGGTAACAATCTGAACTCCGGGTATTCATCACCTCTGAAAATCAAGCCAGTTGTTTAAGTATCAATGTGTACTTGATAGAACTAGGCCAAATTTTTCAAATTTAGGTGCCAAAGATGTTTTTAGTTGGGTTAGGCAAATTGTTAAAAAAAAGAAAAAAAAGAAAAAAGAGAGATGGGCCAAACCACTCTTGTGTGTAGGTCTCCATTCTCCAAAGGCTTGGCATTGTGATACATATAGACAATCACCACATCATAATTCCACTCCGGTAACCCACACATGGTGTAGGAGAGAACTTCCCCCTTTTTATGCAAATGGCCCTTTCAGTCAGGCTCTCTCTCTAGAATATGACTGACAACAATCCATCCCCAAGTATGAGCTCTTCAGTGCACCACATTGCATGACGCTGACATCATAGTTTTAACAGCACAGCACAGCACCATTTGGGTTCACAGAACTTTGATGCTGTCACGTCAGTATGAAACTCTTCAGAATCACCAGTCCTAGCTTTTATACCACGTCTGTCAGCATAGCATCAGAGTATCTCACCAACTTGCCACTCGTCATATGAAGAAAAAGGCAGGATGGCTAGGACCACAACTGCCTGATTCAGTTTTGAACATTGGAATGTGCACAGCAATATAATTCCTAATCATTGTTTTGTATGAAAGTCATACCTTCAACAATCCTATGCTATTATCTGCTTTCTGCTGGTGCTCTGCTATAATTTTTCTTCCTAAAAGAAAATGGACAATACTGTGTTTTAATGACTCTAATTGGATCAGTCAATCGTAGGAAAATACTTAACTAGTATCAAAAGTGCTATCTTGAAGTGATAAGATTTCCAATTGCAATCATTTTTTCTGGTTTTGGAACAAATGCATTTTATTACCATCTATAAATTGATACAATTTGTATAATGGCACAAACAGGACTGAGTTAGGTTAAAGGAAGATTGAACCATATGTGATACATTGTCCTTGTTTCAGAGGGCAATGCTCAAACAAATTAGGAGGTAAACTCTTTAACCCTCTTTGTATGTGGATGTGTATTAGAAGTATTACACATGCATATAGCATTTACACAAACCCATACACATACATATTTTACATCCACGTTGTATAGTGGACAGATAGCCTGCACAGAACAAATAAGTAATTTTGAGAAACCCCAAACTACACATTTGAAATACACAATATATGTAGTGAGCTAAAATGCTTCAAGAGAAGGATATTGCACTTGCAGCACTTATATGCAACCATGGGCTTCTAAAGAGGGGTGTGTGTGAAGCCGTGAAGAAAAGCAATTCTATTCTCAGTAGGCTACCACAGTATTTTCAGAAGTTTCTAATTGAAGACATGCTTCATTTGCCTTGGCTATAAAAGAAGTCATATTTGGTCATGATTATGTCTGTAAATGACCTCATAAAATGTACTCTGGAAAAAAACAAAAACTACAACACAGTTTGCAGGTTATTTGAGAAACCTTTTTTAAATTTGTAAAGTTGTATGTCTCTTGTTTGTAATATATACTAAATGGCTAGAGTAGTTAAACTCCATTAAGTTCACTAAATTTCATTTTCATAGCATACTTTTATCTATATTAGGAATACATGTGTCTTATAATATGAAAGAGAAAGGTAGTAAGTCTCTCAAACCCAATCGGTATGATTAGACAGTGCATAATTCATCATTCATTGTAAATATGTACTGTGGATCCTTCAGAGTATTACAATGAAAGTTTATTAAAAATGTGCACAGATTTAATGAAAACATCCAAACTAAATGATATCTTGTAAAACAATTGAATTTCACAATCTAATTAATTTAACGGCTCACATACAGTTTAATTTTGTAATTTACCTATTTAATGCTCGGTGAATATAGCTATATTTAGAACAATCTTTAAACCCAAGATTGATCTTTATGAGTTTTATGTTAAAAACTGTGCCACATCCTGGCTCCTGTAAAGGCTTCTTCACACCATTCTGAGAGTGTAAAATAGCCTCAGCACTATCTTAACTGTCAACGTGGAGTCCTCCTAACATACAGGAATCTCTGGGTGGCATACAGCTCTCATTGTCTGCTCTCCTCCACCTGCTCTAGACAACATTGATTAGGGGGACTGGCTAAGGAAGAGGAGGCAGGGCTAAAGTGCTGTTGTGCTCCAGTGAGCACTGGCTACCAGAATAGCCCCTTGAGGAACAACACTGCTCACACAATTTAGAGATACCCTGACGCTGCTCTAAATTGATCCTCAGGAATAGTCTGGTTAGAATGGTAGCCCTCCTCACCTCCAAACATGGGTTACAGCAGGTACCAAACAGATATTACTTAGGAGATGGACCTGCATTCCATTTTAGTTAACATTGCAAGGGACTCATGCTCCCCTGGATGACAAGCCATTAAAATTGATGGGAATTACATACAAGGACCAAAAGATGTACTGGCATCTTAAAAAATGGAATGGAACTCTCCCTATCAATCCCCTTTTCTCCCTCAACAGCAAACTCCTTTTAAGCTACTATTCCTGCAGCTATCACCCCAGAAAGGGTAATTGCCCCCTTTCTAGAGACCTGTAAGGCAAGTGCATCCAGCCAATAAGGGGTAAGAATGCTCAGCTGGGATGGCAGACAACTCAGAGAGGGATGGTGCCTCCTTCTCAAGGCTGTGGCTGAATGCCAAAATCTAGTCCTTCCTCAGAAAAGTTTCTAGTAATATGTATATAAAAGCGGATTTCATGCAGGTTATTAGCAGGTTATGAATATTTATTTATTTCTACAAAGTGGAACAGTCCCACAACATCTTGACATTTCTGAATCTAAACTCAGAATTTCTGTTCCATTAAAATTTCAGTTTGTCCCTTTTTATGATGAAAACAAGTGTTGAAGTATTGGAATTTCCCCCCAGGATAGAAAGTTCAAATTTGCTCATCTCTATTGAATACATTATATTTTCAAGCTTCTACCTTTGAAAAAATCATTAGGAATTTAAATATTGTAAAAGATTTGGTGAAACTCAAAGCTGCTAAAGATACTAGTATGGCATAGAGCAGTGTGGTGACAAAACCAGCTGGAATGCTTGTTGATGAAACCTAGGTTGCCCATATAAACAAATAGACTTGGCTTCCTAATCAAATTGCCACACCTGTCTACATGGTAACATATACATTTTCTACTCCACTTGTTAGTTAAAAGTCAAGCTAATTTAGCTGAGCCATTTAGAAGACATAATATATACAGTTGTCTCCAATATTTTCTCTACCTTGCTAGAATAAGTGAAAACACTCTATAGTTATATAATATGAGGGGGGCTCTTTATTCTATTATAGTACCAATCCTGGAGACCCATGAAGGGAAAATGCATTAGAGCTGTTGGTCAGAGAAATTAAGTGTATGTTGGTTTCTTGTGAGCTGTATTTTAACATGCTAGAAATCTTACAATTTGTTCCTTTAAAAAAAAGTTGAAGCCATTTAAACCTTCTCACTGATTTTTCCCTAATTAATTTTGCTTTTTGTTCCATTATTACAAGTATTTTGATACTGGAAGAGAAAGGAAATTGCAGCAGCAGAAGATGTTTGGAATCCTGTCTATGGTTATCATTATCACAGTCTAGAAATGGCTACAAATATGGTTCTAGAACTAGATTTTGAAATCAGAGGGTGTTGGAATCCAGGTTTTTGTTGGGCTCTTTACAGAGTTAGGGAACTACATGTGACAATTAGATTTGGAGCTGAGTTCCAGTTGCACACAGACACATCCCAACGACACACGCCTACCACTCACACAAAGATTTAGGAGTGATCAGATCTGGCATTTGGCTCGGTCCCATTTTTAATTGAACCTATCTGTAACTCAGTAACACAGAAACTCAAGTTTAGAAATCCTGATTATTTTAAATGTTATGTTAAATCATTTATGTTTTATAGTTTCTGAATCTCTAATATAAATTAAACGTCGCATCACAATTTAAGAGACTGATGAAGAAACATATAAATCAATTTATAAAGAATACTTAAACAGGAAGTGAAATATGACAATGCCTCACACAGGGTGTACACAATTTTTTGCTTGTATAATCAGATATTTTTGGAAATTATCGTCTAAGATAAGTCCACAGTCAAATCTTTTTGGATTAAATATTTTTTGCACAAACATAAATTTGCATCTGATAATATTAATCTTAGATCAGGAAATATTCTTTATTAATTCAGGTGGGATGTGTTTGGCAGCTAGAACAAACCACCTTGAACAACAAAACATTAAAAATCAAGCCTCGGCATCGTGGCACTTGGCTCTATAATGATTGTGGATGTGTCTACCTGCAGAGTTAACCTGGCCTCTTTTGCAGGTTTTAGCCTTAACCACCTTACTGTTCACACAGAAAAACCTATAATCCAAATTTGGAGGGCCTTTAAAACCAGATTAATTTACTCATCTTGAGGGTGGGATTAAAGCACAGTCTCTGAATTAACCCTGACTGGAACCCACCCACTTTGCAAGGATATTGCAGACAAGTATCACTCGAGTGTGGATAGTCCTCCGATACCTTCCCACAATTCCTCCTGAAGAACAAATTCTCCTGCAATTCACACAATTGACTGGGAAACAGTAAGAATGTCTCAGCACAAAGAATCATGGGACATGCCCCCAGACACACATGGGAGTGTGTGCAGGAACAGTGAGGACATAGAACTCAAGTGGGTCTGCTCACACCCAAGCTAGGTTTACCCAGGTGACCAGAGCCAGATGCAAGTCACCCTGGTTAACTGTGCAGTACAGACATAGTTTATGGCTTTGGATCATTGACCATGAAAACCTCTCCCACAGTTTCCTACAGCACTCATCTTTACCTACTAGGCAGGTACTTTAATTCATATGCTCCCAAGATCTGTAAACAGTCTTGATATTCACTTTCAGGATGTTTTTACTCTTAGAGTGAAATTTATTTCACACATATAAAGCCCAACTAATTGGGCTTTATGTAAGAGAAGTGCTTAGAACAGATGAAATCCACCAACCCTAACCAGTCTCCAGGGCATGGAGCTTCCAGTACAGTACAGTGTCTCCCTTTTACCTTTCCTCCCATCCTGCTCAAGCCAATGGGCTAGAGTAGCATCTGCAGACCCTCTGGTGCTACTTGTGCTGGATGTTAGAATGTGTGTAAATACCCTTACAGGCATGCCCCTGATGAATCTCCAATGCCAATCAATGTAGACTGGTGCAGATAACTCATCTGAAGCATGCAAGAGTGAGGCAAGATCTCTACAATACCGCTTCTTGTCCACACATTAGGTGGTAGAGCAACAACACGGGAGGGGGTGGGGAAGGGCTATGTTGTTGTGAAGTGTGCTACTCATGTTTTGCATGGGCCCTCAGGAACACAGTCAATTTCCCCTTTAACATTTGTCTCAACAAGCCATGGATATGTTACTACAAATCAAATGTTTTCTGTTCTCTGTGGAGATGGGGCAGGTCTGAGCAGAATACCAGTGTGTATTATAAAAAGCTGAGTTGGTTAAGGTAATCTCTTTTATTGGACCAGCTTCTGTTCATGAGAGAGACAAGCTTTTGAGCCACAGATGTTGATCCAATGAAAGAGATTACCTCACCCAACTTTTCTCTCTAATATCCTGGAATTGACATGGCTACAACTACACTGCATACAAAAAGCTGGGTTGTGATGTTGTCCCCAGCAGCACAATCCGAAGTAAGAACAAAGAGTTTCTGCTGTGAGAAAGCCAGGGAAGGTACTTGGGCTACTTGAAAGTTGTTTTTGCATTAGCAAAATCTACAAAATTCATGAATGTCTGACAATCAAAAATCAGAGGGGTAGCCGTGTTAGTCTGGATCTGTAAAAGCAGCAAAGAATCCTGTGGCACCTTATAGACTAACAGAGGTTTTGCAGCATGAGCTTTCGTGGGTGAATACCCACTTCTTCGGATGCAAGTAAGTGGAAATCTCCAGGGGCAGGTATATATATGCAAGCAAGAAGCAAGCTAGAGATAACGAGTTTAGTTCAATCAGGGAGGGTGAGGTCCTGTTCTAGCAGTAGAGGTGTGAAAACCAAGGGAGGAGAAACTGGTTCTGTAGTTGGCAAGCCATTCATAGTCTTTGTTTAATCCTGAGCTGATGGTGTCAAATTTGCAGATGAACTGAAGCTCAGCAGTTTCTCTTTGAAGTCTGGTCCTGAAGTTTTTTTGCTGCAAGATGGTGACCTTAACATCTGCTATTGTGTGTCCAGGGAGGTTGAAGTGTTCTCCTACAGGTTTTTGTATATTGCCATTCCTAATATCTGATTTGTNCCAGAGATCTACAACCCATCCTGGACAATGATCCCACACTTTCACAAACCTTGGGTGGCAGGCCAGTCCTCGCCCACAGACAACCTGCTAACCTGAAGCACATTCTCACCAGTAACTGCACACCGCACCAAAGTAACTCTAACTCAGGAACCAATCCATGCAACAAACCTCGATGCCAACTCTGCCCACATATCTACACCAGCGACACCATCACAGGACCTAACCAGATCAGCCACACCATCACTGGTTCATTCACCTGCACATCCACCAATGTAATATACGCCATCATATGCCAGCAATGCCCCTCTGCTATGTACATAGGCCAAACTGGACAGTCTCTAAGGAAAAGGATAAATGGACACAAATCAGATATTAGGAATGGCAATATACAAAAACCTGTAGGAGAACACTTCAACCTCCCTGGACACACAATAGCAGATGTTAAGGTCACCATCTTGCAGCAAAAAAACTTCAGGACCAGACTTCAAAGAGAAACTGCTGAGCTTCAGTTCATCTGCAAATTTGACACCATCAGCTCAGGATTAAACAAAGACTATGAATGGCTTGCCAACTACAGAACCAGTTTCTCCTCCCTTGGTTTTCACACCTCTACTGCTAGAACAGGACCTCACCCTCCCTGATTGAACTAAACTCGTTATCTCTAGCTTGCTTCTTGCTTGCATATATATACCTGCCCCTGGAGATTTCCACTTACTTGCATCCGAAGAAGTGGGTATTCACCCACGAAAGCTCATGCTGCAAAACCTCTGTTAGTCTATAAGGTGCCACAGGATTCTTTGCTGCTTTGACAATCAAAAGTGAGACCCACATTTATGCAAACCTCTTTGGTTCACCTATGGCCAACAGCAAGACATTACTTTCAAACATTTCTTTGAGGTTTATGAAAAAAAGAGTAGTTGGGCCACACAGAGCTAGTGTAAATAAGCACAGCTCAATAATTTAGCTCTCATGTTTTCTGCAATATACTGGATTTTTTGTATAGGAGACTTCCAAGTTATTAAAATGGATCAACTTAAAGAAAGAAATAAAAATGATAACTATGGTACCCTCTCTCTCTGTGAGTATGCTTCACTGGTGATTTGAACAAGTTTGTCAGGCCATGACGTTTATGGGCACTTTTCTTTCTTCATCTGATTATGGGTGCCCATCAGGCCAACATATGCAATTTAATGGTGCAATTTGCTGCAGTGACGAAAAACAGGATCCCTGCTGAAAATTTAAAGTGGGGGGTGTAACTATTTTCTGCTTCTATTACTTCATATAATGGCCTCCCAGATGAGACAACATAGCAAGCAACACAAATAAAACACTAGTGATGCATGACTTCCACCAACTGCTTGTGAATTGAAAGCAGATGTGGACAGTAGGAGGTTGGCCACCTCTAAATACAATGCAACTGAAAAACAACAACCCTAAGTCTACTACTGGCAAAAAACAAAACAAAACAAAAAAACAACCAAACCAGCAGTGGATCTCATTAGAAATCTTGCACTATCATATTTAAAATAGACAGTAAAAAATGACAAATAAGGATTACGGTGATAAAGATTGTTAATGGAAAGGAACTTTTATCAAATGTGTAATTATTCTAAAGAAATGTACATTGTTTATGTATAGTAAAACACAGTAGCCTTATATGTACCTTATATTTCAAGGTACAAGGCTATAATTATAATATAAGTACAAATTATTAAAATGAATATTAAATATGGCACCAATAAGTTTAATATCCTTGTAATTTCCTTTCCACATGCTTAAGTGCTCTGCTGCATTGGGGCCAAAGTAAACAGAACTGACCCTGACTGAAGGCATATCACTGGGACACTCTACAAGTCAGCACCTAAATCCTCAGGATGAGCCATTTACAGTTACTCTCCATCACTGGAATTCAGATTAGTTGAAGTTCTCTCTCAATCACAATACATTTCACTCCTTATAATGTACATATTGTCTTAATTTGCTGGTGGCATGTTTTCTATTGTAACAAAATCTTTCCTGAAGTCCAGACATGCTAACAAATGTCTATAGCTTTCCCTCATCAATTCCTTTTGACACTCACAAAAACAATAAAAAACAAACAAATGCCATGATTTATAAGATGTGATCTCCTTTACTAAAAATCAATGCTAACTACCCTTAATTAAAGACAAAGCTTACTGTCCCAGTCTGCACCTGATTAGAGTTAGTATACTGAAGGAAGTTTATTGGGCTTCTGGGACTATTTTCCTAAAGCTGCTCTAGATCACTTTCCATATGTAGTTGTAACATTTAACTTTCTCCTCTTTCTCATTTTTCCAAGAAGATTTTGAACATTCTGGTAACAGCTGAACAATCCTTTTAGCTGCTCACTCAGGATAGTAGGTTAGGCTCTATTTGGTCTTGGAGGTTTGGCAGTCTTCAGAGATTCATATCATCCATTCAGGTGTGAGCCTTATTCTCCCTTCCCCCCAATATCTTTTTTTTCTCCCTAGTGAAATGTTAGTCTTTTTTTTTTAACCCCGAATATGTTCCTGTTGTCTACTGTCAATACTGAGGTTAAGAACTCATTTCACATTTTCCTATCAGCTGACTCCTATTTAAAAAAAATTACCATTCTCATCTCATAGGTATGTCTACACTGCAATAAACAAACAAACAAACGAACATGGCAGCAAGTCTGAGAGGCTGGGTCTACATATTCGGGTTAATGAGGCTTGCACTGTGGCACTAAAAATATCATGTAGACATTCCTGATTGGGCTCTGAAACCCATCCCCCTCCTCAGGTTTCAGATCTCAAGGCCCAAGCAGGAACATCTACATGGCTATTTTTTAGTTCCATAGGGTGAGCCCAAGTGTCTAGACCCAGGCTATAAGTTTTGCTACTGTGGGGCATTTTCCCCCCAGTGCAGACATGGCCCTAGAACCCCTACTAACTCAGTCAGAAATGCATGATCTCTCTTCCTCTGCATATAGAGTCTGGGGATCTCTCCTCAACATGACAGAGAGATCTCCTCAACATCTCTCAGCCAACATGCTTGGCTGAGCCTCTCTGGCCAAGAGACAAAAACAATTTTTTCTCTCTCGTGGTGCAGTGAGCAACTGAAGAGCTGCATCTCCTTCTAGTACTTGAAGCCAACAACCAGACACCAATTCTGTTCCCCAAACATTGTGTCTCCACGCTCAATGCGTATGTCTGGGCAGTGTCAGCCACAGACAGGCTGTTGGGTTATGAAACAGGTGCCCTGACATGTCAATCTGGCCTCTAGCCTAGTAACTCTTCTTCACTATCCCAGTCCCACTGCAGGGCATGGTCTGAAGCACAAAACTACTTGCCCAGCTTAAATCCCAGCCTCTGTCTCTGGGCTGCTGGGAGCTACATTTCTCAAATCCCAAAATGGTAAGGGAACTGTGTTCAAAAAATATCAATTAAACCCTAATTTTTAGACCCCACAGTTCTACATGCCTTCTCTGGTTTTGCCCCAACTTTCCAGCACTCAGTAAAATTCTACTGTGGACTAACATTTGTTGTATGAGTTTTTGAGTCAACGGGTTTGATTTTGGTGAAACTAGGGGAGAAGTGTGGTTTATACGAGGAAGGTAGGTTCATTCTTAACTAATGAAATATTAGACGTTAGAAGTTCAGCCTCACTTAGTGCAGGGACAGGGTTGGCAGAGTGTGCAGTGTATTAGTCATGAGATCATACATTGCACAGTGAAGATAAATATTAAACTGGTGCCTCAGTAAAAGAGCACCATGCAACCTATACGCTGCATCAGTGAGGTTAATAAGAGTTTGTTTGGTGACTTCTGTGGGTGTAGAATCAGACATTAAATGAGCTATAATCCTATGGAAAAAAGTATTATGAAACTATGTAATTAAAGATGTATCCTAATGCCTATACACAAGAGGACTGAAGTAGGGCAAAACATAGCACCTCTTTCCTATTAACTCCTATTTTCATAACAATCCAACTTCTCAGTAGATCATAACTTTCTCCCATATATTTCATTTGGTCTCAGCCCAAAAGTGAACTTTTCAATACAGTTAGTGCAGATACATTAGCTACAATGTAGTTACATTGTAATTACAGAGGTTTTACAAAGCAGTTCTGATTTTTGTTTACTGTATTATGAAATTCCTGAAATAGAATGCAAATATGAAATTGCTGAAATGAATGGAACTACTTGTGGAGAACAGAACTGCTCATCCTGAGTAAAATGAGCCTTCAGACATGGTCTTTATACTTTTTAAAAAACGAATGAGTTATAAATTGCATCAGCCTGGCAATTATTTTCAGTCTTGCTTTCTTTTTATTTAGTAATTATATTTTATCTTCCAGCAAACTGATTCCCATCAAAGTTTTGCAGTGCCTTTTTTGCACTGAATAGAAAGCCCTCCAGAAATCAAAGAAGCTTATCTCTATCATTATGGCTTATGCACTTATCTTCATCACACAGAAAAATACGAAGTGCCCTTCACTCCATGTTCTCCCTACATGATTTATAATAAGACGTTTACATTTCTGATACATAAATGATGCAATGAATTAAGTGTATTTCAAAACTTTGCTACACTTGCCTTTTGAATTGCGAGCATGAACACAGGTGGACATACTATACAATTTATGTGACCCACTCTGTCAAGTTAAAAGCAGTAAGTCTAAATTAGCTACGTGGTTGTACAATTCCCATTGCTAGATATTGATACTGTTTGTATGATTTGTTTCTAGGACAATTTCTCACATAGAGCTCTTTAAAGTGATGTCCCTCTACATTTGTGTGTCTACTTGTATTTCAGCTAGTAAATATAGTTTTATTTAAATTAAGGCAGATGTGTTATGAAGCTTCTTTAGGGTTGCTTTTCAGCTTTTTTTTTTTTTTTAAACAAAGATGCAAGTTGAAACTGGATTTTTTTCAGTTACAATTGCATGATGCATATGATCAGTGGTGCTTCAGCTATATGAGAATCACCTAAAGAAAATTCATTGGTTTTAATATTCCTAAACAAAATTTCATCCCTATACTTTAATATTTTAAAGAAGTAAGTACATAATAAAATTTAAACTTCATCTCAATGAATGGCTTTTGATATATGTCTATCTAAACTTGACTTCATTATTCAATTAAAATTCCCATTGTTGTCAATGGATACTTTGCTTTTGTAGAAGAAATCTGACACTTGGATGAAGTCTTGGACCCAGCGAAGTCAATCTGAGTTTTGCCATTGACTTGAATGTGGCTAGGATTTACCCTAGAACTGTTTGCCATTTTAATAACCAAAAATACAGAAGTAGTAAAAGGTAACTCTTACATTTCTTGGAGGTTCCTCCTCTGCTTCCACCCATATATAAATGTTGGGAGGCTACTAAAAAAGAAGAAATTAAAACAAGTAGTTAATAATGTATTTTACATTCCAGGGGTAATTGAGTTAACTGAATAACAATGCAAGCTGCAATTCAATGAGACATTCCTTTATAAACCACATAAATAATGTAATAATGTAAAAGCTAATATTTCAGTTTTAAAGATAGTGGGATTTTTGACAGGTAACAGCCCTGCGGGCAGTTTGTATGGCAATATATTGTGATATTTATTATTAAACTTGTTAATCAAACAGTTGCTAATGCCTTCAAGAGGATTAGTTTGCGTAAATACTGGGGGTTCTTCCTACATCCTACAAATAAGGATTTAGGTCATGGCAACTTGAAGCATAGCTCAAATATAATAAGCCTCACTTGGCAAAACATATTCTATGTTTAAGGTTTTATACTTATTTGTGGTTCCATAATTACATTCTGAGAGTTGTGAATGAAATAACATTAAGGATTTGTTTCTAATCACACAGAAAACCTTCATTTGCATGTCATTCACTGTGAAAGAAGCATCTAATACAGATGTGTAAAGGAACTGTGATCTTTCCTTGATGAAGACATGCCAGAAACAGTTTAGTGTTAGAACATAGCAATCCTACTAGGTTTTCCAGAATGAATCTGTTCACTGCTTGTAATGAAGTTCTATTTTAGTTAGCCCAGGAGTAATTCTAAACTAATTTTGTACCAATATTGCATTAATTTTGAATTAGTATAACAGCTGGAGACTGGAGGCTGCTTGGAAAGCAAAGTGATGTGCTTCTTGTTATTGTGATGTTGCTCTTTTTCAAATAAAATTGCATTTGACATGCATACTACCACCAATGACAATGACTTAGCTTACACAGAAATAGCTAGATGGGACTAACCTAGCAACACTTTTAAACAAAGTACTCATATTAATTCTGCTTGAATCTCTTTAGCATTTAGGCTTTCAAGATTTTCTCTGTAACCATAAGGACTAAAGTAGAACCAAATTTAACAAAAAGCTGAGATTCTCACAGAACTGCATGGTTCCAGGAATTGGGGCTTTAAGAAAAATACCAAGAGATTTGTGGTTGCAAGTTGGCAACTTTGGGCCTCACACCCCAATCCACATTTGGTTCAGGCACCCTTTGCACAACTAATATGAGATACACATGCACACCTCCATGTTTACATCATAAGCAGTCCCCAAGGCATCCCAGAGTTGTGACTTTGCCCCCTGTACATATAGTGCCCTGGCCCTACTTGTGGTGGTAGGGTATGAGGCCACCCACACCGGAACTATCTGCTGGAAGAATGGTCACTATTCCAGTCTCTTTGGGATAGCTGGGCCTCCCTGCTCCCTGTCCTCAGACAAGCTGGTGTTTTTTGCAGTGAAGGGAGTGTTCAGCCCCCCCCACTACAACAGAGGGAGGCCCTGTCAAACCACCACAGAGCTTTGATAGGATAGGCCCTCCACGAGTCTTGTACTGAGGTGGCCTTCATGAGAGCCTCCTAAGCAGCAGGTTTTAGAGTTAATATGAATGAACCAGCTTACATCTCTTCTAGCTAAGCTTTCCAACTATCAGCACACTCAGGGAGACGTAGCTGCATCACATTCAGTTCTTGACTTACACAGCCATGAGAGTGAGAAACTTATATTCTTTTAACAAAATCTCCTATTCTGATTTCAACCTGTGACTCTAAGGCTGTGTCTGCACTAAGAACAAGGATGTGATTCCCAGCTTGCATAGACATACTCACGCTAGCTCATCAAGCTAGCACACACAAAATAGAATGTAGCCGTTGTAGCATGGTCAGCGGCAAGCAGTGGCACAGGCTAGCCACCTTGCGTACATGCTCACAGGATCCAGGCATGTTTGTACGTGGGGAGGGGGGCTAGGTCATGCTGCTGCTTGCCTGGGCTACGGCGGCTACACTACTATTTTTAGTGTGCTAGCTTCAGGAGAGATATGGCAAATATGTCTACCTGAGCTGGGAATCACACCCCTAGGTCCAAGTGTAGACACAGCCTAAAAGCTTGCAGTGCATCTGCCTTATGCACCACTGCACGGCCCATATACAGGACTAAAGTGTGGTAGAAGGACTTCCATGTAAATCTTGATATGGAAGTAACTGAGATAGCAACATGGAGCCCCACAATACCTGTTAATAAGGCTCTTTATATTTTACAACAACGCCATTACTCATTTATTGTGCATTTAAAAAGGGGTTTTGATGAGTTTTCTTGAAGGTTATAATGTAGAAGAGAGGTTTTTTTCTAACGCAGTGTCCTGGCACTTATCCCCTGTTTCTTATTGTCCAAAGCAGAGAATGGGAAGATTATGAATACATCCTAACATCTAAATGCATATTTTCCACATGTCTACATATTTAAGGAGAGAGAGAATAACACTTGCTATTTATGACAAAGGATTAATCTAAAAGACTCTCAAAAGTTTCTCAAGTTGGCAGAGAGGTGCCTTTTTTAAAAAAAAAGTAAAAATGAATATATTGTACCATACATTATGTGCCTGAGAAAAAATCATCCCTCTCACATAGCATGATGCCCAGATCCTGTATTTCTCAATTATCACTTTTACTTTTCCCAGATAGAAAAGTCTTCAGTGTGATTAATTGCCTGTGGTCTTTAATAAAGAGAAATAGATAAACAATTATTTTCATCATTAAATTAACTACTACATGAGTCCTGCAATGTGTCTGTTCAACTTGTGGCTGTGTTATAAATTCCTATCAGGGCATATTAGGAATAAGATTTATATAATCCTTTTGCACAACTGTTCTTTATTAGCAGTCTTATGGGCTTCCTGCAGTCATTGATGGACTAGATCTTGATGATTACATTAGGTGACAGAACACCACAGAAATATCAGTAATAACCCTTCTCCATGATTCATTTGACCTATCTCAACATATTCTGATAATCTAGCATTTCTTGTTACTGTCTTGCAATATCTGCTATCTGCCACTCTTTGTGTCCTTCAGAAAAAAAATCTCAGGCAATGAGGCAGAATATCTAGTAGGGTTGCTATGGTAATTTAATAAGAGGTAAAAATGATTAATAAGGCAGAATTTATCCAAACTGAAGTTGGGACACTTTACATTTAATTTATAGCCAATACGACCCAATTTTATCACAGCAATTCACTTGCAATATTTACAGTAATAGGACTATAAAATTAAATCAGTAAATGCCCTTAAGAAATGAGTTCTTGGAGGCAGCAGATGTCATTATAGCTATTGATATTTTGTGAAAGTAATATCCTATATTTCCTTTCACTGAAAATTATATTATGTATGGATTAATTTTGCAATATTTCCTTGGAAAAAATCTTGACAGGAATGCTGTAATTGAATATATTTTGTCCCTGGTTTTAAATGTAAGTACTAATTTGCCTAAATAAAGGTTGAAGCAACAAGATAAAACAATGACTCCTCTTGTTGCTAACGGATCCTCTCTCTAAATAACAGTATCAAAGATACTAAGAAGTCAATGTAACCTGGAATGCAATATTTCTGATTTTGCTTCCTGCTATTAGTCTCAGGCAAAGTAAAATATTTTGTAAGCAAATGTATTCTCTCTCTCTCACACAAACACACACACACAATGATATTTTAAGAACCAGAATCTTAATACTGTATCAGAAGCATCTAATTTTCTACAGGACAGTCTAGCATTATTTTATAGCAGCAGAAACACAAATTGTGATCATTCCCTTGTCTTATGTCTCATGCCGGTTATTTGTGATTCAGTGCATTTTAGTCTCAAAGATAAAGACATACTAAATGAAATGCATTAGGTTTCTGAGGGGAAAAAAGTATTTTAAAAAGGCAGCATTTACGACAAGTTAATGTAGCTTATAATGAGATGGACTTTTTTCTGACTTCTTTTCTTTTGAGTCCCTGAAAAGAAAAACACAGTATTGGAGACCTTTGAACCAAGATGATCTTCAAGAGAAGAATATGGAGAAAGTCAGCTTTCTTCACTAACTAGGACAAGTCATCATGCTTCTGGTCTTGTTTAGACACAGGCAGTTAGATCAAAACATTTCTCCTGGGAAACCTAAACATACAGGGGTACATTTTTGAAGTGGTGCATATCTATCTGTGACCTCACCCACATCCACTGATTTTAAAATGTAACCCTCTCTGCTTAGACTTCTGATAGTGGTGCACTATTGAGAAGGGGGTGGGAATGGGCGACAGATCACTTGATGATTACCTGTTCTGTTCATTCCCTCTGAAGCACCTGGCATTGGCTACTGTCAGAAGACAGGATACTAGGCTAGGTGGACCTTTGGTCTGACCCAGTGTTGCGGTTTGGTCAACCCGCTCCTGCCCTTAGAGGCTTAGAACAGCCCAGCAGAGGGCTGTGGCTGGGGCAAGCAGCTCCCAGGCTGATTGGGGAAGTAGGCCCAGCTGGGAGCCACGCCCCAAACACACTACAGCCAGCCTGTATAAAAGGCTGGAAGCCAGGAACCCAAGGAGTCTCTCTCTCTCTGTCGAGAGAGATGGGCCTGGCTGCAGGGAGCTAGGAACAGAGTACCTGAGTGGAGCAGGGCTGGGGAAAGGCTGGGGAGCTCTAGCCTGGAAAGCCCCAGGCTGCAGCCTAGCAAAGGCCAACAGGTACTAGGAGTCTCTCTCTGCCTTCAAAGAGAGAAGGGCCTGGCTGCTGGGAAGCTCAGGGTGCCTAGAGTGAGGCAGGGCTGGGGAAAGGCCAGAGGGGGCTAGGGAGCTCCAGGCTGGCAACGCCCAGGCTGCAGGGCCTTGTACAAGGCTCCAGAGAGGGGCAGCAGGTCCAAACCCAACCTGGGNCCTGTTCTGTTCATTCCCTCTGAAGCACCTGGCATTGGCTACTGTCAGAAGACAGGATACTAGGCTAGGTGGACCTTTGGTCTGACCCAGTGTTGCGGTTTGGTCAACCCGCTCCTGCCCTTAGAGGCTTAGAACAGCCCAGCAGAGGGCTGTGGCTGGGGCAAGCAGCTCCCAGGCTGATTGGGGAAGTAGGCCCAGCTGGGAGCCACGCCCCAAACACACTACAGCCAGCCTGTATAAAAGGCTGGAAGCCAGGAACCCAAGGAGTCTCTCTCTCTCTGTCGAGAGAGATGGGCCTGGCTGCAGGGAGCTAGGAACAGAGTACCTGAGTGGAGCAGGGCTGGGGAAAGGCTGGGGAGCTCTAGCCTGGAAAGCCCCAGGCTGCAGCCTAGCAAAGGCCAACAGGTACTAGGAGTCTCTCTCTGCCTTCAAAGAGAGAAGGGCCTGGCTGCTGGGAAGCTCAGGGTGCCTAGAGTGAGGCAGGGCTGGGGAAAGGCCAGAGGGGGCTAGGGAGCTCCAGGCTGGCAACGCCCAGGCTGCAGGGCCTTGTACAAGGCTCCAGAGAGGGGCAGCAGGTCCAAACCCAACCTGGGCTATGATGAGTGGCTGACACTGCAGTCTGCCCCAGGGCGTGGGGGCTAGTTGGTGACTGGCAATAGCCTACGACTGAGGCAAGGTGGGGATAGTGGGTGGAGGGTTCCCCTGGGAGGGGGGAGACCCAGAAAGGGGTACCGGGGTCCTGGGAGGGACACGGGCCAGTGGTAGCCAGATCACCAGCCTGAAGAGGGCGCTCCAGATGCTGGAAGAGCTAATTCCCAGGACGACCAGCAGGAGGTGCCGCAGGGGTGAGTCCGTGCCCGCTTACACCCAGTATGACCGTTCTTATGGGTGGGGAGAAGGTGTTTAACACACACACACAAATCTTGAGGGTTTGGACGATGAGCTAGGAGAGGAAAGGAATCGAAATTGTCATATTTATACCAGGATGATTAAGGATATAAGTTAGATACTTCTGTAAAACTTTTATATTTTGCACAAAAAAAAAAAGCCTTTACTTCTGTCTAAATATATTAGCATTATAAGTAATGTTATGTTTTGTATTAATACAAATGTTATGTTCTGTTTTGTATTTAACCTACTCCAAACATGTTCATTTCACCTATAGTTTTTTCAAAACCTTGCAGATGAACTATTTTAAAATTTCACTGCCTAACTTTTTATCGTTCCTGGATGAACATGTCTTCCTTTATGTTATGTGCTTGTAGAAACCCAGGTCCTACGTACAGCTTTATTTTCCACATGTTAACTTTCCATCTTTAGCTGCAGAGTGCATGTGCACTTCACTAAATACCTTGTACAAAGCAGAGATTTTTCATGTTCTCCCATGCTGGCTATGTCACTGGGGGAATCCTAAAGTGATGTTCAAAATACAGCAAGCCAAAGCAAGTCTGTATTATGTTTAAAGCACTCAGCAGCTATTGAAGTGCCTCTACGTTTATGAATAACAATAATTGTGTGTATTTATATAAACTAGTACAAATAGTACTAGCATATTCAGTTAGACTAATTACATAATGTCCCAGAATATTTTAATCTCGTATTACTAACAAGTCACAAGATACAACTCCATTTTAGCTCCCTAATGCTTTAGAATCTTGGGGGTATATTTTCAAATCACACTATCCTTTCCAACTTTAGGTTTCATTCACTTTTTTCTTAGCTTTGTGATATTTTGAGAGTTACAAAGGATTGTAGCTTTGACATTGACATAAATGGGAGTCTCATAGCTAAATCCCTAGACACTGCTTTGAAAGTGTATCCAAGTGTTTGATGCCTTAGGGACCAGAATGGAGAGGTACCCTGGATATACTAGTAATGAAATAATATTTCAAGGTATTCAGGAATATTGTATATAATCTTGGTTGAAGCACAACTCAGATTCTGCCCAAATCAGAAGAACTTGACTGGGTGGTTGTGGGAGCTGGAAATCATAAGTCTTCTGGAGAGAAATGATACAGTGATTAAAAAATCCAACCATTTTTGTTCCTTTACCATAATAAGGAAGGAAAGGTCTAGCAGCTCTGACCCTATAGTTGAATGATCTCTTGCCAAGGTCGCAGAGGATGCAACGATTAGGCCAGCCCAAGGTGTAAATAGATTGGAGCCAGTACTGGAATCTGGCCAACTCAGCTGGAATCAGGTTGCCTCCTACCCATCTCCCAGTGCACTCAGGTAAGTGGGAACACATCCTAGCCAGCTCATGTGGGGCTTTGTGGTTGTCTACCTCCATTAGACTTGACCGGACCCTTTGTAGCACTGGGATCTTGGGCTGTAAAGAAGAGATGTTGGGAAAATGTGAGACATGGTCTGGTTTGGGTTCATATTTCCCAACTCCATTTACAGTAACCTGTAAATAACTCCTTGTCTGGAATCAGGGCCTGCAACAGAGCCAGTTTGGAAGCCCAGCCTGAAACAGAGCAGGTCTTCAGGCAACCTAATGAGTGCAGTTGGCCTGCAGTAACTGGCTACACCATCTGATTGGTTAGATTTCTGGAACTCTTATTATTGTCCCTGTATAAATCCACTTTTTCATTACACCACCATGACAAATTCAAGTACTGCTCAAAGTTTACATTCCATGTCCTGGTTTTTGTCATTTCAATGAGATTTTTACAAAAGAAAGACTTAAAGATTTAAAATTCCTGTCCATCTGAACTCGGTAGTGTAATCTTAGCTGTGGTGGAGCTGCCACTGCCCCATAATTTATCAAAAATAAATGAGTTAAACAGCACTTCTGTGTTTGTACAGTGGACACACAAAGTGCATTTTGGTTTCAGAGATATTCCAGGTTTAGAGTTACTCTTACTGTAGGTATTTAACTAAAAGGTATGGTTTTCCTGTACCTTTTAAGTGAGTCTCCCTGACTGTTGCAGGGGCAGCTATGAAGCAATATTACAAAGTGAGTCTGTGAGAACAGCAACTTATTTGTTTCTTGGTTTTCTTAATCTGAAATGAAAGTAACCTAGATTGAAATATGTGATTTGCTTTGTGTGTATGGGGAAAACACACAGAATAAATACAGTATACTTTTAACAAACAAGCAAGAGGAGGGAAGATATTATTGCAGTGCTTTTGACTCAGTGGACTGCAAAGAGCAGATGACCAAAGACTCGGGTGAACACAACATCAGTTTTTGGAGCTCTGAGTTACTTCTCACAGTATTTCTGTGGGGACTGACCTGTTTAGATTGAATGTGTTTTATTTGTTTATATTTCTGTCTAACTGTGCAGATAAGATATGTGGATTATGAAGTAGCATAAGATTGTATAAAGTTGGTATTCAAAAATTAAGTTAATTCCTTTTGTTCTTTTTGAACCTGATAGTAGGGAGGTTGACCCTGTGCAATCCTTGCTAAAAATCTTCCATCACTGAATTCTGGATTTCCATTTTCTATAGGAGTTGCATTTAAGCACTAGTAGAGGGGTGGTGAAATAAACTCTAGCCCTCCCAAAGTTTACATGTTAAATCAATGTTTTATTTATGGGGCTGTAGGGTGAACAACATGTGATCGGACGGGAGATGATGATTTAATGTCTGAGGATTCAGTAAAGGTCCATTTGGTTTCTAAGAGCAACCATGGAATGTTGGTTCGAATGTGAGCAGCTGGGCAAGGACCCCACTGGAAGGGAGAGGTCAGACTTCCTAGTGAGAAATGGGTTGTTAAGGTGTCTCAATGAAGATGCCAGGACTGGACTCAAGACACCAGAGACTAGTCCATCAGCGAGTGTAGGTGTCCAGGGTACTGGGAAGGTGGCATTGAAACCAAGCTTGGAAGACATAGGGCACAGCAGCTTCTGAGAAGGAAGTCTGAACTGGGATCTGTCCCATGCTTGAGAGTATATCTCTAGCTGATCAGTAACGAGTTCATTCATTGTAATTAATAAAGTAGGAATTCATTAACCAAATGTGGAGTGGAGCTGTGGTGACTGGGTTTTCCTGCAGTGGCCTTTGAAGGGTATCAACCATACTCAGTGAGCACCCTGGATCCTGGGGAAGGGTCCTTGAAATAAGGAAGAAGAATGAGGGGTGACAATATAAATTTCCAAGTATGAAGCTTGGTAGAGGCAGCAGTTACCCAAGCCCAGGACATAGAAAACCCAGGGTCATTATAGCGGTAATTTGGGATCCTGCTAAGGGGCAAAAAGGAGGAGACCTTTAGTTTACAGCTAAGCAGTCTTGGTAGCAGAGGTTGCTGATGTGATACAGTGTATCAGCACAAGGGCAGTAGGCATAGGCTCTCTGTCCAGTACCAGTCACATTGTGGGACTCTGCTAATAGCCATGGCTCCCTCAGTGCAACTTCACACTACAGAAACCTTTTTCCTGGTGGATTTTCCACCACTGACCCTGCACTCAATCAAGCTCTGTCTCCTTGTCCTTATTCATTTTGGGGTTTATCTTTAGAGTTGTCTACTCTGTTGTGAGGAAAATAAAGTGTTCTATATTTTTGTGTCACTAAAAGTTGTTTTTGATGGGTTTTGATTCTTAGCCACACTCCTCAATTTCAAATAAAAATGCTTCTTTGATTATGCCATGCACAGCCACAATTGGTTTCTTTGAACTTGCAGAATTAACATTACAGGATGCAAAAGCTCTTCAAAGGTGCCAATATCAGAGGAATTGCTATTGGGCAGTACTATCCTGTTGAATATTTAAATATGAACCTTTGCCTCAATATTCTTGACTTGATTAGGTAAGCTTTATGCACCAAATTCTATCTTAATTTCACAAATGCAATCCCATCTAAATAAAGCCAGATGTGAGAGCAGAGTTTGTGTCTCTTACAAATAAGATGATACTGATTAAGAGTGTAGTCATGTATCACTCATAGTCAGGACAGCCAAAATCTGATTTAAAACTTCTCATGTTCTTGCTGTCTTTGATCTAGACATTTTTATTCTCTCATCTCTGGCAGGGATTGGACTTCTGCTTTGAAAGCAGTTTGGCTTCCCAATCCTGTTCTCCTAACTGCCCCTTTAAAAATGTTTATTCATTTTCTGGATTATGGTGAGAGAATAGTCACAGAATGCAAAGCCAAACCCATTTTAATTAATTGTGAGCATAGTGTTGCATGAGATTTTATTAAATGCTTTATAAATATCCAAATATTACATTTTTATTCACTTAATATTGAAAGTTTATTAAATGCCATGCAAAATCATTTTTATATCCATACTATTTATTGTTTGAAATATTGTCACCCTGTTGGCCTCAGGATATTAAAGAGACAAGGTGAGGTGAGGTAAGGTCTTTTATTGAATCAACTTCTGTTGCTGGAAGAGACAAGCTTAAGAGCTCATAAGCTCTTAAGCTTGTCTCTTCCACCAACAGAAGTTGGTCCAATAAAAAATATTACCTCACCATCTTCTTATACAGTTTATTGTCAGATATTTTCCTCAGAATGTTGGTGGTTTCTCTAGAGAAAAAATTCTAGACTTGCAGGATAATTATGATCACCTATCAGTCTCAGTATTCACATTCTATTTGCTTTATTCATTGCTACATGATTTTTTAAAATAATTACCAGTCCATTTATACATTTGTTGCCTCATTCCATTAACATCCTAAGGTGAGTCATCCATTGCTGCTGGTTTGTATACATTTATTCATGTTTTCCAAGTATTATCTGATCTTCAGCAATAGGTATTTTTACTATTTCAGGTTATAGATCCACAAAGAACTAAGCAGTCATTTACTATCAAAAACCTTGTATGAACATTGCTCTCTCTAGTTTTCTTCTTTATTACTTTGCTCCTAAGGGTTCCCTATTTTTCTTTCCTAAAAGACGGGCAAAACTATTGCTTCGATTATACTAAACCTTACAGAGCTATTGTTCGTTCTGTTCTGTATTAAACTGGGTTCTGCCTCACACATTTGAATGGAACTGTCATGCTTTATAGTTCTGCTCTTCTTTAAGTATTTTATATTTCTCCCTCTTGCAAAATTCTTGTTTCAGTGGCAACGTACTTAATCACTGGCAATACTCATTTCTCAGAAATCATATGAAAAGATAGTCAATTCAAAATTGTATTCTAGTGTTGCCCATCTCTAAAGTAAAAAAAAATTGTTCTGGCTTTATTTTGCTAAGTTTCTCTGTGTCCTTAAGTTGGTTCCTGTTATACCTTCCTGCTCAGTTTAAAAATAGTTGAGGCAAACCTTAAAATATTCAGAGGTTTGCTTAAGATAAAAATACATTTTGGATACACATAGAACTTCTGTATGTCAGTGACATGTAAATATCTTGCAACCCCAGCCACAATAGGGCCATGCAAATGCCTGGTCTTACTTTCAGGTGACATTGTAAACAAGAAGAAGGCAGCAGCATCTCCTGCAAATGTAAACAAACTTGTTTGAGCGATTGGCTGAAAAAGAAATAGGACTGAGTGGACATGTAGGCTCTAAAGTTTTACAATGTTTTATTTTCAAATGCAGGGTTATTTTATACATTCTACATTTGTAAATTCAACTTTCATGATAAAGAGTGCACTACAGTACTTGTAATAGGGGAATTGAAATACTTTTTTTTACAGTGCAAATATTTAATCAAAAATATAAAAAGTACTGTACACTTTGCAGTCTGTGTTGTAATTGAAGTCAACATATTTGAAAATGTAGAAAACATCCAAAATATTTAAATAAATGGTAGTCTATTATTATTTAAGAGCATGATTAAAAATGTGAATAATCATGATTAAGTTTTTTAATTGTACAATTAATCATGGTTTTTTTTAAATCGCTTGACAGCCCTAAAAAAATAAAATACACCTCCCAGGGTTAAATTATGCCTTAAAATGCATCTCCCAGTGGAACCAGCAGAAACTACAAGTGCCTCAAAGCACAAATTTTGACTTACAATGTTGTGGTGAAGCAACAAACTTTCACCTTTGGGGACCTAGCTTGAGATTCCTTTGGCAATTTTCAAAATGTAAGAGTTTGGTAGTTTTCTCCAATACAAAAATTGTTAAAATTTGTCTAGGTTCAGAAGAGGCTAGAGCTTATCAAGGTCAAGACGGTTGTGTATGGAGAAGGTAGAGTCAGGAACCTATCTCTATTGTGCCTGCCATTACCTAGAGTTCTGTTAACTTTCAGTAACACCACATGGTTATTTTTTATTTAGGAGAAGAGTTGCTAGTTTGAGATATTGCTCACCAACACACTTGATCTGTAATCCTTTAAAACTTAATTAAAACTAATGTTTCACAGTTAACATGTTTAATTCAGTCCTTTCCCTTCTGATTTTCCTGTCTTTCATTACTGCATTCTAGTAACCACTGTCTCTAGTCGAAAAAATCCACTGCCAGAATAAGACTAATAAAATGTTAATCTCACTCTGAAAGTTACTTTTCAGCATCTTGAATGGATCCCATTTTAGCAAATATTTTGGACACATTCAGGCCTCTAATATATAGACTGCTAGGCAAATGTCAAAACTTAATCTACTATAAAGTTTGTGAACTGTAAGGGACCTTATTTTCTGCATTGTCCGTCAGCAAAAAGAATCTCTATCTCCATTTTTTTAGTGTATACTGATTTCAGATTTCTCCCTGTCCATTTATTTATGAGCATTGGTTAATCTCAGTGATGCTGAAGATCTATTCTTTAATTCCAAATACCAAATCCTATATTTGAGCTAGAGAGGATCATCTTCCAATTCATAGGCCTTTTCTGGGTGCTCTTACTTTAAACACTTCTCCTCTGGCTGGGAGATTGAATGAGACAACATTATGAACCATAACATTGCTATGATAAAGAGTACTTAGGCTTATTCTATATTTGGTTCACAAAATAAAAAGACTAGGCAAGTATCTATTTCCTCTTCTATGGACAATAAGGTCTGACTCATACTGAATCCCCTCAAGCTCAGTTCTAATAAGCATTCTTGTTCTGAGTAAATCTCCTCTTAAGCACACTGATCCCACTTCTATGCATCTGCATGGTCAATACGTGCAGCTTGGTCATCTGGGAACTTGATGTCATTTCAAATAATTAATTGTTGTTTAAATGCTGCATCCACTAGTCACAAAAGCATCAGATAATCCCTTTATATTACTAAATTATATTCTATTCTTTCCAATAAGGATATTAAGATAGTGACTCAATTCTTTTACTTGAGGGTTCATTTATTCTTCACTTCATTTTACTTTACCATGCCTTATGCAAATTTGTTTGCAAGAAATCAGCTACTAGATTTTTGATGTTTTCTAACCCCCACATCTCTCCTTCTTTAGGATACTTGCTGAGTATTTATGACTCAAACCAAGTAATTTTTGACTGTCATATCACTATAGGCACACTGGAGTTTTAAAATACAGTCTGCTCTGCAGAGGATTTCCTGTCCAAGCTAAATTCCACTGAATCTCTACACAACACCTTCTTTTTTTTTTTTTTTTTTTTTTTAAAGCTTCCAGTACTTTGCTTTAAACTCCTTGAGAATAGGCATATAGACTAGAAGCTTAGGCTATACCACAGCACTTGTGATAAACTTAAGTGAAAAACAAATACATATGCCACCATACAGATGGTGTGACTCTGCTAGAGGTTGAACACCATGGGCCTGATTTTGTCCACATTAGCCTACTTTGATGTTAATGTAATTCCATTGACTTCTGTGGAATTACTCATGGTTTACTTTAGTATAAAGTTCAGTCAGGCCCCATGTATCCATTTACAACTAAGAGTAGGCTAATTATTTTATCTATTACAATTATGTGTGTTTTCTGTTTACTTCTTAAAGGCTGTTAGGGAAGACTTAAAATTATGAATCGGTTACACTATGGTAATTAACTTTTTTCACTTAGAATTGAAGTCTAACAGGTAAAGGAAACAATACATGCAAACACTTAGAAACCTCAAGCAGTAATAAGTTAATGAAACCCAGCTTATTTTCTCTGACAGATCATATTGCCAATTTAATTATAAGTTTGATGGACAAAGGTAATGCTGTGGATGTTTTGAGGTCAATAAGGTTTGGGGCTGAAAGATCTTAAAACAGTGAGCAACTAATAGTTAAAACTAAAAGGGTTCTCAAGCACAGAATTATATGCCGAAAGAGGCAGAGGAGTCTTGTTAATGAGGAGAAGTTTGAGGTCTGTGAATATCAGGAGTTGACAGTAAAATTTGGGGTTGTAAAACTCAATGGCATATGTTTGAAATTCACCTCGCACACAGCTGAAATTCCAAGCAGGGTCTGACAACCCAACAATTGAATTTCACCAAAATCACTGAACTGAAGCTGAGTAGCTCTGCCCAGTTCTCTACTCAGAACTGTTAAGATTTATTTTATTTATATCTTTTCTAAATTAAAGGGTAGCATTCTCTCTCCCCCCTTCCCCATATTCTCACATTTAGCATTCGCTATGTGGTGGGAAAAGTAGTTTAGAACCATTATGAGAATTCTGTATCCAATTTTGCTTTGACAGTATTTACTCTTATTTGCTTTTTGTTCATGAGAGTAAATTTGCTACAACATTTGTGAAATGAGAAAGTGAAAAGAGTACTCAAGCAAATTTGTTTTCACATGCATATCCATACCAACAGCATAGCTGCTTTGAAAACTCATTGTAGTTTTGTGAATTGGAAGGGGAAGAAGGGAGGGTTTGGAAAAGGCTGGGAGGATGAAGAAAAATGCATAAGTGGCCAGCAGCAGTGAGGAGTTGTTAGGGACTGTTTGCACATCCGTTATCACCATTCCAAAGAGAAACAGAGGAGCATACATGTGTATGGGTTTAGGGGAGAAAAGTCAGAAGCAGCGCCGGCTCCAGGGTTTTTGCCACCCCAGGCAGCGCCAAAAAAAAAGGCCGCGGTCGCGATCTGTGGCAGCAATTCAGCGGGAGGTCCTTTGCTCGGAGCGGGAGTGAGGGACCCGCCACCAAATACCTGGACGTGCCGCCCCTCTCCCGAGTGGCCGCCCCAAGCACCTGCTTGTTAAGCTGGTGCCTGGAGCCGGCCCTGGTCAGAAGGGACAGCAGTGTGGCAGCACTTCCTGGTCAGAGTCTCATGTCATCTTCTGGTTATGTGAAAGTGGCTTCTAATCTGTAGTTGCTGAAGAAAAATATTCAGTCCTTTCAATCTACCATTTTAGTTTCTTTTCTGGGCCTTTTAGAGCCTTGATCCTGGAAAGACTTAAACACATTTAAACTTTACTCATATGAATAGCCCCACTAATGTCAATAGGAGAGTACTCACATGCTTAGAGTTAAGCATGTGCTTAAATCTTGCTGAATTGGGGCCTAATTTGCAGTAGAGAGAAATACAAACTCCTCCCTGGTTCAAGGTACAGTTGGCCAAATTCAGAATTTCCATTCCAAGGTTTTAAAAAAATACAAGTAAGAACAAATTCTATTTCGCGGTTTTCCATGAAATGAAGTTTGGTTTTTTTTTAGGTCAATCAAAAGTTTTCCTTTCAATTTTGACATTTTATATATGTTGTTGTAAGTTGTGTAATGTATATATTTTTTATATTTTAAAATTGTAATAAGATTTACTTATATTCATGTTGTAACAGGTGACTAAGTCAGTAATTGGTCTAAGGTAAAAGTAATACAAATATAATTTCAAACAGTCATTTCAAAACCAAATGTTTAAATGTTACGTTCAGATAATATTTCTTAGAATTCAGAATGATTGCTCACAAGCACCCAGAAATATATATAGAGAAAACAGGTTGGTTTAAGCTGGCTCTTTGCAGACTGACTGATCTCACACTTCCCCACAAAGCCCCTAATCTGCAAGCAGGATCAGCAATCCTCCTCCCCCACCATGGTTCTTAAATAGTCTTCAGTACACCATAATTCTGTTATGATAAAGGTGAATTCTCTCGATTTCTCCTCTCCCAAACAACTTTGACACCTTCCACTGGACAGTTTCAATTTGGGCAATCAGCATTTTCCACTGGAAAATGCTATGTTGGATTGTTTTTTAACCAGCTCTAGTTCAAGGTAAAACATGTGCACCTCAGGCTTTGTGCTATCTTTTTGACTTTTCCCCCCAATGTTGCCTTCCAATATACTTTGATTTTATATTATTTATTATCTAAAGCTTTAGGCACTTTTGAATGAATTGTTTTTGTGATACTATCAGATCTTCTAACCTTAGCTTTCCAAAGCAAAAGGGCAAATGTGAGTCCTTAGAGCCTGAAGCCTCCTATTGGCATTCCAAATGTAATCAAAGAGTTGTACTTGTATTAGGGGTTCAGATTAAATGCTTTAGTAGACAGTTTGCCAAGAAACTTTCTCAGCCTTCTCAAAAATTTGCAAAATTATCCTTTACATTTTTGTTTAGATGTTTTTCCATGCTTCCAAAAGTTTGCTTTCAAGCAACATTTGACAAGAAGTATTCTTTAAGTGTTTGACTTGTCTGCCCTTTAATTCCACAATTCCTACAAATTATTTGTTCACAAAAGCGTCAGTCACATTCTTGGTCTAAAGCCATTTTGATGGAATAATTCTGGCTAAAGACACTGTAGTACACAGCAGCAGATTATATATAACTTCATTCACTAATTAGTGCAGTTGTGCGATTTGTTCATTCGAGTAGGCAAAGGGAATTTTACATTAGAAAAGAAATGAAAGCATAGGTACAGTTTGGAAATGCTGCTTTATAATATTGGTTTGTATAGACTGCACTTACTGGGGAAAGCCACGCTGGTAAATAGACAGGTGTCTGGTGAGCAATGTGCAGTTGGCTCAGCCACCATCCTGTTTAGGTAAGGACTGGATAGCTTGTAGCACAGCACATAACTTGAAAATAAACAAACAAATACAAATACTAGTTTGTATAGCACTTGTCATCAGTAGACCTCCAAGTGCTTTACAAAGGAGGTCAGTATGATGATCTGCATTTTACAGATGGGGAAACTGAGGCACAGTCACTTGCCCAAGGTCACCCTGCAGGCCAGAGCTGAGAACAGAACCCAGGTGACCTTAATCCCAATCCAATGTTTTATTAGACAGCACTTCTCTGAAGAGAAAGCAAGAGTACACACCTTTACTGCTTTGAAAAGAAGTTACTTGCACTCGGTGTACTTAATCTAGCCTGCCAGAATATTTGTTGAAAGCAAACTCAAAATTTAATTGAAGCCAAGTTCAATTAAATTTTCACAAAGTAATTTGCAGCATTTGCCTACCTGTCTTATGAGGTACTTTATTAAAAACCATTTAACGTTCCATTGTTTTTAGTTGTAGCTTGTCAGTAATGGACTAGCTTTAATGAAAATCTCAGTGACAGGCATTTAGCTCTATGTACTTTAATAACTAGGCAATGCAGAGAAACTGAAATCCAGTACAGAATAGTCTTTGGGTCTAATTCTGATCGCAATAATACAGAAGAATTTCACTATATATACACAGCTAACAGAGGCAAATCCCTTTGTATGCAACTTTTAAGCATTTTTAATTTAAAAAAAAATCAGTACATGGAAAATAATATAATCCTACATCTCTTAAACCAAATGTGAGCTCCTTTGATAATGGCCCCACAGGCATTCTGCTGGGTGTTTGTTAGGTACATAGAAGCAGCTGTATGGTGTTTGCTGATGTCCTTACTTTCATATAAATAGTTATGTTTTGGGGCCTGTTAGTTTAAAGATTTCAGCTGGCATACTGTCTTTGTGTGGTTATTTACTTGATTTCATAGATGAAATCATTTATCTGACTTTCAAAAGTGCAATCACAGTTACGCTATACAAAAATAAAAGCAACAAATCTGACTGTGAAGACTACCAGGATACCTCCCTGATATGTTAGATCAGTTTTCAAATTGCGGATCGCAACCCAGTACTGGGTCGCAGAATGGCAGGCACTGGGTCGCGGCAGCTCTGGGCCACACCATCGACCAGGCCATTAAAAGTCCTGTTGGCGGTGCTGCCTGGCTAAGGCAGGCTAGTTCCTACCTGTTCTGACACCGCGCTGTGCCCCGGAACAGCCAGCATCAGGTCCGGCTCCTAGGCGGGGGGTCCACGGGGAACCGCGCGCTGCCCCCACCCCGAGCACTGGCTCCACACTCCCATTGGCCAGGAACCAGCCAATGGGAGCTGGGGGGTCGGTGCCTGCAAGCGAGAGCTGTGTGGAGCCACTTGCACACCTCCACGTAGGAGCCAGACCTGCTGCTGGCCGCTTCCAGGGCGCAGTGCGGTCCGCAGTGCCAGTACAGACAGGAAGCCTGCCTTAGCACCCCCGCTGTGACACTGACTGGGAGCTGCCTGAGGTAAGCCCATGCCCCAACCCTGCACCCCAATCCCCTGCCCCAGCCCTGAGCCCCCCAAACCTGGAACCACTTCCTGCACCCCAAACCTCTCGTCTCCAGCTCCACCCCAGAGCCTGCACCCCCAGGGCTGGCGCAACCCATTAGGCGACCTAGGCGGTCGCCTAGGCACTAACATTTGGGGGCAGGACTTTCCGCCACCTCTGTCGGGGGCGGCATTTTGGGGGTGGGACCTTCCGCTGCCTAGGGCAGTGAGAGCTGGCAGCGCTCCTGTGCACCCCCAGCCCAGAGCCCAGACCCCTTCCCACACTCCAATATCATGCCCCAGCCCAGAGCCCCCTCCCACACCCCAAACTCCTCATCCCCAGCTCTGTTGGGTCGCAGGCATTAGCAATGTTTTTCAACTGGGTTGCCAGAAAAAGTTTGAAAACCACTGTTAGATGGTAAAATCCTAAATCATTTTGCTCAATTGGCAATTTGCTCATTGTGTTCAAACAGCATCAGAACAGCTACTAGAATTCTTTCAGAGTCAACAAGCATGGGAAGGATGATCAAGTTAATATAGTTTACTTGGACTTTCAGAAAGCTTTTGACAAGTTTCCTCAAAGGTTCTTAAGCAAAGTACACAGTCATGGGATAAGGGGGGGAAGTCCTCTCGTGGATCAGTGATTGGTTCAAAGATAGGAAACAAAGGGTAGGAATAAATTGTCAGCTTTCACAGGGGAGAGATGTAAATAGTGCAGTCCCAAGAATCTGTACTGGGACCTGTACTAGTCAATATACTCATAAGTGATCTTGAAAAGGGGGTAAACAAGGAGGTGGCAAAATTTGCAGGTGGTACAAAATTACTCAAGATGGTTAAGTCCAAAATTGATTGTGAAGAGCTGCAAAGGGATTTCACAAAATTGGGTGATTGGACACAAATCGGCAGATGAAATTCAGTGTTGATAAATACAAAGTAATGCCCATTGGAAAACATAATCCCAACTATATATATATATATATATATATATATATAATGGGTCTAAACTAGCTGTTACCATCCAAAAGAGAGATTGGAGTCGTCATGGATAGTTCCCTGACAACATCTGTTCAACGTGTGACCAAAAAGAAATCTTAATCATTAGAAAAGAGAGAGATAATCAAACTGAAAATATTATAATGCTATTATATAAATCCATGGTCGACCCACTGTGACACTACACCCCTGTATGGTTCTTGCTGAAATATGCTGTAAATTTGCTAGTGACATACAAAGGATTCCTGCCCAGATGGGTGTTGAGCGCCCATTAATCAAATGTATGACTCAACTAGGCGAGTGCCACACAATGGAAACTGTTCGATCACTGTGACTTGGGGGCTGCTTGTTCACTGTGACTCAGCAATGCCCACCAGACATGCCTGGACTTGTGCTTTCCAAGCACATGGACTAAGGGTATAAACCAGAACACAGTGGCCCTGTGCTTCGTCCTTTCTCTTCTCCCCCACCTATGCTGAAGGCAAGAAGAACGCTGGAGCTGAGGAGGCTGGTCCCGAGGCTAAGAGGGCAAGCCTGTGTATGAAAGATTGTGACCAACCTGCAATATCCAGTGGGATGAGAAATTGCTTAATCTGGATGTTGCCCAGTCTATAGATTGAGAGTTTAGACTGCATGCTTAAATTTTCTTTTCCTTAGATTTTAAATAAGTCAAAGTGGTGACCAATCTTTTGTAATAAAAAAACTTGTTTTACTGTTTATCAGCCAGTTTGCCTAAAGTGCTTGGTAAATCTGCTCAGGTCACAAAGGCTGGTGTATGTCCACTTTCCATTGACGAAGTGGTGAATCAATTAATAAACTTGCATTGCTCAGGGAAGGGTCTTCAGCAGTGAAACATGGTATATTCCTAAGGTACAAGGCTGGGAGTTGGGGGGGATTTGGCTGGTGCTTTTCTCTGTGTGATTCATGAGTGGCTCTGGGGGCATTCATGCAATCTAATTGGGTGTGTGGCTCCACATGTTGTTGTACTGAGTTGTAACAGCACGTGGAGGGGTTTGCTGCTTACCTCCATTAAGGCATTGTGAGAGACAACCCAAAATAGTGAGCATAGGTACTGGAACTAGGGGTGCTGCTGCACCGCTGGCTTGAAGTGGTTTCCATTATATACAGGGTTTACAGATTGCTTCAATGGCTCTCAGCACCCCCACTATACAAATTGTTCCAGCACCTCTGATAGTGAGTAAAGAGGGCACAGCGGTCATACAGTCCCAGATTGCACCCAGGAGATCCCGTCACTCCCACACTTTGAATACTGCATGCAGTTCTGGTCTTCTCATCTCAGAAAAGATATTAGAATTGGAAAAGGTGCACAGAAGAGCAAGTAACTTGATTAGAGATATGCAATAGCTACCATATAAGGAGATATTAAGGCGAGTGGGATTTTCATTTTAGGAAAGAGACAACCCAGGTGAGGGGAGAATATGATAAAGGTCTATAAAATTATGAATGATATGGAGAAAGTTATTTACCCCATTCATATAACAAGAACTAGGCATTATCCAATTAAATTAATAACAGCAGGTTTAAAAACAAAAAAGGAAGTACTTATTCACACAAAATGCACAGTCAACCTGTAGATCTCATTGCCAGAGTATCTTGTGAAAGCCAAAAGTATAACTGGGTTTGGAAAAGAATTAGATAAGTTCATGGAGGATAGGTCCATCAATGGCTACTAGTCAAGATGGTCAGGGATGCAACCTCATGCTCTGGGTGTCCCTAAACTGCCAAAAGCTGGGACGGAATGATAGGGAATGGATCATTTGAAATTGTCCTGTTCTGTTCATTCCCTCTGAAACATATTGCACTGGCCAGTGTTGGCAGATGGGATACTGGGCTAGATGACCCACTGGTCTAACCCAGTATGGCTGTTATCTAAAAACTTCAGAGACCTAATATGCATTTAGATCAGGCAGGAGCACCACAGACATGGTTGTTATGATTTAGGAAAATGCATTGAACAAATTATGGAACTGTATGCTGCCTTCATTGGTCTAAAAAAAATCAATACTGTGGATTACACAAATGACAACCTTCAAAAGAGCATCTAAATAAGATACACAATTGGTCGAAAACTCCAAAGGCTTACTGCAAAACTAGAAGTTCTTGAGGCACTTGTATGTGTAGACCTTGTAATGGGTGACTGTACTCAGTTTTAGTGAACAGCTTTTCAGAGGCAACTAAACAGTTTGAACTCACCATTAGCCTGGATGAAAAATAAAATCCTCTTCAACCAGTCCCATCAGCCAATACCAGTGAGCCAAACCTCACCACTGATGGTACAAAATTAAAGACCATCAATCACTTTACGTACATTGGCAGCACCATCTCCTGTGATAGTTCCCTAGATCAAGAAATATCAAATAGAATATGAAAGGCAAGCCAAGCCTTCAGAATATTTCACCACGGGATACACAGCCAGCATGCCAGCCAACTGTCAACAACATTGATAAATTAATGCAGTAGGAATAGCATCCCTTTTTATATGGGTGTGAAACATGGACATTTTACCACAGACATCAAGAAACTTGAAAAGTTTCACATTCACTGTCTTCACTGTTTCCTGTGCATCTGCTGGCAAGACAAAGCATTAAACAATAACATTTTTGAAAGAGCAAAAACAACCAGCAACGAGGCAATGACTATCAAAACTCCTCTTAAATAGATAGGTTATATTGCCAGATACACTCCAGCAAAGTCCTCTATGGTGAGCTGATACTCAAGGGCAATCAACATAAATGCTTCAGACACCCTTAAGCAGAACCTCAACTCATGCAGCATAAATATGGATAATTTCAAAGACACACCAAGGACAGACCTGAATGAATAGCAACTATAAATAAAGGTGGTAAACCCTTTGAGAAAGACAGATGCAAAAAAACTGGTTGAAAAAAGGGCCAAGCTTTGGTGGGAGCCTACACATTCCTATGTTGACATCTGTTTGTGACCTTTCTCCTCGCAGATTGAACTATAAAGCCACAAGAGAACACAGAAAATGCCATGATGTTGTCATCAGAAATTCAAACTGCATGGCTGTTCATCATGTCTGTGTTCAAATGAATAACTCAAATAACTTCGGAAATACAATTGCTGCCAAATTCAACCGGCCCTATGCCATTCCATTGGTTTCACTGGCAATACACAAATGCTGAGCTTGCCTTTTTTTGGTTCGCTGCAGTTCCAAACAAATGGAAAAATTTATTTGGGTTGAACCAAATTTGATAATAGTGAAAAATTTCACCCCGTCAAAAAAAAAATAAAAAATCCATTGTGACATTTTAAAAGAGCTAGACTCACAAATGGGAAAAGGCAGTGAGGTCTGCTTATAACTATTAGCTCAGTAGTTAGAGCTCTCACCCAGGAGACCTGTGTTCAATTTCTCCCTCTGCCTGATCTGGAGAAGGGATTTGGACTTGGCTGCACCCTAGCCAGTAGCATGTTCTGGTGTGTGTCTATTGTTTAAGTTGTTTATCTTGTATAAAAAGTCATTGAAATAGGGACTTGAACATGGTCTCCCAGATCCTAGGTGACTGCTCTAACCAGCAGGCTGTGAAATCACTCACGCTTTCCCTGGTCCAATGACTACTCAATGTCATTCACAGTGGCAATTCAGAGACATTTAGAATGACAATAATTACTCCTGCAAAGTAGGGAACCCAACTTCACATTCCTTCTTGACATCAGGCAAAGGATGAAATTGAACTCCGGTCTCCCATGTTCCTGATGGATGCCCTAACCACTGTGACAGATTTCAGAGTAGCAGCCGTGTTAGTCTGTATCCGCAAAAAGAACAGGAGTACTTGTGGCACCTTAGAGACTAACACATTTATTTGAGCATAAGCTTTCGTGGGGTACAGCCCACTTCTTCAGATACATAGAATGGAACATATAGCAAGGAGATATATATATACAGAATGTGAAAAGGTGGAAGTAGCCATATCAACTATAAGAGGCTAATTAAGATGAGCTATAATCAGCAGGAGTAAAAAACTTTTGTAGTGATAATCAAGATGGGCCATTGCAGACAGTTGACAAGAGGTGTGAGGATACTTAACATGGGGAAATAGATTCAATCTCCCCTTACTCATTTTGTGAATGGCAATTAAGTCACCACAGCCCTACAAAAAGGTGATTAAAACTATTTTAGGAGTTCATGTCAAATTCACAAATCATTTCAGATAGACCCAAACTACCTTTTTGAGGCAAATAGCCACATGTAGCTCAGAGCAGAACTTGCCCTCTTCTCTAGCATTTTCCTTCATGACCCAGTTTCAAGGTCACAAGCAGCTATTTGAAGATTACATGATACTAAGAAAGTTAAGCACATTTGCAAATGTGTAAAATATAGGACCAGCTAGAGTTTCAGAAACTGGTTTAAAGACTCAAGATGAATGAATAAACTAAGCATTTAACGAACGACTAATGCAAGCTACCTGTTTGATATAGATTTGCACTCAGTCGTCTCATTGTGGATCAACTATTTCCTATTCATATCTGTTTAAAAAATGGTGACATTTGACATTATGTGATGTGGCATAATATGTGCCAAAATTCAAAATACTTCTGAAATTACCTTTACTATTTGCCATCCCCACGGCATGGCAGGTAAAGCATTTTATTAGACATTATGTAATTGATTATATCTGTACAGTACACATCTGAGAAATTATATTTACATAAAGATATTGGGTGGGCTAATATATGGTAGTATGTTTGGAAGAAAAAATGTTGGATTGTGAGCAAACACGGCAGAGCTTATAGAACAACTGAAATTAACAGTAGGAAAAGACCTGTCAGTAGTCTATCCCCTGGCAATGAGCAGTGCTTTGTACTGTCTTATTTAAAAGGGGCTTAAATGATAGACATGGTACTTCCCATAGGAGCTTATTCCATAGTCTCAGTTAGGAATTTTCCCCTGATATTCAGCCTACAACTTTTTATCCTCTCATTTCTAATATAAAAGATCCAACCCCCTCCTTCCTTGTGTCATGGTATATACACTTAGCATCTGTAGATTATTATCTTGTTTCCTCAATTTTCATTTAGCAAAAGTAATTTGCTCCTCCCAGAGCACATCTTAGGCCTGAAAAAATAGAAGAAGGGCGTATGATTTTGGGGTTGTTTTTTTTGTTTTGGGTGGGTTTTTTTTGACCAAGTGCCAGTGAAAACAATTCTATTCAGTGTGTTCCAGAGTGATTTAGAAGTTTATTCCTAGTTACAGCTATGATGGACCTTTATAAAAGATCAAAAGAAGTATCATACTGACAATGACCAGTATCTGATGATTCTTGTTGATTATCATGACATCCCCTGCCTGTGCTACTCCAGGGATGCCAGTCTAGACATTTTCTCTTCTTTGCTTTTCACACAACCAACTTTGTGCTTGCTTCTATGCTGCCTGCTACACATATATTCATGATTAAAATTAAATCAGTTTTTCTCTGATGCAATAAAATTATACTTTTACTCTTATTGATTGCATACAAGCAGAAGACACAAGCAATTATTTCTATCTTCTACTGATGTAAATCAAGCGTTGATATTTAAAAAGTATGCCTACACTGCAATTAAAAACCCACAGTTGACCCATGCCAGCTGACTCTGGCTCACAAGGCTTGGGCTAAGGGGCTGTTTAATTATGGTGTAGATTTTTGGGGTTGGGCTAGAGCCTGAGCTCTGGGACCCTCCCACCTCTCAGTGTCCTAAAGCCCAGGCTAGAGCCCAAGCCCAAACATCTACAGTACAATTAAACCCTTAGCCCCAGCCCCACGAACCCAAATCAGTTGGCATGGGCCAGCTGCGGGTGTCTAAGTGCAATGTGGATGTAACCTAAGATCAGAAGTAAGCTCAGACTCCTTACCAATTTTCCTTTTTACACATCTTTTAAAATCATAAGAACATTGAATTAATTAGTCACATGTACATTATTAGATCCAGATACAGAGAAAACTGGGAAAGATGGATTGTAAACTAAACAGCCGAGCAACATTTTGAAGCCAAATGTTTTATTTTGAAATGTAAATATAACCCAACATGTTTTAATGACATTTTAAGTTGAAGTGTCAATTCAAAACAAAATGGTTATTCTAATACAAATTTTAGTTTTGAGGGGAAAAAAAGTTGGAATTTTCCAATTTGGTGTTTCAAACTCAGTTTTTTCCATAGCTTTTCATTCTGTGAAAGTTTTCACTAATTTAACTTTTTGATTTGATTTGGGAGAAAAACAGAAGTCAAAATATCAGAATTCCCAGCAGAATAGAAATTGCTTTCTACTTATCTACCTTAAATAGTGCTCAGTACTGCAAGGTTTAGCCCATTCATATAACTTCAAAGGGATCTGAGACATTTGGGGCCTCATTTTCAAAGGTATTTGTGTTCCAAAGATGCAGAAAGGTGCCTACTGAGAGGTCAGGGGGAGTTAGGCACTCAGGCATTTTTGAAAATCCCGTCCTCGCCATTGAAGAGTTGGCTGGAGCAATCAAGGCTTGATTATTTCCACTCAAACATTGGGCCATGCACCTGAAATATTCCAGCTGGTACAAAATGAAGCAGCCCTTCTGATGGCAGATTACTGTGAGCATACCACTTCTGTAGTCCTCTCCCTGCATACTTGCAATTGAATACAGAGTCCTGTTCATGATCTCTGTTTTGATATTCCAACCTCTTCATTGGAGTGACCCTAATTATTTAGCTTTCCCTCAATAAGTTATTCACACACCCTCTAGCTTACTCAAGGTAGTTTTTTCTATAGGATGGGAAGAAAGAGGGAAGGATATTATTTTGTTTAGTTTTAGTTGAAAATGTGAGGTATTCATATACTATATTGATTGGGAGACATTTAAGTACTTAGCTAGATTCTAGTTCAACTGTCCATTCCTTGTGGTTACCCACATTTTTTTTGAATTATTAAAACAAAGCATTCTGTGACAGGCTCCCACGAATCCCAAAGATTTGGTAGAATCCTGAAGCTGAGTTGGATTTTGTACTTTTATTTTCACAAATGAATTTAGTGAAATGTTTCATATGCTTGAAAAATTTATAGTCACAAGTGGGAAATCAGATGTAAGCTAACAGAGCCAGTTAATGCATGTATATCTTATTAAATGTCCAGCAGGGAGTCTGGGCGGAGACAAGGTGAGGATGTCCAGCACCAACAGAAGGAGGATAGCATGGACATGAAAAACCGCAGTAATTACTGAGGTGGCTGTAAGTCGACCTAACATAAATCAACTTAATTTTTGTAGTGTAGACATTGATCTACTAAACAAATATTTTCATTCAAAACTTAAACAATTCAGAAACAGACAATTCAGAACTATAGCCATTTTCCTAAGATTATGTTCTCAATTCAATCAGTACATATCAATTTTCTTAAAAGGAGTCTACTAAAAATAGCTTTGTTTAAAAATTTTGGAGGAAGGAACTAAAAAAAACAACTAATGGAAATATTTTTTTTGTGGAATTTTAAACAAACATGGAAATAAACCTTTCCCTGTGGTGCTGAAATCCAAATACAATATCACTGTTTCTCAGGAAAGAAAAAAAGCTAGTGAAACTTGCAGTCTAGTTTCAAACTGTCCAGACAGAAAAAGCAAAGACCATTAATAGAAGAAAATTATATTTCTAAAAATTTTCTTTAATATCCATTCTTAGTAACAGGGTTGATTAAAAAATATTGCACCAAGTTCTAAGGTATGTGCTGAACACCTACAACAGAAATTTCGCCCTTTACTATAGTCTATAGTGTCTATAGTCACGGTCACTGAAGGTCAGAGTCTGAGCTTTGATCTCTATTGACCATCCTGGGCATAATTTGCAATGAAGACAGTGCTTTTCCTTGGCAGGAGGTCATCCATTAACAGGAAGTGGACTGATTATTGTTCCTTGCTCCAAGAAACTCAACTTGTGTGCTTGCTTTATAGATCTATATATCCTTTTAAACTTATCCTTCACATATTTGGTCTTTTATTACATTTAGATAGTAAGACAAAACACAAGCAATAAGTTCTCATATTTTCAATGCAAAATTCAATACACAGCTTCTCTCAGGCATTTAGAATGGGTAATGTAATAAAAAAATCCTACATTAAATAGGATTTCAGAGTTGCTGAAACCAACTTTTTTGTAAGCAAATTGGTTTCTTTCTCTTTATGTTGTCTCCTATTATGGGAAAACATTGCTTTCCCTAAATTTGTTAGTGAACTTTTAGAAAACAGTATAATAATAATTAATTGCAATTACATAGCACCTTTCATAAAAGGATTTCAAAGCACTTCACAAAATCCATGCTAGATACTATAGTTGTCTATTGGTCTGGTTTCGAGAAGGGTCTTAACCAAGACACCATTTTTAAGACTTTTTGATCTTTCAGTCATCCTAAACGTTTATAGAACAGTTATGATCTTGCCTACATTACAAAATAAAGCTGTGTTCCAGCAAAGTAAGGATGGAATCTCCATCCTTAGAGGTTTTTAGGCCCAGCTTGACAAAGCCCTGACTGGGATGACTTAGTTGGTGTTGGTCCTGCTTTGAGCAGGGGGTTGGACTAGATGACCTCCTGAGGTCTCTTCCAACCTTAATCTTCTATGATTCTATGACCATGTTTGACCAAATACCCTCACTCATTTGCAACTTTCCATGACTGAATTTGGTTCTTACCTCTCAGATGAAGCAAGAGACCAAAACAAGCCCGATTCCAATCTCTCACACTTGTTTTATTTTCATGTAACTCCATTGACTTCAGGAGCATTAGTTCAGAAAAAAATCAGGGTGTGGTGGTGAGGGGGGGGGGGTGGCAAAGTTGTCAGCATAAGGATATTATTATATGTGATTATATTATATCCTGAAAGTCAGGGGAAGTGGAAGACATAATGAGTGTATAGACCTATGAGAAATCAGAGGGGGCAAACTAAGGTCTAGGTGGACAACTGCCCCTCCTTGACTCATGTAAAATGATGCACCAAATGACTTCAGTTGAATGACTTCTGAGTTACAGTGTGAAAGGGAGAACAGGACCAAACAGACTTCTGTTTTTCTCCCAAATCAAAACAAAAAGTTAAATTAGTGAAAACTTTCACAGAATGAAAAGCTATGGAAAAAAACTGAGTTTGAAATACCACATTGGAAAATTCCAACTTTTTTTTTTCTCAAAACTAACCTAACCTAACCTATAACTAACATTGCTCATCAAAACTCATTTTCCATTAATTATTGTGATAATTTTTGTTTGCACTGACATTTTCTGTGGGAAAAAATATTTTCTGACAATCACTGTTTACAATTTATGCTTTAAATTAATGTCAGTAACTGAAGACAGTGATTTCTATTTTATCCTTTCCACCCTTGATGCTGTCACACTATATGATTGCCCATCAAGAGCTGCTGATTGAATGAGTTATTATTTATCCTTTGGTAAGCACTGACAATGCAGTCAATATTGAACAGAAAGGAGGAATATGTCCATGAAAAAACTAACCATTTAGTTCAGAGACTTATATTTAAAATCTGGTTGTTTACCAGAGCTCAACTCTGCTATCTGGAAATGTTTTAGTTTCTATAGGTAAAGACTGATGAATTGTCAGTTGATTTTTTTCATATCTAAAAGGGAAGCATAACCTACTAATGTCTAACTTAAATATCTAACTAAATATAAATGCAATTTGTACTTACGAGAATTTAAAGAAAAACACTGCAGCATCTTAGTTTCAAACTGTACTTAACTTTCTTTAGCTTACAGGAAAAAAAAGCTTACCATTTGGGTCAACAAGATGGCTAAGCTGAAAAATAGCTCAGAATTGTGAGCGCGCTAATCTCTACTCCCCATCTTTTTTCCTTTTCTCTTTTGCTGTTTATCCCCTGCATTAAAAAAAAACCTCACTCAGAGAAACCTTTCTTTATAGTGAATCACAAAAACATCTTACTACTTACCAGTATATTTCTAGGACAGGGATTTTTTAAAATTTCTAATACATAGATCTTATATTTTCTTCCATATTAACAGTTAGTGTGAGGACTGGTGGTGGAGTAGGCAGTGTATAAATGCAAATAAGGGAAACAACTGCTATGAATTTAATAGTATCAATACAATAAATATTAAAGTTGAAGAATCTGTATTTTAGGTTTTACACACAGACACAGACACACACACGCATATCCTACCTCAAAAGTTATTTGCATTTGACAGTGACACTTAGTATCCTCAGCCAAGACGGCATCAGTTGAGTTGCTGTCATACAATAAGGTTTACAACATTTCTTTATAAACTAAAGTGAATTTTAGCCCATGTCAACCAAAACTGAACACCGAGGAAAGGATGTGTTTCTACACAAATACCGTCTGCTTCTGAGGTCTCCCCCTCCCCCCCGTGCCCCCCCCCCCGGTGCCAGTTCATCAATAGGTGGCAGGGGAGAGCTCATTCAGACCCTGGCTTACTTTAAAAAAATATTCATGTTTGGGTGCATTGTGTCTGTCTGTGCACAGAACCTAGGCCAGGTAGACATGCTTTAAAAAGGACTTTGAAAATGTGTTTCATGGATTCCCAGTAATACCCTGCCACCTCACCCCGGCTTAAAAATTACAGTCATTACAAAACATGTATATCTTAAAAATGTTTGTCTGTTCATTTCTAGACAATCCCTCAGGGCTATATAAGCCTTCATCGCCACCACCTTGTATGACTCGCATCAACCACCCACCTATTCTTAATTTTGCCCCCCCAAGTTTTTCAAAATATATGCAGTGAAGTACTAAAAGATTAGAAGATTCAAATTTCTATTCAGAGGATTCACTTTAAGGAGATAAATTGGAACTTGTGGTGTAAAGGACTGTGCTGAAGCTGTGCAGAGGGGTGAATTTCATCCTGACAGTCTGGGGAAATTACTTCTAAGGGCTTCTACTGGAAAACACCCTATTGCTGACCCTTAAACACTGATTTTCAGGCAGTCACAGATGTTGTAAGAGAATATTACTCTATAGAATTATTGGATCAATTTCCCAGAGAAGAGCCTATAACATGAATAAGTCATAATCAGTCGTGACATTGCACTTCAGTGCATTCATAGATGTAATCCACCTGCTTCTTATCTATTTATGCATCATTTATGTGTTATTTATTTCAGTCACTTTGGGGAGTTACAGCTTTATTGTTCCATTCTTATGCTACCTCTGAGAAATGTGATGTGTTTTAATTTGTGTGAAAACCTATTAGTATATAGTTTTTATTTTGAGCTCCCTGCCTTTGTTAGTCACAGTAATGAATTACTTACTGAGGCAGAAAACTAAAGCAATCTGGATTTGTTTTATAATAAGTTGTATCAGATTGTGCCCAGAGGCCTAGGTAAAAAGTTTGTTCAATAATAAGGTCAGTTCATTAAACATTAGAGCATTTTGTTCTCTCCGAGTGCTCACATGTTGCTTTCATATGCAATAGTAATGTTTCCTTCTTTATTGACATGTTTCTATAATACGTGGAATGAAGTATTTTATACACTATAACCCAGCCACAAAACACAACCAGCTCCCCTAAAAACAAATTAACTGTGAAGGCACACACTGGTGAATTATTAAACTCCATCCATTGAATTGAGGAGGAGAATGAAGGAGACAGGTAAAATAGAGCAAAATTGATCATATCTGTCTTGTGACAAGCTATCATCTAAGATACACTAATCTTACTCTGCAATCTTTACTCACTGATCTGGTTTGAATAGTTTAAAAGCCTGACTGCAAACAATTCACTGATTTTGAAACCAGGTTTCAATTGGGCATGTCATACCCCTTAATTTTTTTAAAGCTAATATTTTAAAGCTAAGTTTGGAGCAAATTAAGAGGCAATGGCCATGAATGGTTATGTTAGCACCCCACTCGATTCCTTAGTCTTCTAAATTAATCTGAACCAGCCAGTACCCACGTCCAAGAGTGTCAAGGAATACCAAACCTGGTAAAAGGGTTGTTTAGGCTCAGATATCCCCTAAGCCGAACAGAACATGTTGAGATCCAGAGTTCCCCTTCCCACCTCTTCTACTAACTGGCTTTAATTCTGTATATTTCTCAACCCTTGAGTAGCCAAACTCACATCACCACCAAATGCATAGGTAAATAGCATCACCCCCACTTTACAGCTGAAGTGACTAAAACATAGGGATGTTAGGCAAGTCACAGAAGACCACTCAGAAAGTTAGTGGCAGAACTAGGAACAGTATCCATTCCTGTTGCAACACAGCTGTGTTTTATCCACTAGACCACAGAGATTCAGAAAAATTGCTTTTAATCTATGTATTTAGTTCTACAAATGGGGCTATGCAGGCTGAGATCCAGTGCTGAAAAAAACCCCACACACTATGTAAGTGCAAAGTATTAGGCCCATTTCATAGATGGAAAAACACACAGAGAAAGGGTGGGTGACCTATCTGTGATGTGTTAGGCCTTCGTACATAAGCCAGATGACTTCAGTTTGACTCAGAGTCTGATACTTATTTTCTGTGTCCTTACAAAACTCACTTACCTGTACTTTACTGTAGCCATATCATAGGAGGACCATGAACACTAAGAGTGATTGTACAGATCTTCAAAAGGAAAGCGCTATACAATTAATAGTATCTTCATTTTCTTTTATCTGCACTTTGGGGAAGCAGATAGTGCAGGGGAGACAAAAAGCATCCTCTGCCTTTACCCTAACTCTACTGCAGTCTATAGAGTTTATGGATATGCAAATAAGATACGCTTAGATATATTAGGAAAGTCAGAAAAAGGATTTTGGGACTGAAACATTGGACACACACTTGTTCTGTAGAGAAAGAAGTTAGTCTTAAAGGGAGAAAAGTTCCTACTGTACTAGTGTATAGCTTTCACCTCCAGCTGACACACAAAGTTAGAAAATGTTGGTCTGAAGTCTTTGGCATGTCTGGAAGGAGCTCCTGTTGAATTCTACAAAAGCAGTAGTTTATCCTGGTAACATACCAGATCTGACCTTCTCCCTTTCCTGTGCAACATGCTTGACTGATCCTTTCCATCTCAAGGACCAGTTCCATGGTGCTCTACATGAAGTGCTTTGGAAAGATATGTTCAAAATATTTTAGTTAATTGGGACACACACAGAGTGTCAGGACAGCCATTTTAGAGGGACAGCTCTCTAACAAGTTTAGACTTACGATAGTGAATAGCACTATCAAACATTTAGCTAGTGCAAAATAGTTTAAAGGTGAGTAACCAGATGCTAAATACATATTGAATTTCAAACTTTACTTTAAATATACAAGTTGCCAAATACGATTCAGGGGAATATTTTCCCCCAGTAGGCGGAAGGCCTCAGTCAAAGACCACTGGAATTCTGAATCTAAGTCCAGGGTAGATAGGTGTCTAACCAAAAGTTCAGTACAAAAAGAACCCCTATGTGATTCCTACAAAAAACCCAACATTAAGAGAATGTTAAGGAAGTTCTTATAAGAATGCAACACTCAGGAAATACCAAATGTAAGGTTACATGCACAACCTTAAATCTGGCTCCCTTATATGATACTAACTTGTAGGGGGAGATTTTGGCAAACCAGTAAAATGCCTGAAACCACTATGGCTTATTGTTAAAAGCAGCCTATTCAGCAGTCTCAGCTTGACCAAGGCAGGAGGGGAGGGTTTTTTTGGGTGCCACAGAAAGGGCAGCTTGACCCCACATCCTTCCTGATAAGAATTGTGTTGAAGTTGCTGATACATGCATTTTAGAAGAGCAGGAATGTCTATTGGGGCCCCTAGGCTGCAAACTCTGGGAAAACCCCACACCTGGTTAATCAATAATCAGAAGGAAGCCTCTTGCTTGACCATTGAAACTACTTGCTTAACAAGTTTTCTTTAAGGGACATGGCATTCTATTACTAATGTATAAATAAGGGGGGAAAGTTTGAGGTAGGGGGACTCTTCAGGACTGGACTCTCCCTCTGGATGCATCTTGTGTTCCCCACCAGCACATGGGCTGTGTCACTCGAGAGCCACACTCAGCTTCGGTAATTATCAAGGGTTGGGGGTGTTTTACTAACTTGTTGCGGACGTGTGTAAGTGCTTGAGACTAAGTAAAGTTTAGTCCTTTAATTGAAAGCACTCTCGTGTTGTCCTGTTTGTGCCAGCCATCTATCGGTCGGACGGCCGTGTCTCCCCTGATTTATTTCCTGACACCACCTCGCATAGAGTAAAAGTTACCAAGAGCTTTGGGTTGAAAGAACCCTGGGTAACAAACTAACTGGATAATAATTCTATTTCTCAAAAAAACCCTTTTCCCTACTACTTTAGATACACATGTAGCATTGTTTAATACTACCTCTGTAATGCAAGCAGACCAGGAAGTACCTCACCAAATGTTCTTACTAAAGGAAACCAGGCACCTGTTTCTTTAATCCTTCTGCAAAAACTTTAGCACAAAATCATCACATAAAATGAGGTGTCTACACTCCAACACACACACTATATTAAAGAGAGGGAATGTGTATTATGTTTTATAAATATTCTTGCTCCTTTTTGACCTAAGCAGGTAGTCAAAGTTCAGGGCTCTGGGGATGATCAAGTTGTGAGTAGAAACTCATGCTGAAGCCTGGTATTTTCTTTGATGCAATCATGTTTATTTACAAGGAGTATACAAGATTGAATGCAGGAGGAACCAGAAACAAAACAGAGCAGCACAATTGCACCTCAGTTTTCTCTCTGTCTCACCCACCCTCCCCACAGAAGCCTCTGGACGCATGAGGCTAGTCTGGGTAGACTCTATGGGTATGTCTACACTACAATATAAGCCTGGGCTCAAACTCTGTTCAGGTTGTGAAAGTATCATTTTATGTCCTTGGAATTCCACAAGGATTTTTTCTGTGCTTCTGCACTGAGCTCTTTGAGACAATAACCCTCTGAGTCTTGTCCAGTTCAAGGCCCCTCAACCTTTACTGACGCTAATACCTCCACAGCTCGCCCACTGTGCAGCAGAAGCCTGGGCCAATGTTCCTTCATGGACTGTTCCAAGAATAAGTGTTTTTGTGATGAACTCATGGTTGAAGTTCTGGACCGGGCCAACAAGCAGGTCCAGTGCCAAAAACAGAGGGACTTATGGGGAGAGGAAAGGCAAAGGCTGGCTGCACAACTTGAGGACAGCGTTTCAGCAGAGGAAGAGGCACTTGCTTTGCGGTTCCTGGAACAGGAATGGAGGCTAAGGGAGGGCAGAATTCATGAGAGAGAACTGTTTGAGTTGCCGATATCACTAGTGACTGTGAGAACAGTGGCTCCTGCACCATCCACACTGCAGACCGAGTCCCCTGTGCACAACCCTGTGATACAGCCCAGAAGCAGCTTGGAATACTCCACGGCTGGGTGGCCCATGCAATCAAGCCTCATGAGCAGCTGGGCAGGGCAAGCTTGGCCATGCAGCCCTCCATATTGACCTCCTCCCCTGAGGATGCCTCCATCTCCCTCCTACAGTGCCACATGCAGGGCGAATATAGAAAGAAGGAAAAGTAGAACAGGTGGCTAGTGGACATGCCATGGTAGAGGAGCTTCTATCTTGTATGTGATTTTACTGTTTGCACTTGTTCGTGCACTTTATTTTTATTTATTTTTTTGTTCTGTAAGGTTCCGTTGTTACTGGTGTTGTGGGATATGCCTACACTGAAATTAGATCGCTGTACCAACTGACTTGGGCTTGCGGGGATTGGGTTAAGGGGCTGTTTAATTGCCGTGCAGATGTTTGGGCTTGTGGTCTAGTACCCTGCAAGGTGGGAGTGTCACATTGCAATTAAACAGCCCCTTAGACCGAGACCCACAAGCCAGAGTCAGCTGGCATGGGCCAGCCATGGGTATTTAATTGCAGTGTAGACATATCCTTGGAGTGGTAATGGCAGCTGGCCTGCCTGAGAATGAGTGAATGGTGTACTTTTCTAATACAAGTTTATTTAATCAAGAAAGTTTATTTCTATTACTACTTCACATCATTTGATGTGTATTCAAAATTAAGGTAAAGACATGATCAGGGACCATTAGGAATTAGTTGGCAAAGACCATCACTCAATTTAGTTATCTGTAGCCATTCATACTTCAATCACTTTCTTATATCATTCCATACTGTGAGTCACCTTCCTCCCTACATTTCATACGTGTCCATGTCTTTCTTAAGTACACTACATTTTACTAAAACTCCACAGGGGGCATCAGAAGCAGTACCAAATGTACTCAGAAGTATCAGCCAGTTCATCTGCCACAGCTGGGTGCTCCTCCTCCTTCTGCTGCTCTATCATAAGCTGTGTCAGGTGCCTTTGGTGGGTCAGAAAATGCTGCTGAAATGTCTGCCAGTGCCTCAAGGAAGCGCTGCCCATTTCCTGACACAGGAGTGAAAGTGCAAGCAAGAGAAGTTCCCCAAAATCTTCCTCCTCGATGTTGCTGACTGCAGTAGCTGGGAGCACACTCACCAAAATGACTCCTTGGTAGTCTGTACGGGCAGGCTGTTCAAACTTCCTGTATCATGTAGGGGGGACACTGAAGTTTTCCACCACATTGCACCACAGTCAAAGGTTTATAAGGGATTTATAAGGGATCTGCAACCTTTGGCATGCGGCCCGCCAGGGTAAGTACCCTGGCAGGCAGGGCCGGTTTGTTTACCTGCCATGTCCGCAGGTTTGGCCGATGTAGCTCCCACTGGCCGCGGTTCACCGCTCCAGGCCAATGGGGGCTACGGGAAGCGGCGTGGGCCGAGGGATGTGCTGGCCGCTGCTTCCCGCAGCCCCCATTGGCCTGGAGCAGCGAACTGCGGCCAGTGGGAGCCGCGATTGGCCGAACTTGCGGACACGGCAGGTAAACAAACTGGCCCGGCCCGCCAGGGTGCTTACCACGTGCCAAAGGTTGCCAATCCCTGCACTAGGGATATGGTTGGCTTGGTCTGTGTACTGCAGTGTGGATCCCACAGCCTCAGGTTCAAGCCTGGGTTAGAAAATTCTTAACCTAGGGTTAACAATTAGTGTAGATGGTCAAAACATGGGTTCTTTAGCCTAGGGTCAGCTGATTTGAGTCCCATTAACCCTTGGCTAACATTACAGTGTAGACATATCCTAAGACCTTGTTTTAGGTGTGGCCCCTTAACTGTCTCTTACAACTATTTTAAGTGAAGGGCACATTCATGTATCAGTTTTAATGAGGTTTTAACTTACCATATAAAAAGATTTAACCCAGTTCCTAATATAAATTAGTCTTGCCCATTTGTGTTCCATACATATTTGTGGCCATATCCTGTTAACTTTCACGAAACTAGACTCAGTGACTTGGGCTAGCTATTCATTTATAGTCCACAGTTCTAATACTAATTTTCATTATTCTCTCTTTAACTCCAAGATTCAGACATAAAAAGGGTATGAGCTATCAGAACACAAAGGATCATCAGTACTGCATCAATCTCAAAAAATTGATATCACTTTAACGTAAACCCGGATTGGTCAGAAAAAGACAAATGATTCTGATAACTGAAAATTAATGGAGACACTGTACAGTGTACAGACACTCCTCACTTAAAGTCATCCCGGTTAACATTTCATTGTTATTTTTTAAATTTATTGTTAATTGCTGATCAATTAGAGAACATGCTCGCTTAAAATTGCGCAATGCTACCTTATAACAGTTTTTGGCAGCCTCCTGCTTGTCCACGGCTTGCAGAAAGAGCAGCCCATTGGAGCTAACTGGTGGGGGCTTGGAACCAGGATGGCCCAGCAGCCCCCTATCAGCTCCCAGCTCCCTTAAGTTCCCTGTGCAGCAGCCGCCCAGCAGGCTAGCAATTGCCCGCAGTTCAGCTGTCCCTCACCCCACTGCCATGTGCTGCTCCTGTCCTCTGCCTTGGAGCTGCTCCCAGGAGCCTCCTGCTTGCTCTGGACGGGGGGCGGGGGAAGGGTACTAATGTCAGGGTGTCCCCCTCCCCCCATCTCCATAGAACAGGGAGGGAGCTTTCTGGCAGCAGCGGCTGTCTCAACTTGCTGATCTACGTAAAAAGGCAATGTACTTAGAGTGAGGTCAACGTACTTAAAGGGGCAATGCACATCTCTCTCTCTCACACAGGGTGTGTGTCTGTCTGTCTGTCTCTGTCTGCCATGCTGTCGCCCTTCCCTCCATTTGTGCTGCCTTGTAGAGTGAGGCTACATTAACAACAATGTGTTAACCCTTGAGGGCTCAGCCGAGTGCTAGTTCATCATTTAGCAGTAGGGCATTCCCTGGGAAATATCCCACCCTCTTCCACCCTCTGGCTCCACCACCTTAACCAAGCTTCACAATCATCATTGCTGTGTACTGTATTAAATTATTTGTTTAAAACTGATGCTGTGTATATATATACAAGACTATATAGTCTTTTGTCTGGTGAAAAAAATTTCCCTGGAACCTAACCCCCTCATTTACATTAATTCTTATGGGGAAATTGGATTCACTTTACATCGTTTCGCTTAAAGTCACATTTTTTAACGAACGTAACTACAACATTAAACGAGGAGTTACTGTAGTTCCCATCACAGATGCAAACTGCTGGAGTGATTGACAAGATCATTAGTTAGACAGTTACATACAATTTTTTTATTTGTGCTTCCTGAACTGAAGATGTAACCCAGCCCCTGCCCCATATGCCAATTTGATTTTATTAAATAAAATCACTAAAATAAAATAGCTTTTTAAGTAGAATTATGCCTTCTGTGCATTTCTATATATCTAAACCAGGGGTCTCAAACTCCCGGCCTGCGGGCCATCTGTGGCCCAAGAACCTCCCCAATGTGGCCCGCGGGGCTCCAGCAATTTTGGGGCCAGGTCTCTCCCTTGGCCTCATCTTCCAGTCCTGGGAGATCCCCCCCCTGCACATCCCCCAGGCAATTTAAAATGGCCCGGGGTCCCGCCGACCACCAGCAGCGCAGCAGAGCTAAGCGGCTTCTGCCTGCTCGCTCCACATGTCTGCCGGCCCCTCCCTGCAACCCCAGGGTGGGGCAGGGCAGGGCTGTGCCTCCACACGCTGGCCCCGTGCGATGCCCCCGCCCTGAGCACCCCTGCAGCCAATGGGAAGCTGCGGGGACGGTGCCTAGGGGCAGCAGTGTGCGGAGGCCCCCAGTCCCGCCCCACCTTGGACCCCCAGGTAAGTGCCGCCCCCTCCAATTCCCTCCCAGAGCCTGCACCTGCACCCCCTCCCCACCCCCAAACTCCCTTCCCGAGCCTGCACCCCCTCCCCATACACCCTCTCCCAGAGCTTCACCTCTCCCCCTCCCTCTGCACCCCAAACCCCTGCCCCAGCCCATAGCCTGCACCCAGCACCCAAACTCCATCCCAGAGCCTGCACCCAAGACCTCCTCCCTCACCCAAACTCCCTCCCAGAGCCCAACCTCTCACCCCTTCTGCACCCAAACTCCCTCCCAGAGCCTGCACCCCAATCCCCTACCCCAGGCCTCCTCCCCTATCCAAAGTCCCTCCCAGAGCCTTAGGCAGGTGGGGGGCAGTGGTTGGGGGGGGGGGCAGGTTCTGGGCAGGATGAGTAACATTATTGGCCCACTGGGAGAATTTGAGGACTGGCACTGGCCCTAAGGTAAATTGAGTTTGAGACGCCTGATCTAAACATTAGTGTTAAGGACTGTCTCTCTGTTATATACTGTAGCACTTTCCTCATCGTATGACAACGCGTAGGGCTTGTCTACACTTAAAATGCTGCAGCTGCACCTGCACCACTGCAGCACTTCAGTGAAGATGCTATCTATGCCAACTGGAGGGGTTCTACTGTCAGAATAGGTAATCCACCTCCCCTAGAGGCAGCTGCTAGGTCGCCAGGAGAATTTTCCAGTTAACCTAGTGCTGTATATACCTGGGGTTAGGTCAATTTAACTGCCTCACCCAGAGATGTGAATTTTTCACATCCTGAGCAACATAGTTATACTGTCCTAATTTCCTAGTGTAGACCAGGCCTGAATAATTAAATTATGCTATATTAAAATTATTATGTCAGTACCTATCATTACAACAAATATAGTGTACAAATGTTTACAAGCCTTTCCTAGTGAGTATAGTGTCAAAAAGAAGGTGTATCCAGTGTGTACCTATCACTTAGGACAATTTAAGAGGCTTTTTCCTCTGTTATCTTTGCTTTGACTTAAACTACCCTTGCCCACAGCAGAAATAAGCCTGTCAAACTGTGTTTTAAAATTTATCAGTTGAAAGCTTCGTTTTAGGGCACCCAAAAGTTATCTATATTGAATTAATTACCTAACATAGATCTTTGCTTTATCTACATTCCAAGCAGAGTGGGATCAGGCTGAAGTGATATCTTTCTGACCTGTCTTGGTTGATTCAATACGATGTTCACTGAAAACAATTGACTTCCCCCGCAGCTTTTTCTCTTTTTCCAAAAACACAATTTGGTAGGCTGTAAAAATGTCAGCTCTTTTGAAACTCATTATTAAGTTCCATGTGTAAAAAGAGATTACAAATACAAACAATGTTCCAAGAGGAAACAAATATATAACATTAAAATAAATGGAGGAACAACAGATCCTTTGTTGTTGCCTAGGCCAGTGTCCTTTGTTCCTGTGAGGCTGGGCTGGGTTTGTCCCATACATGCCCTGATGAGGTGTGAACTACACCTCTGCTTCTGGAGAGTTTTTGCCTGGGCTTGTTTTAAGCCATGAAGACACATCTTCAGCCTCATAACTTATAACATTACTATAACAGTGCTCAGTACATCATGAGCCTTCTGAAGACATGCAACATGACAAACTTTGCATTAGCTACCACACAATCGTATTATAAGGATGAACATGGGGGTACAGAATGTCACACCATCATCAGTTGTTTTTGGTGTGTGTGTTCTCTCTGCATGCTGCACTGGCTCGATGGCCCATACAGCAGGCTCCGATTGAACTGCCCAAAAATGGAGAAAATATTAGTGGGGATGATTTATTTTATAATCAAATGATACACTTAAAATGCTTGGCTTCTAAGTCTTGAGATAAGAACTTTTTCTGAGCATGTTTTAAAGTAAGGACTTATTATTCAAGAAGATGTGAATATCCCAAATAACATTTCAAACTAGAATTAAAAAAAGCAAATTGTATTGTGAAATGAATTTCTTTTAAAAGGAAAAAGAAATCTGCATCAATTCAATATGGCTTATAGATTGCTTTACATTCACTTACATAATGTGCTTGAGTAACAATAGAAATCCAAGTGACTTTTTACATGAATTAACATACATTTGTAAACAACCTATTTTGATATTGCTATTCTGTTAGTTGTGCTTTAACAGGCCTTCAGCGCTTTAGAGACTGCTCACTCCCACTTTGTATTACAGCACATCAAGAAATTCAATCATTCATCTTCCGTGGGGATCAGTTCCCTTGAAACAACTTCTCTGCAAAAACAAGCCGTCTAGAGGTAGCTTTTAAAATCAACATTATGGGATTTTACACTTCATCAGCTAAATGTTGTAAAACCCGGATGAGAACATGACATCCAGCATTCTGCATTTTCCTTTCCATATAATCAAACTTCACCAGTAATTAGTTTTAGTTCCTCAACACTCCCCATGACAACAACAGCAGCAACAAAAAGTCTTTGACCAAATGAAAGTCTAACTAAAAGAGTCAAAGTGTATTAATACTCTAGTAAACTACAAATACAACCCTCCACAAGAGGAAGGAGGAATTATGCATGGTGCGCCATTTCCTTGATTTCTAACATATGGCATCAGAAGAGGGCTAACTGATGACAGCATGAAATCTATAACAGTGTATTGATTTCATACCTATTTACCTTTTTCACTTCAGTCTGTGTCTTCGGAATGAATACGTTTTGTCCCTAATTCTGTTTTCATTATACTGTGCTTTTACAGCTGCCGCAAGAATAGATAATTCCATGCTATTTTTTCTTTTCATTTTACAAAGGAATCTGTTAAAGAAATTTATTTTCCTATAGCTTTATTCGATTATGTGTTTTAATTGCCATGAAAGATTTTAAATGCAAATGGAAAAGTAGGAGGAATGGCTCCATTCACATAACTAAAGAACAGAGTTTTTACTCACTCAATTTATACCCTACCGAGGGCTCAAGGCATGACCTGGTCAATTTCGGCACCCCCATCCTTTCCTTTCTGAAGGCTCAGGGTGTAAGGCACCTATCCTTACCCACGGGAATCAGGAAGAAACCTGGTCAATTTAAGTACCCGCCCTTTCCCTCGAGGCTCTCTGTGGGTCTGCAGAACTGTTTCCCAGCGAAAGAGCCTTACACAGTTGTGCTCTAAAGGTCTGTTTATTAACCACACACACAGAATACATATACCAAGCAAATATTTTATGTTCACCACTCCCAATATACAGACAAATTTCACCTGATGGACAGTCAGTCAGGATTCATTCATCTGGGGGTTCCCGGCAATGCCTCTGCAAGTTTTCATGGTTGTGCAGAGAGGTCAGAGTTCTAGCAGCTTGATGTTGAACTGCAGTCTGGAAATGGTTCCCAAAGAGCATTGTTTTTCATTTACATTATACAGGTAAAACTAGCTTCCTCCTTCAAATTTACTAAACCTATCACATTATCCCACATTCCTAAATAACAGAATGTTTAATCAATTACACACTGGCACCTATGTGTCCTCCTTCCTGCCCAAGTTTTTTTTTTTAAATATTTTATCTTTCATGCCCAAATTGTAACATAGTTGTGACCTTCTCTATTTGTCCAGATGGTCAGCATAAAACACTGGTCAGAGCTTATCTTACTATTTGTTGAGTCTCTTTCTGTATCCTCCCTAATTTTCCAGCATCTTTACAACCTTGGTGGTTATAACTCTCATGAGGGACATTCCTGAGGTGGAGGTGCTTTATCAGCAGCAGAACATTCCTTTTTTTCAATTTTAGTGGTGAACTCCCTGAGTTTCACCCAAGGTTGGTTTAATATGGGGGGGGGGGGGGGGGGGAGGGTTGATCAGGTCTCAGGCCTACAGAGTGGTCTTACTCCACTAGGTATGAAAGCAATTTAAACCAAGTGAAATGGTTCAAGTTCTATTAGTTTGTCTGACCATCCTCAAAACTGTATATACTGCCATGATCCTCCCAGTGTACTATGCTTAGCCCTCATGTGATTTTGCCTTAATCTTAATCAGTTGCCTTAATCTTTCCCTTCCAATAAAAAAAATGTGTATTATGAGTTGGCATGTTACATATAAAATGGGAAGGAATTGTATCCTTCATCCATAGTCAAGTAAAATCTTCATAGTGGTCAGCATAATAGATAGCACTTGGGATTTTTGTTTTAAACTTTAGGTAACCTATGATGAGAAAAATAAATGCACAATAAATGCTTACATCTTAGATAAGTGATATGGCTGAAAAATTCTATGCCTGAAAGGTGTGAATGAGGAAGGGGGCTACAGGAGGTGAAAAAATGTTAGTGATTAAAGGTCTTGGAGTCATACTCAGGAAGGCTGGGTTCTTCACCTCTCCAACAACTTCCTTATGTGATGTTGGACAAGTCAACAACTTTATTCTGAGCAATTATATTTTAATTGAAATAAGTAGGAGCTACGGGTCCTCAGCACCTCTGAAAATAGTCAGACCACAGATGTCTCATGTTGGACAACCACAACTTGAGGTACCCAAAGTTAGTAGGCCTTCCTAGGAGGTTGGAAAATACTATTATCCACATATTACAGATGAGAAACTGAGGCACGGTGACCAAGATCACACAGTAAGTTTGTGGCAGAGCAAGGAATTGAATGTAGGTTTGAGTCCCAAGATAGTGCCATTACAACTAGAGCATCCTGAGCATGGAGATTATTTTAAGCAAATAGTTGTCCTAATACTAGGTCAAGAGTTTGTGGGATATTTTTTTAGAAAACTGTCTCTTCACAGTGCCCATCTGTGACGGTCCCCTCTGGTGTTATCCGGACCGGTGATCTGCTCGGTCACTCCTATCCTTGACTCTGGGATCCAGCCTTTCCCTGCTCTGTTGTAAGAACCCCCACTCCTGGGCTGTTCACGCACATCCTCTAGCATGTAAGCTGCTTCTTGGATTGTGCAACCGAACGACACTAGCCAATATCTCCGGTCCCAGACACAACCCTAGGAACCTCCGTCTGCACTGTCCATCAGGCATAACTGGACACTGCAAGCTTACATGAGTTTGTCAGTTTAACAAAGAAATTGATATGTACCAGGCTTGTTAGCCCAAGGGGAGCCTCTGACATGCTTCAAACCAAACACACTGCTTCAGGTAGAATAAACAGACAGATTTATTAACTACAAAGATGGACTTAAAATCACTTAAAATCTAAGCATAACAAGTCAGATTTGGTCCAATGAAACAAAAGCAAAAAGCATTCTAAGCTGATCTTAACACTTCCAGTGCCCTCACAAACAGATGCTTCTCACCCCAGGCTGGCTGGTTGCCCTTCAGCCAGGCTCTCCCTTTTGATCAGTGCTTCAATAGCTTGGTGGTGATGTCTGTAGATGGAGGTGGAAGAGAGAGGAAGAGCATGGCAAACCTCTCTCCCTTTTATCATGTCCTTTCTTCCCTCTTGGCTTTGCCCCCTCTCCCCCTTCAGAGTCAGGTGAGCATTACCTCATCGCAGTCCCAAACTGACCAAAGGAAGGGCGGTAACTCACTGGAGAGTCCAAGAGATCCTTTGTTGTTGCCTAGGCCAGTGTCCTTTGTTCCTGTGAGGCTGGGCTGGGTTTGTCCCATACATGCCCTGATGAGGTGTGAACTATACCTCTGCTTCTGGAGAGTTTTTGCCTGGGCTTGTTTTAAGCCATGAAGACACATCTTCAGCCTCATAACTTATAACATTACTATAACAGTGCTCAGTACATCATGAGCCTTCTGAAGACATGCAACATGACAAACTTTGCATTAGCTACCACACAATCGTATTATAAGGATGAACATGGGGGTACAGAATGTCACACCATCATCAGTTGTTGGTGTGTGTGTTCTCTCTGCATGCTGCACTGGCTCGATGGCCCATACAGCAGGCTCCGATTGAACTGCCCAAAAAGACCAGACTCGGTGCTGTAGTGAAGGCACTCAGCCAGGTTTATTGCCAACAAAGCACGGTACCAGCTCCCCAGATCAAGGTCTACAGTTACACTAGCACAGGTATGCCCATGACAATGACCTTAGCTCAGTGAATGGTGGAAGTTTCCATTCCCTCCTCAACTGGACAAAGACACTCTGTTTGAGGTCCCTCTTTTATAGACTGATACAAACAAGATATGTATTGCCTCTCTGACGTGGTTAGTTGTCACCCTTTACCTGTTGGAATGATCAAAACATCTCTATTCATCACCCAGTCATCTTGACCTTATCTTTAAGCGGGTTCAGTATGTCCTTGTATCATCTTTGGGGAGTGTGTTTACACTGCAACCCTGTGAAACTACCCTTCTGGAATGTGTTTACATGAATACTTAGTGCCTAGGAGTGCTTGTGTTTTTGCAATGCCAGCCCCGTTCTTGCCAAGTTCATGTATCGAAACCTGCAAGCAAGCATTTGCTTTGTAACAAGGCAGGGCCTGATTCTGTTTGGGCTTTAGGCCTTACACTAGGCCTTTTATACCAGGCCCTATGTCTCAGGCTCTCTATACTACAGCCCCCTTCCATCCTATAGTAATGGTAACAAATGTTTGTCAAATACTCACAAAACTGAGTATCTGAGAGTTTGGAGTTTTAATTAAGAAAAAAGTTACCCCATTGCAGAGAAAGGTCTTCTATTTGCCAGTGAAATGTGGCTTTGAAGTTTTGCACATGAAACGCTATTTCATTCAGTAAAGCCAAGGTTAAACTGCACAAAGTCATCAAAATAAGATGGCAAGCATTTGAGTGCCAAATTCTGCAGGGAATTTCCACCAATTTTACATAGGTTACTCGTGATGCAAAGCTTAAAATGGTGAATTATGCTATTTTTGTGTATTTCTGAATGTCCTTCAGAGGGTCAGGTTTTATGCCTTCAAAAATGGTGAAGTAAAAATTACTTGACAGGGGAATGATCCAACTGCTTTTCATACTGCAAAGGGTAACAAACCAATCACAGTACTCTTATAGATAAGCCTCAGGAGAAAGGTTTTACATTTCCTGTTATCTAAAGGGAAAAAAAAAAAAAACAGGTTCATTTAAAAATACCTAAATTAACTACAGCAATTTATATGGCAATATCTGAACAATATTTGTGAATTGCATACAGCCCTTAAGAATGCTGTCTCTCACACTATCTTATTTTGATATTTCTTATTTCTGCAGTTATTTTGTTGCAATCTTTATTCATTTCTGTGCTTTCAAGGTAATTTTATTGCCAAGTTTATATTTCCAATAAATTCCATATCTGTTTCAAACTCGTTTGATTTCAAAGTAGTTTCAGTATTTAAATCATTTAAAGAATGCAAAGGTAGAGTTTCCCCTCTCCTAATCTGTGCTGTCAGAACCAATACACACAAAAGGTTATTTTTCTTTGACGTGCATTGGAACTCTCATCATCATTAATGGAAGTTATGTATATGCTCAGTGGGAGACCAGACCTCATAGGCTGGTAAAATCATTTGATCAGCAACTGGCTTATTTGCAATAGTCAAACAAACTGCACAGGCAATTTATAGATAAAATGATTGCTGTCATTCAAGTGACTACTGTAATTTCTCATTTTTGACTGTTAGCAGAAAAGTATCAGATCCTCAACTCAGCTCAAGTCCAGTACTGAAGTATGTTATCAACTTGCAAATGCTTACTACCAGGTGTAGCACTTCCTACTGTGATTAATCCCACTGAAGTTAATAGGGGAACTCTTTTGAGGGCAAGCATTATTTCTAGTGTAAGCATTTGCAAGATTGGGGCCACATTGGACTTCAGTGAAACGAGTTGGGTAGTGAGTTCTCACAGGATCACGATTCAAGGCCTGTACAGTATCAATACCAGTTTAAAAATGTTTGTTCTGGCTCTCAGCCCTGGGCTTCATTCACAAAGTCATGATACTTGTATCATACATATCCACATTTGAGTGGGGGAATGGTATTTAACATGATTGTTAAGAATTTGATAGAAAAATATATATCCTTTCTATAAACTTTCTTAATCATCCTACAAAATACTATACAAAGGAATACAATTCTCTTCTGCATTCTACAAGAAGATTAAGAAAATGATACTAAATGTATTTTTCTATTAAGTTCTATAGAGCTTTTCTGCAAACTTAGATGCTGAGTGATAACTGGGGAGGCTGAAAATGCTAAGAGATGGTTTCTTGAGCAGACGCTTTACCACCCTCTCCAGACACTTTCTCTTCAGAAAGCAAAGTGCTAGTTTCCTCTTTCATAATGGGCCCAAATATCCCTGCTGATCTTTACCCACCATAAGGGGCAAGAGTTCAACTTTTAAATAGTCATATGCACCTCCCATTGAGGAAGGGTGATCTTGTGCATAGGATAAGGTATGGATCTGAAAGGTAGGTGACCTGGGTTTTTTCCTATGCCACAGGTTTCCTGGCATATTTTGGTAAAGTCCTTTGGCTTTGGGAACTCATCAGTAATATGAGTATATTACTAATTATGGAGACTGTTGAAAGGCTAAATTCAGTAATGTTAGCAAAGCACTTTGAAACTTCTATAGAGTTTAAGTATTATCATCCAAGATCTCTTTGGCCAAAGCAAGAGCTCAACCCATTTTTTAAGTTTTTGTTTTTTAAAACATAGATTTGTGTCATTCTTATCTACCCATAAAACAAATGGAAGGGCTTGGTGCATCGCCACAAAAAACAAAAACAAACAAACGGACAATGTCTTCCCCTCATTTGATTCTACTGCTAAGTTGAACTATGATGAATAAATGTACATTTGTCCATTTGAATTTTTGGGAACTATTGTACTGGTGATCATGTAAGAGAAAATGGAACCCTTTCTGGATTTTTTAAATGTATTGACAGGCTAACAGGAAATACGGTTTGATTATTTGTATTAAAATTAGAACATAAACCATTCTTCACTACTTCAGTTCCCAAGTCACTAGAGGTATAAATAAAAACAAGAGAATGCTATAAATGTAGCTTGTAAGGTAAATTCCCATTCTATATTTGAGAAGGAAAACAGGTTCCAACACATACTGTACTTTAAGAGATTCCCATTTTCATAAATTTAACAATTTCATTTAGAGCACTTGGCTTACATTACTGTCTGCTCTACATATGGTGTCACCCTCAAAACAATTTAAACGATTATCTGAAAGACAAAAGAAACTTCGTGTTAAAATTATCCCAGTGTATCAGCCATATCCAAATTCAGGGGATGACAGCAAGGTAGACCCTGACAGCAAATATCACCCTTGAGGGTATTTAGATGAAAATCTATCATCTGTAAAGCTGGAGTGATAACAGCCATTAGCTACAAGGGATGTTCTCCTTGTCAATTTTCCAAAAGAGAAAATGCATTTACTGAAAAGATAAACTGACTGTCAAGCAAAGAAGACTGTCCTTATCACTGACAAGATTAATCACTAAAAGATATCAAAGTACTAGTGTATTGGCATGGTTTGCAGGACTACCACCAGGTATTGTTGTCTAACACCAAGTTTACCAAGAAGTTACATTTTCTGTTTGTATATGGAGAAAACACCACTTTAAAGATACCGGTATGTAGATTTCTTTTTAAGTTAAACATTATTCAAAAACAAACTCAGGTGTTTAAAATAGTAACTGCAATATTTTAAGTTTAGGGCTGGGTGAATATTCTTGGACTAAATGTTTATTCACCAAAAATGCAGATTCCAGTTGACCAACAAATTTCACACATTCATGCCCACCAAGGACAGTAGTTGCCAGGCAGGAGTTGGAAGAATCACCTGGGCGAGGTCCTGTAAACAAGAGTCAGGGTCAGAGTCAGGCCAGGATCGTAGAGTGGAGGCAAGAGGTAGTACCAGGTTCGAAAAGAGAGACAGGAATCAGCGACAGTCAGGCTGAAGTGAGACTGGAGATCAGGAGACAAGGCAAAGTCTGGCATTGCAGCAGGCCGAAGTTTATGTGGTTGCTCAGACAACTTCCTGGGGTAATCCCTGGGGTTAATCAGAGAGCTGCAGGGTACTGTCACTCTAGGTCTCTTGGGCAGTACTTCCTGCAGTGCATACTCTCCATAGTGCTTCTTATCTGTGCCTCTGCATGGCCTCCTGGTGGTACTGTGGGAATATTAGCTGTCCCCGGCTCTGCAGACCTAGGTCCTACTCCCTAGATTCTTGCAGAAGGACCCTGAGTAGATCAAAAGTGACTAAAAGGATCTGAGTGAGGGTAAAAAAGAGTTGGGAGTGCATGTGGTGTTCTCAATAATCCTTCCAATCAAGGGCAGAGACAGACATCCTGGAGAAGGATGAATGGATGGTGTCTCTGGGAGGGCTTCAGCTTTCTCAACCACTGGATGCTGTTCTGAGAAGGGAAAGAATATCTTTAAATGAAGGCAGGCTAACCTAGTGAGGCAGGCTTTAAATTATGGTTGTCGGGGGTTGGGAAAAAAAGCCCACAGTAAGTCCAAAACAGAGAGCAACAACAGCATGGAGAAAAGAGACCAGAGGAAATAGAGCGGTGAAATCTAATTAATATCTTAGTTATCTGTACACTAATGCAAGAAGTATGGGGAGTAAAGAGGAAAAAACCCTAGCAATACTAGTGAATAATCACAATTATGAAATAATAAGCAGCTCCAAGACTTTCTTTGATCATTCACGACTGGAAAATTGGTATAGAAGGGTACAGTTTGTTCAGGAATGACAGACAGGAAAAAAGGGAGGAGGCGTGGTCTTTTATATCAAAGATGTATACACTTGCACCAAGGTTGAGAGAACAGGGATCAGCCACCATTGGTACGTGTCCTGCCAGGGTAAGCACCCTGGCGGGCCGGGCCAGTTTGTTTACCTGCCGCGTCCACAGGTTCAGCCGATCCTGGCTCCCACTGGCCACGGTTCAACGCTCCAGGCCAATGGGGGCTGCGGGAAAGGCGGCCAGCACATCCCTCGGCCCGTGCTGCTTCCCAGCGCCCCCATTGGCCTGGAGCGGTGAACCGCGGCCAATGGGAGCCATGATCGGCCGAACCTGTGGACGCGGCAGATAAACAAACTGGCCCGGCCCACCAGGGTGCTTACCCTGGGTGCTTACCCTGGTGGGCCGTGTGCCAACGGTTGCCAATCCCTGTGTTAGAACTTGGTTCTTATGGGGGACTTCAATCAGCCAGATATCCTTTGGGAAAATACAGCAAGGCACACATTATTAGAGATCTTGGAATGCATTGGAGACAATTTTTTATTACAGAAGGTGAAGACAACTAGGGGAGACGCTGTTCTATATTTGATTCTGCCAAATAGGGATGAAATGGTAAAGAATTGGAAGGTAGCTAGGGGGCAGAGGGAGAGTAATCATGAAATAATGAGTTCATGATTCTAAAGAATGGTAGGAAGGAAAACAGCATAAAGACAATGGACTTAAAGAAGGCAGACTTAGCAAACTCAAATTGGTAGGGAAGATCCCATGGGAAGCAAGTCTAAGTGGGGGAAAAAGCGTTCAGGAGAGTTGGCAGTTGTTTTTTCCTTAAAGAGACAGTAAGGCCACAAAAGCAAGCTCTCCAAAAGTGTAGGAAAAGATGGGAATTATGGTCAGAGACCACCCAGACTGAACCAGGAGATGTTCAAAGAGGAGAGTAAAAAGGAGAGAGAGAGAGAGAGAGAGAGAGAGAGATACAAAAAGTGGAAACTACGTTACATTACAAAATCTACGAGAAGATGTAAATAAATAAACAAACCATAGCCCCACACAACACAAGCATGTAGGGACAAAATTGGAAAGGCCAAGGCACAAAATGAGGTCAATTAGTTAGGGACATAAAGAGTAACAAGAAAACATTTTACAAATACATTAGAAGTAAGAGGAAGACAAAGTTTCATTGGGCCCAAGAGGAAAGAAAGAACAGAAAATGCAGCAGTTGCTGAAATGTTAAATGCCTTTTTCTTTCAGCAGAAATTTTTCACGATAAAGGTTAGCAGTGACTGGATGACTAATATAGTCAACACCAATGTAAACTGGGTAGGATCTGAGGCTAAATTAGGAAAAACAACAAGTTAAGAATACTTAGACCAGTTAAAGGTCTTCAAGTCTGCAGGGCCTGATGAAATACATCCTAGAATCATAGGACTGGAAGGGACCTCAAGAGGTCATCTAGTCCAGTCCCATGCACTCATGGGAGGACTAAGTATTATCTAGACCATTCCTGACAGGTATTTGTCTAACCTGCTCTTAAAAATCCCCAATGATGGAGATTCTATAACCTCACTAGGCAATTATTTTAGTGCTTAACCACCCTGACCATTAGGAAGTTTTCCCTAATGTCCAACCTAAACCTCCCTTGCTGCAATTTAAGCCCATTGCTTCTTGTCCTATCCTCAGAGGTTAAGAAGAATATTTCTCCCTCCTTCTTGTAACAACCTTTTATGTACTTGCAATTCTTAAAATATCCTTAGAATACTTAAGGAACTGGCTGAAGTGATTTTTAAGCCATTAGTGATTATCTTTGAGAATTTGTAGGAGATATACCAGAAGACTGAAAAAGGGAAAATATAATACCTATCTATAAAAAGGGGAATAAGAACAACCCAGGGAACTATTGACCAGTCATCTTAACTTCATTACTCACAAAGATAATGGAGCCAATAATCAGACAATATCTCCTAGGTGCTTAGACTAAGTAACAGTCAATTTAGGTTTGTAAAGAACAAATGTCAAACCAACGTAATATCCGTCTTTGACAGGGTAACAAACCTTGTGGATGGGGGCAAGAAGTAGGTGGGATATATCTCAATTGTAGTAAGGCTTTTGATACTGTCTCACATGACCTTCTCATAAACAAACTAGAGAAATACAGTCTAGACAAACTTACTATAAATTGGGTGCACACCAGGTTGGAAAACTGTACTCAGCGTAGTTATCAAAGGTTCACAGTCAAGCTGGAGGGTCACAAAGAGTGGGATCCCACAGGGATCTGTCCTGGGTCCACTTCTATTGAATATCTTCATAAATAATTTGGACAATGGCAAAGAGAATACACTTAAAGTTTGCAGACAATACCAAGCTGAAAAGGGTTGCAAGTGCTTTGGAGGACTGGATTAGAATTCAAAAATCATCTTGACATACTGGAGAAACAGTCTGAAATAAAGAAGATGAAATTCAGAAAAGACAATTGTGAAGTACTACACTTAGGAAGGAATAATCAATTGCACAAATACAAAATCAGGAAATGACTGCCTAGGAAGGAGTATGGCAGAAAGTGATCTGCAGATTATAAACTAAATAGGAGTCAAGAATGTAGTACTGTTACAAACAATGTGAACATCATTGGGATGTATTATCAGAGTTGTTAGAAAGACAAAAGAAATAATTATTCCTCTGTACTCAGCACTGATAAAGCCTCAACTGGAGTAATATGTCCAGTCCTGGAAACCACATGTGGGAAAGATGTGGAAAAATTCAAGAAAATCAACAGAGCAGAGGAGAGCAACAAAAATGATTAAAGGTCTAGAAAATATGAGCTATGATGAAAGACTGAAAAAAGTTTTAGTATGGAGGAAAAAAAAGACTGAGTGGGAACATAACAGTCTTCAATATGTAAAAAGTTGGCTTAAATTGCAGCAAGATTTAGGTTAGGAATTAGGAAAAACTTCCTAACTGTAAGGGCATTGTGACAAAGCTCTGTCCTTGACTCCATGGGTCCTGAATTTCCTGGCGGATTTTTGCTAGCTTCAGAGGCTCACTGTGACCCTCCACATAGCCCTTCTCTCTCTAAAGGCAAGGGTCACAGCTTACTGAGCCATTTTCATCATAAGCCAACAAGGGAAGTGAAAAGAAGCAACTCTCCCTCGCACAGTCTCCGTTGTCTCCCAGTCTCAGTGATTAATCAGGGAGGGGAGGGGGGAGTCTGGGCCCACCCTCTACTCCAGGCTCCAGCCCAGGGACCCTAAAATTAGCAGCTATGGTAGCTGACTTTTTGGAAATAGGACATGTACAATTCCCTGGGCCACTTCCCCACAGCAGCCCCCACTCAATATCTCCTTCACCATTACCTCCAGGCCTCCTTCCTTGCACCTGATATGGATTTGTACTGCTTCATTCTTCCACCAGCACAGCTCCCTCCTATAGCTCCTGACACCCACACCTCACTGACTAACTGGGAGGCTTTTAACTAGTTCCAGCCAGCCCTTGATTGGCTTCAGGTGTCCCAATCAATCTAGCTATCTCCACTGCCTTCTAGAAGGAGCTCAATTGGCCCCAGGTGTCTTGATTAACCTGGAGCAACTGCCATTTGGTTACCATGGTACCAGGGATTTGTTTAGCCTGGGGCTAACATAACTGTTCCTCACTACTTTACTGTAGCCACCTGGCCTTGCCCCATCACAGTACCTAAGCACTGGAACAAATTATCTAGGGAGGTTGTGGAATCTCCGTCCTTGGAGATTTTAAAGAAGCTGGTTAGGGATGGTCTTATAATATTTAGTCCTGCTTCAATGCAGGGAACTAGACTAGATGTCTAGATTTAAATTTCTATGATTTTATGATTACTCCAAGATCTTTCTTGAGTGGTAACAGCTCATTTGAACCATCATATATGCATAGTTGGAATTATTTTTTCCAGTGTGCATTGCTTTTGCACTTATTGTTGAATTTCATCTACTATTTTGTTGCCCAGTCACCCAATTTTTTGAGATTGCTTTGTAACTGTTCACAGTCAGCTTTGGACTTAGCTATCTTGATTAATTTTATATGCCAGAGTGAAGATTACTGCTTCCATTTAATAAGAAAAGACTTCACTGAATTATTATTATTTACACCGTGGAAACACATAAAAGCTCCAGCCCTGTTATGTTAGGCATTATGCAAACACGTCACAAGTTGACAGTCCCTGTCCCAAATGTCTTGCAATCCAAGTATGACAAGGGAACAGGTGGGTACAGCAAATAGACTGAGGGTAGCACAAGGAAACAGTGGAGATATTTATTAGCAGTGTTCTCAGTGGTGTTTACAGAACACCAGCTGCCTTATTGAAATCCCACCAGAAATGAGTGATAGCTTGAAATAAGGAAAGCTCCAGGGACTACTTTTAGTCAAGATATTCCTAAAATCAACATGGAGGCACTCACCATGAATAAAAACAGCAAGGGAAAGAAATGGAGGTGGGTTATTTGTTATCCTTCGTAAGGACAGAGTTGTTGTGTTTTTTTTAAATATCACAATATTAATGTTTGAAGAAAAACCATATTATACATTTAGATAGGCTCTTTTCACTGAGACTCAGTTTTGGTGAGGATTTTGTCAGAGCAGGATTGTCTTTAGGCAAGTCTAAGAGTATCACCCAAAAAGAATTTCAGTGAAGCTGACAAATAATAATACAGTTGCATGCCAAGTCTTCAGTCCTCGCACAGTGTGCTTTTGTTGTTAAGCATACAAACAGAGCTGGGGTAAATTGTAGCACAGTAAGAGTAAAGCAATTTGCAGATTTTGCAGAATAAGAGGTAAGTAGAGTTGTTGCAGCTCTGTGGGTCCCAGGATACAACAGAGATGAGATGGGTGAGGAAATATCTTTTATGTCTCTTGGTGAGACAGACGAGCTTTCGAGCTTACACAGAGCACTTCTTCAGGTCTGGGAATTTCCTCAGGGCTTGTCTTCATGTACAATGCTGCAGTGGCACAGATGAAATGGTGCAGCTGTGTCACTGTATCGCTTTAGTGAAGACACTTCTACAGCAATGGGAGAGCTTCTTCCGTTAACATAGTTAATCCACCTCCCCGAGAGGCAGTAGCTATGTACGTGGGGGTTGGGGGGAAGATTAGGTCGGTATAACTACATCACACTCCTGAATGATGTAGTTATACTGGTAGGTCTGTAGTGTAGACCAGGACTCAGTTTCACAGTTAAATCCAAGGTGGAACAGATTTTTTAGCATAAGTAGTTAACACATATTTCAACAGACCATTCAAGGTGTAGTGGCCCAGCAACACTCCACCAGTCATAGGAGGGAAAGGAAGGGGCAGGAAGACAGCTGAGGGGAGGTTATTAGCAGGTTATAACTTCTTGTGATATGCCATAAATCCAGTATCACTAAAAATGATAGATTGAATAGTGTCTAGCAAAGTTTCAAATTTAAATTCCTGAGCTCATCTTTAGAAAGCATTGTGCAGGTTTCCTTTGAGGAGGGGGAGGAGGAGGACAGGCAGATATAGAGTGGTCACTTTTCCCCCCCAGAAAGTGTTCACCCAAAGGTGATATGATGTTTTTCTCTTATTTTCCTGCGACTTCATTCTAGCACATAGTGGCTATTTAGAGCATGGGATGAGGTACACACTACATTGTGATAGGCATGCATAGGACTCACGGACCTTGAGAGGGGTGTTGTGGGAAGGTATTGATCATTGTAGCAGTTGGGATCTGCAGGTTTTGCATCTGTTTTTCTAGCAGGAGCTGGTGATGCTTTGAGTTGGTGTGTCCTGGTTTGTAGGGAGCTTGTGTTTAATGAGCAGATTGTAGAGGTTGGGGTGGGAGGTGTTGTATGAAGGCCAAAAGAGGGGGGTTGGGGAAAAAAGATTTCTTTCAGGATGGGGTCCCCATCAAGTTTGGGTTGTTGTAGTTTTATACCCCTTATGGGTTCCAGTGTGGGGTGGTATGTGACAATTAGGGGGGTGCTGTCAGAAGAGGTTTTATTTCTGTATTGAAGCAGGTTCTCTATCCTTGACCATGAAATCCTTGAACATCACATCCACCACATCTCCCTATGAAGTTAGGTGTGGTGATCCATGGGTTTCTTGTATACAGTTGTCTGTAGGCCTTCCCCCATATGACTGGAGGAGTGTAAATGGACCACTTCACTTTGAATGGCCCCTTGAAATATGTTAGCTACTTATGATAAGCAATCTGTTCCACCTTGTATTTAGCTGTGACACTGAGTACATTTCCCAGACCTGAAGAAGAGCTCTGTGTAAGCTAGAAAGCTTGTCTCTTTCACCAACAGATGTTTGTCCAATAAAATATATTACCTCACCCACCTTGTCTCTCTGGTAGTTAGTAAGACAATTTGGGACTTACAAAGTCAGAATAGGACAAAAATGCCAGATTATAGAAGATATTCTAACTATTGCACCAATACCTGTGTGAAAATACTAACCTTGGTGCATGAATACATGCACACACCCACAAAATTGCCATTGATATTTACAGCCAAACTGGAATGTTATGAAGATGTCTGCAATAGCATGACCACCTAGCATTCACTGATGATATGCTGACTGTCACAAGCTAGGAACCTAGATAGAACAGAATAGCTATGAAGTTTATACAGCATGTCTGTTAGCTCCTGCACAGTTTACAGTCTTTGCATGTTACTTACAAATAATTGATATCCAACAACAAAAAAGCCAGAGAGATAGTATTAGTTTACCAACCTTACTAATCTAATAATTTACAGCCCACCACTGTATGATTATATTGGTGGAGTTAATAAAATCAGAGCGGATACTGAGGTTCAGACAGGTTATAGGCTCCATAGGCATAATATTTATTCCCATACAATGCTACATTGAGTGTAACTGAGTGATATGTTTTGTTTCCATGTGGAATAAAAAATATTCAATCATATCGGCTGTAGTATGTAAAACACTGAGGTGAAACTAATATCCATCTAATAACCCAGAAAATGTTACATAAAACTCTGCCTATTAAGCTAAGGTTGTGAATGATTACTAGTTGAGTCTGTTGAAAAGAAGAACAGTTTATTTAAAATGGAAGCCAAACATTTGAAAGCTGGGAAATTCTGTTAAACATTTGACCATCTGGGTATTCAGAATTCAGTTTATCCAGACAGCCTCAACTGTGCTACCCCCTCCATATCTCTGAACACCCTGCTCTTCCATTGGACAAATACCCTTTCAGCCATAACCCTATGGTTTCATTTACAATATGAATGTATCTCCGCTAGAGCAGTCCATAATTTACTTGACAATGTACCAACTAGCAGATACTTTTATATATGTTGGAGCCAAGTAAACAACCTCTAATGCATCTAATACAGATCAAAGAGTCAATCCCATCCAAACTACCTTCCTATGATAGTGAAGACATAATAGCTTCACATGTCTGTCTCCAAATAGTCTCCAAACATGTGCACTATTTAACATTCCTTACCATTCCACCACCTTCTCTAAAATGGTACCAATGCCACTACTTATCTTATTGTCTCTTCCAGTTGGGTCTGAGAATCATCCACTTTCAGACAAAGTAGATATGCACTATTACTCCAACTGACTAGAGCACATGCTTAACTTTAACCTTTACTTCCATTTGGATTTAAGCACATGGTTAAAATTAAACTGGATCTTATAAGCCAACCTGTGGCAAAACTATGAGATGGAGAAAAGTGTCCTGTACCCAATCTCATTCTTCAAAACAAACTTGTAAGTGACCTTACCTACTCTCAAGGCTCCATACATTCTACAGAAAGATAGGTTTCAGATGTGTGGCACTACAGTGAGAGACTAGACGTTCTGTACCAGCATCAGGTATTTTCCCAGGCCCTTTAATCAGATTAAATTTGAAATGGACTGTGGTTATTCACTTAATATTAAAATATACAGTTAGTCACTTAATATTAAAATTCACTCAGTCTGCTCCATATTTTCAATTTTCATTGTGTCAAAGATTTGTGTATTGACAATACATAAATATTATTGCATGTGGAAAGAATAAAGCTGGAAGTTTGGGTTTGAGAGACAATATTTCATTGAGATAAATGTTAGAGAGTGAAACTCTGGCCCCATTAAAGTCAGAAAGTTTTGTGATTAACTTCAGTGAGGCCAGGATTTCACCCAGAGTACCTTAAAATTCTACCTGTCCTGCAAGTAGTATGTCTCTTCAGAAGAATTTAGTGATTTACTGGCTTATCCCTTGAGAAAGGAAATGTCATCCAGGTTTGTGTAATGTTAAAGTTCTAGCAATGTATATGGAAATATTCATACATTTCTTCAATCTATTGTTTCAGAAAGGCAACATTGCATCAGATAAGAGTTCACATTTTAAGCTTTTTTTTGGGTAGTTCTAGGCACTAAAAACATTTAAGTGAATGCAATATTGTGTTCTGAGTCTAAGCAACACAGAGAATGTTCTTTTATTAATTCCACCTCTACAGTTTCAGAAGGCCTTATCAATGTCAGATAGAAGACAAAGACTTTATAAATATTTGAACCCTAACCATAATTAAAATACTTAGCCTAGGCAGTCTGTTACACAGATAGGTGCTAAAGCAGGATAAGGGCTCAATTAAGGTTATTTGTGGAACCTTATCAAGTATATTTTTGTTTGTTTTTAAACACAAGTATAATCTCAGCATACAATTTAATCTCTCAAATAATTTATAGCAATGTTTAAGATTGTAAAGATACATCAAATATTTCTGTTCAATATCCTATCTCATTTTTAAGAAAGTTTTTCATCTGTAAATAAAATATATTATGGGCTCTGAAGAGTACATCACTGTCACATTTTAATTCAAAAATGTAATATGCTCACTTTCCTCCCAAAGGGTAAAGATGACCTAGAAAATTAGACTTAGGTTCCTTGTCTATACCCTGCTACAGGACCTGTACAATCAGATTAGCTGAAAAGAAGAACTTCCTTTATTGAAGTAGAGGACAGGTAGAAACAAAAAGTGGTAAAAGTCAGCTCTCATTTTCTTATGCTCACTTTTATATTTAACAGTGATATATGTTTCTTTGGGGGGAAAAAAAACCAGACTACTTCAGAAGAGAACCTCTAGATCTTTTACATTTACCAGAACTTCTTCAAATCTTCAGTTTTACAATCTTAATTTTCTTAAATTCTCCAGGAGTTTTGCCCGAGTAAGACATCTAAGATCAGATGGTCACACATTTTGGCTACTTTTGTTACAAAAGCTTTTTGTGATGTACTTAGCTACCCTTGTGTAACAACCAAGAAATAGCTGATTATCTATAAAGGTCAGCTAAGGTGAGTATGCAACTGAAGGGGAAAAGGTGGAAGTTTATGGGTAGTAGAAGAGGCAGGAATAACAAGACAAACATAACAGCAGTAAAAAACAGTGCAGAAATCAAATGATAACACCATTTGACTAGTTAAGGAAGTAAAAGGAAACAAGGAAAAGCTTTAACACCACATCTCTTTCATTAGCAGTAAAGGATGAGGCAGGGAGATTATGAGCATGTATATAGGCCAATGTTACATGCTGAGAGGTATGTGTTTGTAGTAGCTGCCTGCCATAAGCCTGAGCCCTTGGGGTCATACTAAACTAAGTCTCTCTTGAAACCTGACTCCTCTTTCCTTAGTTCCACTCACCATACTACAACATCTAAAGTGAAAAAAAATCTACAGAAAGATTAATGGTGACAAAAATAGAGGGTTATGGGGTAAGTGCAGAACAACAACTATTGGGAAATGCCCCATGACCTCTTGTCCACTCCCTATCCCTGTAAATCATGTTTCTCTACTCCTTCCCTTAAATCCTCTGCTTCTGGAAAATTTGTCCAACCATCAATTGGACAAGATCCCTCTAGAACGTCTCTGTTTCATCATTGGGTCAGCTGGATAAAGCTATGCTTCTTCCTCCATGTAACCATGTATACATGGTCTCATTCAAAGTTAATCAGCTTTGGTCTTGCTGGATGCATAAACTGCAGTGCATTGAAATACTGTCCACAATCTAATAGCTTGCAACTCGAGTGCATTGTGTTTTTCACTGAGTGAGTTTGTACAGAAATGTAGAGTAAGCAGAGGATAGAAGAGATAGGATGCAAACAGAAATATCAACTCTTCCAGTGGATACAACAAAATAAAAGATTCAGTGCCTAATGTCTACTAGGGCTATTAGCTTTTAATGACCAAGGGATATTAAAATTGCAGGATACCTCATTGGAATATGGCTATCACCACGGACACCATTTAAAAAATTCAGGATTTGCCATTAGTTACAACACAGTAATAGCTGAATTAATATTGTTATTTGGTATGCTGTATTTTGTACGAAGAACACCTGTTAACTGTGTTGTTGACATTGACAGATATTAACTTGCTGAAGAATACTCCTCTAGCACAGTGGTTTGCCCACTAGAGTACGTCTTCACTATAGACATACCACATTGAATCAGTCAGAAGTTATTTAGCTTGCTTCAGCCTAACTTGAGAGGATACAAGCACACTGCAAGAGACTGTGGCATTTCACATTCTTACTGTACCCAAATGCAGGAGATGCAAACATTTTCAAGGACATATCCTATAAGTGCTGGTGCAGTTTGCTGTGCACTATTCTACACTTGCTTTTGCAGGGTATTATGGTAGAATTTGTCTGTACCATTGGTAATTGTGGGATAACACAGCCCTGGAAGTTGTGGGAAAGCACTGGAGGACCAATCAATCAATTGTTGTGCTTGGTTGTTGTTGACCAGCATTCTCACTGGGTTCACTTCCATTTAGCTGAAAGGAGGGCAAAAATAACTCTCAGTCTACTCTATACCTTTGAGCAAGGTAGCTGCTGCCTCATTGTGCGGCAGTATCCTGCTCATGCAGGCTGTATATATGAACAGGGTGCAGGTTAACAGGAATAATCTTGACAAACAAGCTATATCATAGAATCATAGAATATTAGGATTGGAAGGGACCTCAGGAGGTCATCTAGTCCACCCCCCTGTTCAAAGCAGAACCAATCCCCAAGTAAATCATCCCAGCCAGGGCTTTGTCAATCCTGACCTTAAAAACTTCTAAGGAAGGAGATTCCACCACCTCCCTAGGTAACCTATTCAAGTGCTTCACCACTCTCCTAGTGAAAATGCTTTTCCTAATATCCAACCTAAACCTCCCACACTGCAACTTGAGACCGTTACTCCTTATTCTTTCATCTGGTACCACTGAGAACAGTTTAGATCCATCCGCTTTGGAACCCCCTTTCAGGTAGTTGAAAGCAGCTATCAAATCCCCCCTCATTCTTCTCTTCTGCAGACTAAACAATCCCAGTTCCCTCAGACTCTCCTCATAAGTCATGTGCTCCAGCCCCCTAATCATTTTTGTTGCCCTCCACTGGACTCTAATTTTTCCACATCCTTCTTGTAGTGCGGGGCACAGTACTCCTGATGAGGCCTCATCAAATGCCAAATAGAGGGGAATGATCACGTCCCTCTATCTGCTGGCAATGCTCCTACTTATACAGCACAAAATGCTGTTAGCCTTCTTGGCAATAAGGGCACACTGTTGACTCATATCCAGCTTCTCGTCCACTGTAACCCTTAGGTACTTTTCTGCAGAACTGCTGCCTACCCACTCGGTCCCTGGTCTGTAGCAGTGCAAGGGATTCTTCCGTCCTAAGTGCAGGACTCTGCACTTGTCCTTGGTGAACCTCATCAGATCTCTTTTGGCCCAATCCTCTAATTTGTCTAGGTCCCTCTGTATCCTATCCCTACCCTCCAGCGTATCTACCACTCCTCCCAGTTTAGTGTCATCTGAAAACTTGCTGAGGGTGCAGTCCACGCCATCCTCCAGATCATTAATGAAGATATTGAACGAAACCGGCCCCAGGACCGACCCTTGGGGCACTCCGCTTGATACCTGCTGCCAACTAGACATGGAGCCATTGATCACTACCCGTTGAGCCTGATGATCTAGCCAGCTTTCTATACACCTTATTGTCCATTCATCCAGCCCATATTTCTTTAACTTGCTGGCAAGAATACTGTGGGAGACCGTATCAAAAGCTTTGCTAAAGTCAAGAAACAACACGTCCACTGCTTTCCACTCATCCACAGAGCCAGTTATCTTGTCATAGAAGGCAATTAGGTTAGTCAGGCATGACTTGCCCTTGGTGAATCCATGTTGACTGTTCCTGATCACTTTCCTCTCGTCTAAGTGCTTCAGAATTGATTCCATGAGGACCTGATCCATGATTTTTCCAGGGACTGAGATGAGGCTGACTGGCCTGTAGTTTCCAGAATCCTCTTTCTTCCCTTTTTTTAAGATGGGCACTACATTAGCCTTTTTCCAGTCATCTGGGACCTCCCCCAATGGCCATGGGTTTTCAGAGATAATGGCCAATGGCTCTGAAATCACATCTGCCAACTCCTTTAGCACCCTCGGATGCAGTGCATCCGGCCCCATGGACTTGTGCTCATCCAGCTTTTCTAAATAGTCCTGAACCACTTCTTTCTCCACAGAGGGCTGGTCACCTCCTCCCCATACTGTGCTTCCCAGTGCAGTAGTCTGGGAGCTGACCTTGTTCGTGAAGACAGAGTCAAAAAAAGCATTGAGTACATTAGCTTTTTCTACATCCTCTGTCACTAGGTTGCCTCCTCTATTCAGGAATGGGCCCACACTTTCCTTGACCTTCTTGTTGTTGCTAACATACCTGTAGAAACCCTTCTTGTTACTCTTAACATCCCTTGCTAGCTGCAACTCCAGGTGTGATTTGACCTTCCTGATTTCACTCCTGCATGCCTGAGCAATATTTTTATACTCTTCCCTGGTCATTTGTCCAATCTTCCACTTCTTATAAGCTTCTTTTTTTGTTTTTAAGATCAGCAAGGATTTCACTGTTTAGCCAAGCTGGTCGCCTGCCATATTTACTATTCTTTCTACACATCGGGATGGTTTGTTCCTGCAACCTCAATATGGATTCTTTAAAATGCAGCCAGCTCTCATGGACTCCTTTCCCCCTCATGTTATTCTCCCAGGGGATCCTGCCCATTAGTTCCCTGAGGGAGTCAAAGTCTGCTTTTCTGAAGTCCAGGGTCCGTATTCTGCTGCTCTCCTTTCTTCCTTGTGTCAGGATCCTGAACTCGATCATCTCATGGTCACTGCTTCCCAGGTTCCCATCCACTTTTGCTTCCCCTACTAATTCTTCCCTGTTTGTGAGCAGCAGGTCAAGAAGGGCTCTGCCCCTAGTTGGTTCCTCCAGCACTTGCACCAGGAAATTGTCCCCCACACTTTCCAAAAACTTCCTGGATTGTCTGTGCACCGCTGTATTACTCTCCCAGCAGATATTGGGGTGATTGAAGTCCCCCATGAGAACCAGGGCCTGTGATCTAGTAACTTCTGTTAGTTGCCTGAAGAAAGCTTCGTCCACCTCATCCCCCTGGTCTGGTGGTCTATAGCAGACTCTCACCACGACATCACCCTTGTTGCTCACACTTCTAAACTTAATCCAGAGACTCTCAGGTTTTTCTGCAATTTCATACTGGATCTCTGAGCAGTCATACATACAATGCAACTAAGTTCTCTAGTTAAGGGAAAACTCACATGGTCATACCAAAATGGAGATGTTAAAATATAAATTGATAAACTACAGAAGGATTGAAGAAATACATTCCAAAACTATTAACAGATGTGGAACTGTTGCCTTTCCTGTAATTGTTGCTGGCTAGCTACATACAAAATTGAAATTGGATTTAAAAAAAATCTTAAGTAAACAAGACAGGACAAGGTTTCAAAGTTTACTTATTTTCAATAAAACTGTTCCTCAATAATCTACAAAGCAAGAACTATTCGCTGAAGAAATCTACAAATAATTTCAAACAGTAAGTAAAGTCAAGATTTTTTTTAAATGTATCCAAGGACAGTTATGATCAGAAAAGAGTTAGCAATCCAGGTCCATTATATAGGTAGCAGAATTCTAATCCAATATAAGAATAGTGATTTTAGGACATTGGAGAAATACCTTGGTTGAAGAATGACCTGACAAACTTGAGGGGATAAATTATCTTCAAATAAAACATGATTTACATTAGAAAGTAATATAGATTAGAGCCCATCATTGTAGGAGCACATAAGCTCTTTGGGGCAAAGACAGAGTTTGGATATGTCTACAGTTAACAGCAGTGTGTAGAGTACAGACACAGGATGCCCAGCTAACATGGGAATAATAGCAAAATAGATTGTGAGGCACTGCTTAGGTGAAGTACTGACCTATGTGCCTGAACCCTAGGGCTCAGGCACCCTACACAGGCTCTCTACATGCCCAAGCAATGCCTCCTGTATCAATACTGCAATTTTTAGCAGCATAGCGTCCCACTGCCTCCACCACTCTGTTGCCAGAGAATTCCATTACTGTGTGTAGCTACACACATCAGTGAATGTGGCCGCAGCCTGCCTTTCACTGCAGTGTGTAGCTACATGCACCCCATTCGCCACCTGCAAGTGCAGGCAAGTATAGACAAGGTCTTTGTTTTACATTGGCACAGTGACTATGATCCTAGGTGCTAATGTAATACAAACAATATTAGAGACCTATTTTTTTTTATTTTTCCCTTTTCCCCCTGACTACACTTGATCTTTTTCTTGAGTTAAGTGCATGTTGACCTCATTGTTTTGTTCACTGTTGTATTACAGAAATACAAAAGTGTGTAAGGTAATTTATACATAGCTCTCCAACATAAATAAAAAACAACTATTGCACAAAAAATTTGAACCATCACATATCACTGTACATTTATGGGTAACTAGTTTTATATCAAGTTCTATAAAAACATATTTGCCACAAACAGACAAAAATAATTGTCTCTCTTGAACCTCGTACAGATTGGATTAGAGAAAAAGGAAAGACGATACCACATATTATGCAGAGAGGGATAACAGTTCTCACGTACAACAAAAAACTCAACCTTTTAAAAAGTTGAGAAATATTTTTATAATTTAAAATGCAGTCAACTTTGTCTTAATAGAAAAAAAACCCCAACACATTTGATTCTATGAAAACTTCCCTATGCATTCCAAGTATGTAATTCACATCACCACAGTGGAAATAGAGATGAAATTCAAAGTTGATCTACAGCTAACGCATCAATTGATCTTCATTTCAATGGTCAACAGTGCTTATTATTTTAATGATGAGAGACTTTGGCAGAGGATAGAAATTTAAAGGTGTCAGAAAAATAATGATAGTGGATGAAGGATCACTTCTCTGTACATAAGAGTTTTCCATGTGTGATATTTCAGATAGCGCCTACAAAAACAGCTGTTATAACAGAACGTCTGAGTAGGAAAAAGTAGTATGTAAAATGAAACGGGGGTGGGAAAGGCAAGCAGTAATAGCGATGATCAGTTTATTGGCACCTGAAAACTAAAGAATCTCTACATATGGCAGTGAAATAATCAAACATATTTATGCCTGGTTGGTCCAAACCAAAAGTCACAATTCAAACAGTCTCAAACATTAAACAGTTTCAATCTAGGATTTGTAGTTCACCAATGTCTCTGTAAAAGGTTAAACTCCTGGATTTGGGACAGTTTGGGTCCAGAGTTGATTTTTCTGCCTCAGCCCCTCCTAGAGTTCTTGTGTGAGAGAGATGTTTTGACTCATTTAGAAGAGTAGCAGGCAAGAAGAGGCGATTGAGGATAATAATTGTGGTCTCTCACACACACACTCAACCAATGTGGCTAGTAGTACAGAGAAGTCACAGAATGTTAATGAACGGTCAACATTCCAAGACTAAAAGTTTGAGTAAATGGAGGAGACATCCACATCAAGGAGTGACTAAGGTGGGCACATTCCCCTATGCTCACCACACATTTTTTTTTAAACACAAAGTTTTCTTTGGGGGAAGAATGGAGAGGAAACCTGACATGACAGATGCTAGTCTTCAGTTAGAATCCATAGTTGTGGTATCTATGTAAAAACCTAAACTCAATCCAAAATACTGTAGCCAGTCATCTTTGGAATGAAAAGACAATAATTTAAGAATAGAAAAATGTACCAGTACAATAGGTACAGTTAGGAAGCAAAGACTAGTACTTTCCATTGAAACTACAGGAGGTGTTTTGATAGGTAAAATGTAATTTCTCCAAAATAGGAAAATAGACATATCAGGATTCATATTGCTACTCTCACTTGAAGAGTCTGATTTTGAATGACCACAGGTGATTAGGGCATAGCAAGAACTGAATGTGACAACACCATGCCGAGGTATTGGTTCACTAATAACCTAGAAGAAAGAATTTGACTTATTGTATTACCAGTATGACTTCTGGTAACAACTGGGTTTTTCACTGGAGGTCTACAAATACAATTCATACTTACACGTGTGAGATCCGAGGAGACCACATCCCAGGTGGGTATGAATTCAGGGGAGAAAGCAGTGTATTATGAGCAAATGCAGAAAGAGTCCTACTTTAATCAGGGAATGTGGAAGGTTGTTGCCTTATATACGGTTTGAATGTGTTCTATTTTATTTTCATTGAGTTGGTTCAGAACATCAGCATGATATACATTCACTGTAGATTTTTTACCAATAATTTAGTTAGTATAAGAGTCACATAATTACATCATCCCATGCAACATTTAAAACAAAACAGTAACTTAGTATAGCTACGGAGTAATTTTTCAGCACAAAACTAAGCTACAGTTTAAACAGTGACCAATAGAACATCTCTTGTACAATGATCTTGGGCTATATTTTCTTAGTTTTTCATTTCTAGTGTAAATGTGTGTGAATTGAAAGACTCTTGCCAGGCTATGCATGAGCATTCAAACTGTGAACTCAGCAAGATGTCTGAGCCCCCAATAAGAACATGTCCTACCCAGAAGTTGAAATGTTCAGTACTACAAATTTGAAATTCTTACAATGGCTTGGGACCTCATTAGAAGGTGCTTTCATGAAGTCAATATGTTTGTTCTAAAGCAATCCAAATAATGAACGATAGCAAGCAATTCTGGTTGTTAGCAAGCCTCTTTCCAGGTTCCATCTCATTTATTTGAGCCAGGTGCACATTGGTCTTAAGTAGAATGTATGCATACCTGGATTCTAACCACTTTGTTAACTATACTAGCTAGAGGACCTTATTACTACATTTCTTCTTCTGATCAATAGGTTGACATCCAAGTAGTTAAGGGCCTTCCAGATCAGCAGCAAAGTTACATGCTGCTATCTGTGTTAAAACTGAGAATGTATGCCCATTGAAGATTTCTCATAAAGCTCTTTGGAAACAATATTTGAAGATTCAGTTGGCTGTCACAGCATGGTTTATTTTACTTACTGTAAAACAACTTAAAATATATAAGTTGTTAAAGAGTTTATTGTTTTTATATGGGCAAATGATGAAGTAATTTGTGTGTGCACACATGAACAAAAGGACACGTTGGAGTGTGTTTTAATAAGAAGTTAAGGGTTTGAATGAAAAAAAAACTTGCCATTTTGGGGTTGAAAGGGTTGTAATGGTGTTTTATGATGGCATGTGCCATATATACACACACGTATTACATAAAGCTTATTTATTTCTATGCAGTGTTAAGAAATAAAGAGTTGTAGTCATTAATTATCTGGTTTCACTTCCATTTGCTTTCTATTGAAAATATCTCATGCTGTTTTATTGTACTTAATAAAATCTAATCCATTAAGCAATGTGATAGAATCTGAACATACATATACTAAATCCAGCCCCTTTAGGTTCCAAAACCAATTTATATGTAGATGATACCCATTTTAGTTTAACATAGTTTGCAGTTTCAAGAAGTGTTCGGTTTGTACTTCCTCCTCTCAGAAGGCCACTAACAAGTTCAAATTCTTTCTTCACTGTCTATTTAAAAAGATAAATATTGAAGCTCTTTGGAGAAAGCTTCATTTAATGTACAAGGTAAGCATTCATTCATTAAAAAGCCCAGCAATCTGAAAGATTCCTGGTAGGTTGGGATTTGTTCTCAAAGTTCATTGGCAGCATTACTGGTCAGATTAATTAATAACTTACATACCATTATTTTGATTAATATGAACTTTACCTATGAAAAGCAGAAGACATTGAAGTGAGTAAATTCCAAGGCGCCTAGCAGCAAATTAGTCATTTATAAAAAAAAGATTGTAAAATGGTATTACCTCTTACAGTCTAAAAATAAACAATGCCCTGGAGATATTATATAAATGGTAGGAAAAAAATGATTTGATCAACTGTCCATGGCAATTATGTCATTTTCTGGCCTTACAAATCTGATCCCTTCCCAGGAGAAAAGTCACTAACTTTACCCATGACTCCTGGAAATCACATCCCTCCCCCCACTGCAAGACATTTCCTAACAACCAAAGTTTGGGGAAGGGGGCTCCCAAGCATTACTGATTATCTGCATTACCTAAAGAGAGAGACTTCCTGACCTATTCAAAACAAATTGAGACCAGAGAGTCCAATAACATCAATTTTTCTCCTCCTTCAAATAGCACACTGGCAAAGGAAGCTCACCAGCTACCCCTCTGCAATCAGAAGTAGTGTGACAAAGTTAAGTGAAAGAAAGCAAAAAACAATTAAATCTTTATTTCCAATATTATATATAAAATGGTTCTAGGAATGTTAAGCAAGTATAATTGAGAAAACACTTGAAATATTACATGTTTTAAAATCACTTTGTGCAATATATTGAAGAGGTCACCTTGAAAAGTTTTAAAATGCTTATGAAAATCTTGCAATCTAAAATAACCTTCCTCATACATGGATATAGAGATCTTGCCTCATGTTATATATGGCCCACTAGTCATATTAAAATATTTTTTCTTAAAAAGGCATTAGCCTAGGTCTAGAATATATTCAGCATAGGTGCAACGTTAACATGACTTGAAAACATAGGCTCCCAAACTGTGGCACACGGGACACCAGTGGTTCACCAAAAGTTGATGATCACATGGTGACATCTCTCCTCTTTGCTTCCGGCTGCCAAACATTATTTAAAGAAAGCCAAAGACAATTTTTCCTTCCCCTAGTATTACTGTTTCATATGTACTGTTGTAGTGGCCAGTGCAAAATATGTGATGGTAAAGTGGGAGGTGAGATGGTTCACACGACAATCACTTTATAAAGACATGCTCCTCTGGAAGCTTTCAAACCCGCCTGGCCTAGGACCATTCTAATCCTGACATCTCCTTTAGGCACTTCCTATGATTTTAGGTGGTAATGGGGGGGGGGGGAACCCTCTTATTTCCCCTCAGATATCAGTAAAGATAAATAGTAAAACATTTAATCTGGCTAACTGAATAAACAGACATTCAATTAAAATTAAACCCTGTAGCAAGTTAGAGTCAATGGGTTGGTACTGAAAACCTTAACCACCTTCTAATTAAAAATAAGGTTTGATGTATCTCTCTCTCTCTCTCTCTCTCTCTCAGNTATTGTTTTTATATGGGCAAATGATGAAGTAATTTGTGTGTGCACACATGAACAAAAGGACACGTTGGAGTGTGTTTTAATAAGAAGTTAAGGGTTTGAATGAAAAAAAAACTTGCCATTTTGGGGTTGAAAGGGTTGTAATGGTGTTTTATGATGGCATGTGCCATATATACACACACGTATTACATAAAGCTTATTTATTTCTATGCAGTGTTAAGAAATAAAGAGTTGTAGTCATTAATTATCTGGTTTCACTTCCATTTGCTTTCTATTGAAAATATCTCATGCTGTTTTATTGTACTTAATAAAATCTAATCCATTAAGCAATGTGATAGAATCTGAACATACATATACTAAATCCAGCCCCTTTAGGTTCCAAAACCAATTTATATGTAGATGATACCCATTTTAGTTTAACATAGTTTGCAGTTTCAAGAAGTGTTCGGTTTGTACTTCCTCCTCTCAGAAGGCCACTAACAAGTTCAAATTCTTTCTTCACTGTCTATTTAAAAAGATAAATATTGAAGCTCTTTGGAGAAAGCTTCATTTAATGTACAAGGTAAGCATTCATTCATTAAAAAGCCCAGCAATCTGAAAGATTCCTGGTAGGTTGGGATTTGTTCTCAAAGTTCATTGGCAGCATTACTGGTCAGATTAATTAATAACTTACATACCATTATTTTGATTAATATGAACTTTACCTATGAAAAGCAGAAGACATTGAAGTGAGTAAATTCCAAGGCGCCTAGCAGCAAATTAGTCATTTATAAAAAAAAGATTGTAAAATGGTATTACCTCTTACAGTCTAAAAATAAACAATGCCCTGGAGATATTATATAAATGGTAGGAAAAAAATGATTTGATCAACTGTCCATGGCAATTATGTCATTTTCTGGCCTTACAAATCTGATCCCTTCCCAGGAGAAAAGTCACTAACTTTACCCATGACTCCTGGAAATCACATCCCTCCCCCCACTGCAAGACATTTCCTAGCAACCAAAGTTTGGGGAAGGGGGCTCCCAAGCATTACTGATTATCTGCATTACCTAAAGAGAGAGACTCCCTGACCTATTCAAAACAAATTGAGACCAGAGAGTCCAATAACATCAATTTTTCTCCTCCTTCAAATAGCACACTGGCAAAGGAAGCTCACCAGCTACCCCTCTGCAATCAGAAGTAGTGTGACAAAGTTAAGTGAAAGAAAGCAAAAAACAATTAAATCTTTATTTCCAATATTATATATAAAATGGTTCTAGGAATGTTAAGCAAGTATAATTGAGAAAACACTTGAAATATTACATGTTTTAAAATCACTTTGTGCAATATATTGAAGAGGTCACCTTGAAAAGTTTTAAAATGCTTATGAAAATCTTGCAATCTAAAATAACCTTCCTCATACATGGATATAGAGATCTTGCCTCATGTTATATATGGCCCACTAGTCATATTAAAATATTTTTTCTTAAAAAGGCATTAGCCTAGGTCTAGAATATATTCAGCATAGGTGCAACGTTAACATGACTTGAAAACATAGGCTCCCAAACTGTGGCACACGGGACACCAGTGGTTCACCAAAAGTTGATGATCACATGGTGACATCTCTCCTCTTTGCTTCCGGCTGCCAAACATTATTTAAAGAAAGCCAAAGACAATTTTTCCTTCCCCTAGTATTACTGTTTCATATGTACTGTTGTAGTGGCCAGTGCAAAATATGTGATGGTAAAGTGGGAGGTGAGATGGTTCACACGACAATCACTTTATAAAGACATGCTCCTCTGGAAGCTTTCAAACCCGCCTGGCCTAGGACCATTCTAATCCTGACATCTCCTTTAGGCACTTCCTATGATTTTAGGTGGTAATGGGGGGGGGGGGAACCCTCTTATTTCCCCTCAGATATCAGTAAAGATAAATAGTAAAACATTTAATCTGGCTAACTGAATAAACAGACATTCAATTAAAATTAAACCCTGTAGCAAGTTAGAGTCAATGGGTTGGTACTGAAAACCTTAACCACCTTCTAATTAAAAATAAGGTTTGATGTATCTCTCTCTCTCTCTCTCTCTCTCTCAGACACACTTTAAACACAGAAAGTAATGTAAAAGTATTATAAACATTAAAACATAAGTGGGTCACCTATAGACTTGATTTCTGTATAATACAAAAGTAGCATTGGTATCCTAATATGAAAACCATTTACAGATGCTTTTGATGCAGTGATGACATTAAAAGCCAGTATTTGCACATATCACTCAGTACCCAAGTTACCACTATACTTTGACTGAGAACCTTGTATTCTTAAAATAATTTGAAGGAAAATAATCAAGTTTATACTGATTTTTTTCAATGTGTCATACAAGTAGGTTTGGAAAGATTAGATTTGTATCTGTTAATATCAACATCATTGTACACACACACACTGCAAAAAAATATTTCCGTCGATAATAGAAATTTGCAGATAGGCAAAGAAAGAAAAAGGCTGCTGGAGAATTTAAGAGTTTGTTTTAAGGATATTTACTTTGTATATTTTGACATGTTGTGTTTTAACAGTTATAAAGCTTAATTTTTTTGAATCTCAGCATCTACCATTAAATAATTGTCTGACTCCCCCATAACTTCTTGCAGCTGTGCAAATTTAAATTAATACAAAAAATGCTTCAAAATAAATATCAGTATTATCCATTGAAATTGAAACCAAAAAAAAAAAAATCTAAAATTTGAATTCTGCCAAGCCTAAATACAAGCTACATAGAGTGAATCAGTAATTAGTACTCTTCTTCACTGGTAGTTGTACAGTACAATTTGACAGAAGTTGATTTGTTAATAGCAATCAATGTAACTCAGAGTGGTGTGTAAACACCCACTTCTCTTCTAGTTACTTCCTTTTAAATAGGAACTACTGACTTCAATAAGGGAATCCACTAAAAATTATGCGACCTACTGGTAATATATGAAAGTTCTGGAAGGTATGTCAAACATCCAGAGAATTTGATCCAGTCCATCCCAGCAACAGATAACAATACAGATATCAGCTTGAGTAAATTGGTATAGCTCCATTGAAGTCAATGAATATGTGATCCAAGTTTCTCAACTATTATATTAAATGTGTATAAAAAGCTTTCATATTAAACTAATATGGACTGAATTCTACTCACTTTATTCAAGCAAAGCCACCTGTTTTTACTGATTCTATCATTGTAGATGTTTTATGCCACTAAATGGACTTTAACATGACTACTTGATGAATAAAGGAACCAGAATTTGGTCCACAAAATATATTTTGACTAATCTCTAGTAGTTAATTGATCAATTATATTTTGTAGAAACTAGGTCAGGAACAAGAAAATATTTGTGTATAACTTTTTGAAACTGCTTTTTAAATAAGAACTTAAAAGTTGGACATATTGGTTTATTTTAACGTATTATTCTCAGAATGTTTCAGTATTATCAAAACATTCTGATGTACTGTAGTGATTACCATTGTAAGCATTCATTTTTTGTTAATTATCAGACACACTAGAAGTATAAAAATGCATGTTTATATTGCATAACTGACAGCTCCCTTTGGATCCAATCCATTATAAAACTTCAGAAATTTGTCATTGTATTTCAAATGAATGATATGTACTTCATGCAATAGATCTGAAATACTTCTTTTTTGTGTGTCTGAATAAAGTTCTGTAGAGTTCGGCACCCCTCAAGAAAATGTCTCAACTTTGAAAGGAATTGTAGTAAATTGCAGAAATATTTTATGCAGTAAGCTCTCTTTATCAGATGAAGTATGCAAAACAAAAGTCTTACAGAAATAAAATGGGCCTCAGAAGCAAATGATTTTAAAAAACAAACAAACAAACAAAAACACACACACACACAAAACACACTACTGACTTTGTGCTTCCTGAAGGATATGACATAATCCTGTATTTAACTTTTCTTACCTTAGCTGTATTGCTTGCAAAATAAGATATATTGTTTTTCTGATAATATAATTTTAGGTCCTAATCCTACAAGTGGATCTGAATAATCAAACCCTTGCATTCATGCAGAGCCCCACTGAAATCAGAGATAGGGATTGGCCCATACAGATTTGCTTACAAGATCAGGACCTTTGCTATTTGTTGGCTGCTGGCAGTACGCCTTAGGAAATAAGTTAAAACCTACCCAAATTATTTTCTCCTCTGGTTTTCCCTAGTGTGCCCTACTCTATTTTCTTCCAATTGGAAATGGGGGTGGGTGTGGGGCTAGGAAAAAGACTAGGGTGAAGTAAATCACAGATAATACATTTCAACAAGTTAATGGAGTTCAAATTCTGCGCTTGGCTCTCCCAGTGACTTCATAGGATGGCATATTAAAGGGCAGAATATGGCCCTGTGTTTTTGTTATACACCCATACAAATCCATGTATTTTTCACATGCATTTCTCATTATCTGCTTGATCCTGTGACCAATGTGTGTATTTTCATTGGGAGCTTTGTGCGCTACCAGATCAGACCCTTTGAGTGACAGTAAATCTGGCTATATTGTGTGTGCTCCTATTCCAAACAATTATTGGGGGGAAAAATCATGTTTAGGGGAATTGTGCAAACATCTAACTCCTTCCACTATGCCGCAGAAAAATGGATTCCACCAAGATGATTTAAAAAAAAAAAAAAAAAACCTGAAGGAAAGGACTTGCATCGACAGTGCAGAACTCACTCACTGAGATCCTCATGCATATATTTTTTTCTGTAGTTTTATTATCTGGAGTAGGGAAGCTGTCATAGGATGCCCTAGATCTATAACTTCTGCTCAGAGGTTCTGCATTCCAAATTTGGCCTGGGCCTTCTGAAATGTTTCTACCAGGCAACACATGGGAAATAAAGGGTTTTAAAGATTCTGAAATGGCAGTTTTTGATTTTAGAAACTGAATTACTACAAAAGTTTCATATGAAAGGCTAGAAATCTTGCACCCACACCTCAGATTGGCAATAATCTTGAAAGTTTTTTGTTGTGAAAATTTAGAGACATCTGATAGTTACCAATTCACAGCAGATTAAAAAGATCAGTGAGAGTTCTCTAGTCAAAGCATTCACAGAATGATCGTATCTAAACTGCAAATATAGAGCAGCTGACAGTCAAAACTGTAACATTGCCATGTACAGCTGAACAATTGTCAAGTTCCACCATATGCAGGTGGCTCATTCTCCAAAATGAGTAAAGTAGGGTGACCAGACGTCCCAATAAAATTGGGACCGTCCCGATATTTAGGTGTTTGTCCCGCGTCCCGACCGATCTTTGATCGGGACGCAATTTATCCCAATATTTCGCTCCGCCGGCAGCACTCAGCCTTTTTTTTTTTTTGCTCCACCGGTGGACCTCCTTCCCCCACCATGTGTCCCGATATTTTCTTCCTCTCATCTGGTCATCCTAGAGTAAAGTGATTCCTATGTAATGTGGTTTTGGATCATTCTGGATCAAAGATGCCATGAAAATGTTATAACTTCTCTCTGTGTTACGAATAAGTTTCACTTTGGCAATTAAAAAAAACCTCAACTACTTAGATATTCATGTGACTGATTTTTGCTTAGGGTAAAAACTTGCAGAACTAGATATTTAAGAAGCAGATTTATTTGGTTTTGATATTTTTAATAGGAAAAATAAAAAGTCAAAATATTTGTGTGGTCCACTGTGTATGTGAAAGGCTGCACTAATGAGATTACAAGCATGAGCTTCCTACTATGTTATAGAGCTTTATCACAGCTACCATCATTCACTTAGATAGCTTTAAGGATGAGCAGGGGCTGCTTTAGTCCTCTTCTCTGTCCCCACTGCATCTACACAGAGGTAGCCATAATCTTGCCCAAGGTATCAAGTAGGTACATAGATGTTCAGATATGTGAAACAATAGAAAGTACAAATACTACATTTCAGCAGTAAAGAGATTGCCTTTAGAAAACAGCTGTAAAATATGTGAGAAAGTTATGTGGAAATGGATAGACATTGTAGTCCCCTTTTTCAATTTTGAAAAAAGGGGATTTGTTTACTACAAGGCAGGATTTAGAGTAAACAGTGCAAGAAGCAATTTGAAAGAAAGACACTCAAAAAACTGGGCAAGCACCAGAACTGGTAGAGGACATTTATTTAGCTGACCATTGAGTTAAAAATTGTGTTTATAAAAGCTTTAGTCTAAGTAATAACATTTTAAGTTACAAATAAAACCACCATTATTGGTTAGATAAAATGGTACAGGGCCAAAATCTGTCTGTATCAACTTCCTTTTATAGGACACCTGGTCTATTTTTGTTTTGGACCCAAATATTCATTAAATAAATGTAGGGCAGGTATCTTATAAAAGGAGATTGATATGGACAGATTTTGGTCCCCCAACTAACCTCACTCTGAACCAAGCTCCACAGCCAGTCTGGACTTAATTCCTGCATCGGCTACCCCTGTTCCTCCTACTGATCTAGTGCCTCACATTCAATCTAGGCAGTGCAAGTTTCTTTGGGTTAATGGTATCATTTCTCCTGCCCAACAATGGACTTCTCCACTCTGCTCATCTACTTCCACAAGTGTCACTAAAGACACAAGCTCTTGCACACACAGCCCTTTAGGTGACAGAAAGCAAGGTCTCCTCCACAGGTCTCCTCCTTTTCTGAGTAAGCAGTGCAGTATAGCGGTCATTGCTATCCTAGAAAGAGGAAGAGGGAATAATGCTGAATGGAAGTTACCAATGAGTAATATTCCCTTATATAATCTTAATACACAGCATCAGCTGCAGCACAGTCAAATCTTAACATTTAATAGACTCCATTTTTACCTTTAGATCATTGCAGCAAAGCATTTTATTTAACTGTCTCTGTACTTATAAGCTATTGAGAATCCAGGACCCAGATGTTACACGTCTCCCTCAATACCTTGAGGTCAAATAAGATGCACCATTTTATGCAGTATTGAGCTATCCAGGCTTAAACTCTTAAATAACTAAGGCATTGCAGCTCATGTGTATCCATAACCCAATTCACCAGGAGGAGTGATTGCTTGCAATGTATTTACAAAATGGTCATTTTCTCCCTAACCAATTGTCCCATCATCCTCTGGAAGCTTATGTAAGGATTTCCTTGGATTTTTTGTTCCCTAAGAAAAACAGCTTTTGTATATGTATGTGAATTTCAAGATATATGCTGTGTAATGAGAATACTTAGCTAGTGATGTTCTTTACCTTTTAAGTTCCAGTCCAGGATTTTGTTCCCCACTTTTATTCACAGTAGAGGAGGGATTATGCCACCAGTGAGGATGACGGACTTTCCAATTAAGTTTGCAGTGTTGTTGTAGCCATGTTGATCCCAGGATATGAAAGACAAGACGGGTAAGGCAATATCTTTTATTGGACCAACTTCTGTCAGTGAAAGAGACACTTTCATGCTCCACAGAGCTTTTCTTCAGGTCAGGGTAAGGTAATCACAGCTATATACAAGATGGAACAGATTTAAGCATAAGGAATTAATACACGTTGCAAGAAACCATTCAAAATGAAATGGGCAATTAACACTTCTGCAGTCATAGGACAAAGAAGAATTACTGTATTACAAATTGTTGTAATGAGAAAACATTTCTGAAGGAATATCTGGTCTCATAAAAATCGTCCTCAAACCTCTCACCACACAAAGGGCAAGTTTCCTCATACTTAATTCCCATACTTAATTCCCAGTATGATACAAGATCAGGTATCAGTAACAGGAGACTGCCAAGCAGCTACATTCTCCACTAACAAATCCATCCACCATGATCAATTCAATTACTTTTCTAACAGAGGAATCGATCCCTGCCAGAATAGATATGTCAAAGTGCTCTATAGAAAAACTGAGGGTAATGGAGAAAGATCCAATCTAGGTATTCAAAATAAAAATGAATATGCAATAAAGATGAATGTGAACTTAGGGAAACTCAAAGAGATGAGAGACCATTCTTAAAAGGAGACCATCAAAGAAAGCCAAATCTATGAAGCAGCATTGACATACACTCATGCCATCCTCTCCCCCCAACACTGCTCTTATTCATCAAAAGAGTGAGTGGCCAACCAGCAAGGGGGACTCTTGAGAAGCTGCAGCAAGAAAACAGATGCTTAGGGCATGCTTTTACTTATACAGAGGCAGCTGGAAGGTGCTGGGGCCCCCTTTACATCCACGTAGAACAAATCTGCCAGCATCAGATTGCTCCCTACTATCAAAGCCTAGTATGGCAGTGTAGTGTTACCACATACAGTCAAAGATTCTGCCCCATCACTAGTATCTGAGCATCTTTGCTATAAAAATCAAAAGCAATAGCAAAGTCTCTAATAGACTTCATGGAGTCTCTGGCCCTTTCAATTTCCTGATTAAAAACTCTGCCAGGGCTAGAGATTGGGGTTTTATTTTATTAATTTACTTTTTAAAGGTTGATTTGTTTCAGGGCTTATGTTTTGATTGGGTGGGACTTATTCAGTAGAATGGGGTGTCAGTGGCACCTCAGAGCTAGGCTGCTGTGGAGTAATTGGATGACTGAGGACAATCAGTTTTCCATGTTTAAGAGCCAATAGTTATTTGTGAAAATGTGAATAAAGTGCTGCAATTCATTCAGTAGTTGCACCTCTGCATTAGAGTCAAACTATCACAAATCTGGAGGCAAAACCTTTTGAAAGTATATTATTCTTTGCAGAGCTGGATGAAAAATTGAAAGATACAAGAGTTTTTCCAAAACATATCCACTTTTCATCCATTTTTTCCAGCCAGACCACCTGCACTAACAAGTTTATATACCTTATCAGAAGCTGGGCTCTTTTAATCATGGTGATATTTCATTTAGATTCTAGGTTATAGAAGTTCCACAGCTCAGGACCCACAAGCGTAGTATTTGGGTGACTAGAGCCTTAGCAATATTACTGTAGTAAATGACCTTGTTTAGATGAGAAGTAAAATTTGATTCTATTCACATTTGAGGAGAAAAATGGGCAAGAGTTATCTTAATGTTTATTTTAGTTTTCTCTGTGGAAACAAAAGACATTTACAAGTATTGTTCTCATTACATATTCTAAACAGTAATGGGCATATTTAATTGAATTGAATTGCATTACATTTAATTACAGTCAATTAAAATACTAGTTAACAACATGCTGCTATACAATTCTCAACTTATTCTCAGTCCTTAGTACCTTCAAAAGTTGATAGGCAGGAAAGACTGTACAGTTTATTATGAACTAGAATCTACACCCCACTGCACCCTTACTCACATTGGATAATATTTGTTGCTATGTTTAGTTCAACTGAGGTCCATAGGGTTACTTGTAAAGTACTACTCAGTATAATTAGTAAGGGTATCAGACCTTTTGTGTTAGGGTCAGACCATTTGAAGTATTGAGTGCCTCCTGGAAGGTTCACATCTGAGTGCTGCACACTGGGGTGACCAGATGTCCTGATATTAGGGGCTTTGTCTTATATAGAAGCCTATGACCCTCCCCCCCCATCCCCAGTACCGATTTTTCACACTGTGTTCATCCAACCCTACACTGACATTCTGTTATTTCTAAGGACCTGAATTCAAAAGGTCTTACGTACTCACACTTCCTTCAACCTCATTGGACTTGGATGTTGTTCAGCACTCCTGAGGATCAGGCTTCAGAATTGTTGATTAATGATTTTTTATAAATGTGAATTCCTTTAAACACCATTGGTGTACAACAGGAAAGTACCTCACTGTCATAATACTTTTAGTCATTATAATGTAATGTAGTCTGTCATTTGACAATTGCTTATATTGAGTAAAACACTTTGGAATATTAAGTTCCATAACTTAGATGTTGCTTTGAAGTGTTGTTACTAATCTCACCTAAGAGAAGTTTAGTTTTCATTGAGCACAGAATAAATTCCTTGGGATTGTGTTTGTGGATGTTTGTTTTGTTTTTGTCATTATCTAATGGAAAGCTCTCTCTTTTGTCACAACCATTTATGGGGCAGATTCTGATCTCACTTATACTAGTGAAAAGCCATATTTTAGCTCCCAACATACCCAATTGGAATTGTGTGAGACACACTACACAAATATAGTAAGAAACTGTCCTCATCCTAGAAAGCTTACAGTCTAAACAGACCAAACAGAGACTAGTCAAACAATAAATGGGAAACTAGCAAGAGTACAGAACTCCAACATAAAACATTGTTCTTTTCTCCCCAAAAAACCAACACCTTTTGACAGGCACTTTCCCATTTTCCCCTATGTACTGGGTTTGATTTTTTGTTTTGAAAGATTATTAGAGATACGAAGCTTTCTTCACTACTATCGTTTCTCTCAGCCTATAAGGTCTGTTTCAAGACATTCTGCTTGGACCTGTATTAGCTAGTGCTGACTCCTGTAACATTCTGACGGACTTTAACCACAAAGCAACAGAGTATCAGTATGTTTATTCATCATTCTATACTTTTTATTATTTGTAAAAGTGAATGTGGGATATTTGCAGTCAGAATCTATGGCAGTTTTAATTAAACTTCTGCTAAGACTGTGTCGTGGCACAAGGCTGCTTGTGTAAGTGCAATCACCTCGGTCTTCCAGCAATTATGCTATGACAACTTTTCCCTAAAAATTCTATTATCAATAGACAGTCATCAAAATACAGACTGACAATTTACTGTTCAGGCACCCACAATAAGTGTCATTCTTTCTGTCAAGCTCCCTCACTCAGAGGAACAAAGATGCAGAAAATAAAATATTTATAATCACTGATAACTCCTCAGAGTTTATAGAAGAACATGCACAGTGGATACCAATGGAATAGGATGCCAAAATAATTCAAGCATTGACTTAACTAGTAATGCAGACAGCTATGTTTTTACCTGAATATTCATATCTTCATTAGATTTGAGGTGACTTTACAGGTTTTCTGTACAAGGAAGTTCCACAAGCAGAGGGACAAGCAGAAACAAGTTTGGGTACCAGAAGGAAAGTGCCAGTATAAGCAAATCCATAGTTAGAGAAAAGATACTTTGGACCAGATTCTGGCCCACATTGTGACTCATTTTAGCTGGTCCTGCAGCACAAAAGGGCTTTAAATCTGTCCTCAAACATCTAAGGATTCCATCAATATGGAGGAAATAGGCAGGTGGAGTGGAACTAGCATAGTCAGTTCTATGCCACCTATCTTTCAGCCCCACCCAGATTCAGATTAGGAAACAAGATTGGCAGGAAGGAGGCCCTGTGGTCTGGCAATCTTCATGTGTGTAAAGGTATATGTTGCTTGGGAGCTATTTCAAACCAGTGTATGTTGGGAGCTTTTCTATGGCACAAGTTATAGATGAGCCAGCTCACCAAGGATGAGGTGAGCCGAAGAGTCAACATACAGACACTTTTCCTTCTTGGAGCCTATGCTAAGCACAATGCAGCTGGCAGGATCCAAGGACTGGGGTTTCAGACTTCTAGGGAGATTTTTGCTGGCATGAGCTTATAGGGGGGGAAAAGTAGTCAGTAGGACTAGGTGAAAATATTCTTCCGCTGATAACGGGAGTGGCAATTAAAATATTGTTTTTCCCTTACAGAAAGCAGAAAATTTGACTGTTAAAAAAAAAGTGAACTTCCAAAAAACAAAACAAAAACATTTAATTTGGAAGCATTGAAACATTTCATGCTGACACTTTTAAATTAAAAGATTTTTTTGGCATTCCCAGATTTAAATGTTTTTGGCTAAGTTTGACATTGAGCTACATTGCCCTTGGCCACGCAATGCCTCATGCCCCCATTATTTTCTATGGGATACGCGCCTTGGCTAGACTACATCTCCCTTGATGCATCAAATGGGTCAGTAAGAGGTGAGACAGCAGTGAACATGAATGTAGTCTAGCATGGGCCATAGGGGAGAATAAAGGGTATGAACTAGAATTCCCAGGAAGCACAGTGACTGCACAGGTGAATATAGTTTAATGTCAAACTGTCCTGAAACAGAAAATTGCAGTATATTTTGACAAACTGCATTTTTTTCTTTGATTTTCCCCAGTGGAAACTTTCTGTTTTCAGCTGAAAGTTTTGGGTTTTGAACAAAAAGTCAAAGTTTTCCATGGGAAAAGACACCCTATTTTCTAACTAGCTCTAGAAAGAGTTAGTTATGGATTGTAACATGTAAGGCTCCAACAACTAACTTTTAATATTTATGACCAAGATGTTCCACCTTCTCAACACAGTTCAGCCTTCTCTATTTTTTTTCATCTCTTCGGCAATTATTATCCACAATTGACTGTCAGTACTGAAGGAACAAGTGCTGACTGCCCAGCTTGAATGAAAGGATAGATACTGTATCTTAGTTTTTTAAACTGCCACCCATCACATGCTATCTGAGAGCCTTCCATGTACAAATCAATAGCAAGTACAAAGTACCTAGCAGTCATTATGGAGCAGCTGGCACATTTCCCTTTCCCTGATTAACCACAATTATACATTTGGCTTCCAAAGCTATTTCCCCCCAAACCCTTCCTAGAGGGGGAAAAAAAAATCAGTATGCCTGTGTCTGTGCATTTCTCAGCCAGTTGTCAGGCAGTGATGGTCCTGGTGCCATGAAAACCCAGGAATTTGGGGTAGTGGTGGTTGATTTGGAAAGGTCCTGGTTGGGGAAGGGAACAGAACACAGTTGTAAGAGATTTACAATAAGTTATCTAAGGAATAGTTAATTACAGCATTTTTTTTTCCTTTGGGGGATTACAAATGCTATAGTCTGTCCCTGTTGTCTGCCCTTTCCTAGCACTGAGACATGCTGCACAGGCAAGTGGGGTGGTGGAGGGCAGGAGGATTCAGTCTGGCAGTCAGATAAAAACAGTGCAGCATCCCTTTCCTGTTCATAGAATCATAGAATATCAGGGTTGGAAGGGACATCAGGAGGTCATCTAGTCCAACCCCCTGCTCAAACAGGACCAATCCCCGGACAGATTTTTACCTCAGTTCCCTAAATGACCCCCTCAGGGATTGAGCTCACAACCCTGGGTTTAGCAGGCCAATGCTCAAACCACTGAGCTATCCCTCCAACCCCAAATTTTTTTTATAGAACTGGAAGGGACCCTGAAAGGTCATCAAGTCCAGCCCCCTGCCTTCACTAGCAGGACCAAGTATTGATTTTGCCCCAGATCCCTAAGTGGCCCCCTCAAGGGCTGAACTCACAACCCTGTTGGCTGAAGGTTTGTGTTTGTGGTACTACGCTGAAAACCTAATGAAGTTCCTACTTCCCCCTTTAAAGGTCAATCCTGACCTCTTCAGCACCCTAGCATCATGAACCTTTCCAACATTTCCCACATTTGTATTCTCTGCTCTTCGGGGATTTAACCAACCCTTATGGAATGAGAGAACAGTAGCCTTTTTGGTTCATACATTCCCGTCCCCTTGTGGTGGCCAAAGCACTGGGATATGGCTGTCATCTATGGCTCCTGCACAGTTCATAAACCTCATCCACAACCCCTACAGTGGGCTTTCCAACACCAAAGGGGTTTGCAGCAGACCTATACTGGTCTGTGGCAGCCATCTTCCACAGGGCAATAGCAACCTGCTTCTCAGTCTGAATCAAGTGTTTTGGAGTTGGAAGGTTGGTGCAAGCGCCTCACATAGCTCCATGAAGGTTTGTTTCCTCAGTTCTGAAGCCACTGCTAGTCATCCCAGGTTTCCAGAATGATCCTACCACACTATGCTGATTCTCCTGCACCAGAAGTGACAGTCAACAAATGGCGCACTGTGACAATACCAGCATTCAACATATCTGTAGTGTGACCTGAATGAATTGCCATTGATCCTCAAGATCAGCAGTCTTTGACACTTCAGAAAATGCTGTACAAATTCCATCCAGCATCTCACCAAGTGCCCACTCTACTGAATAACTGTTTGTCCCACAACAAAGAGCAGGAGCAGAAATAGATTGTCATCATCAGCCCATTCCTCTATATCTTCCACCTAGTTTTGCAGGGAAGGGCCGGGGGAGGAGCAGGGGAGGGGGGATGATGAACTGCCATCTGCAAATGTATCAACATCATACAATAAAGTAGTTCCTATAGCATCTCCCTGTGATACCACCCCAAAATGGTAGAGCTATTATGTACCCACAGCAAAGTGTGGACACAGGTATATGCATGTACACAGCATTATATCCATGTCCAGCACAGCACGGGTATGGAAGACACACAGGAGCATTACAGAGTCTACTACTCAGATATACATGCAAGTGTAGACAGCCTACATGTGACCCAATCACCACTAGAGAAGGACAGTATCATGTTGAGAACATGTGATCACACACACCCCTCAAGTTTTGAATATAAACAATTCCAATGTACTGCACACAATTGAACAATAGACCAGGAGTTATTCATACAGATTTATCAATCATTTTGATACAATCCTAAAATTAATTCACACACAGGAGAAACAAAAATTCAGTTATTTCTATGGGTCCACATACAATACTTCCATGTGATTTTATCCTGCTTTTTCCACATGCATGACTGCTGAACATTTCTGTATGAGCCATTTAGCCTTTTTTTTCCCCCCCAGACAAAAGTTTCATTGAGTTTAGTGGATTTGGCCTGTATGAGGATTACTAGAACAGGCCTAAAATATCTATGTGATCAGAAATGGCACACTTTCAAGTAATATTTCCTAATTAACCAGTGATATTTGGAAATGGTCTTATTTGCAGCTGACGATTTAAAGCTGATGATATTTCCAGGGATTGTTCAGAGCTTTAATTCATTCCCTTTGTGAGATTTTTTTCCTTAATTATGTTCACTCTCAAAAATACTTAAGTTTTTTGTTTATTAGTTAATTATTTCCTTGCTATTGCCTGATTAACATTTTGGAGTCTATTATCATCTGTTTGTTTGCATTTACTTAATTCTCGGTTTAAAATAATCTTCTCAACACCCTGTTCATTATCTTCACTCCGCTGGTCTAGAATTGTCAGTAATGTTTTAAACAGCTTAGCTGAGTGTTTGCATAGATATTTGATTTTTTGCATCTACCTTTTCTATCCTAATCTATACCAGTTTCTTTCTGCCTGCTAGTGATATTCTTAAAAAGTCTTACAATTCTTCATTCTGAGCTTTTAAAGTGCTTTCATAATAACTGCGCATCAAGGCTGCACGAAGCAGTAAGTTTAACGGCAGACTACTCATGCTCCTTGAAAGTGAAGAGTTTGATGTACATTTATTCAGCACTTGAGGAAAGTAGATTTTGATGCACTGGGTTTTACCTCCAATACCTTCTTTGCCTCACTAATAGATTTTCACTATTAGCTTTTACAATTTATCTCTATATAGAACTTCATCTTGTTTAGTAACGTCCATACAAACTATACCCAAAATGCTGAACAGAATTAAATACAAGCATTTTGATACTATATAGTACAAGAGCAAACAGTCAGACTTTGCATAATTAAAACATTCACTTAGAAAGCTGATGACTAAAGGAAAAGTGAAATTAGCAGGCAAAGGCCAAAGTAAAATAAAATAGATGTCTATTAGTGAGATGAAAAGTGAGGCGGAGGTATAGCAAAAGATATTTCAGATAGCAGGATGCTACAGAGAATTCTTTTATAGCCATAGCAACAAGATTATCTAAAGGGGTAAAGAAGCAGAAGATGAGCAGAAGGTTGATAGAAATACACAATTAAGAAATTAGGCAGCCTTACAGAAAGCAACTTTGCACTAGTTGTTGAAATGAATGAGGAATTTACACATGAAGCTGATATGGTCATACTTCTTGGAACATACGGGAAGAGTCTGAATAGAGGATACTGCAAAAGAAGAGACGAGGAGGTGAAACATGGAGGAGTATCAGAAGATGGAACATCACACACAGCAACACAATTTGAGATGACCTAGCCAGTCTGTTTCCCATCAGGCTCCCACATTGACATTTGTTTGTATGTTCCAGTGATGGAATATCATAATTGAAGGATTAATGCAATTAATTAGTTCAACAACAACAAAAAAATTGGGCTACTCCCACTCAAAAATGAACCTTGTTTTATAAGATAACTAAATATAAAAACAACAGAAGTGAAAGATGAGAGGAAAGAGACTCCAGTGAATTAACTGCATTTATTGCTAGTAAAGGGACTGGAGAGCTTCTCTCTCTCTCTCCTCCAGTCATACCCTTAAGTTCTTCATGTACTGTATGTCTTGCCAAGAACTACTGATGGCCTACCTTCTACTCTTGAGTAATGCAGTTTGCTTTGGATCATAATTCTTTTCCCATGCTATCCACTGCAGAGAGCTAACCAATGGCTCTTTTCACCAAACCCACTAGAAGGTGTCAGTTTGGAAAGCTAAAGAACAAACAGTTCCATCAAAGGCTTTTGGGCTGCTACTTTTCAAGCTAATAGCAGGCAGTGATGTAGTCCTAAATCTGAAGATACTGGAATGCCACTAAAATACTGACTTTCTTAAAAATTATGAATTAACATTTTATTTGAATACTGAACTTTTTGTACAGTAATTTTTGGCTAACCCAGGCATGTCTGGAGACAGGCAGATTTTCTGAAATAATGAGGTGTAGGGTTTGAGAAAAAGAAAATTATACACATAGACATGCATTTATAGTGTGTGGGAGGCACCAAACATGTGGATCAGAAGGCAGTGAAAAGAGGATTGCAAGGACACTGGAGACCTGTCACTGCCTGTTGCCACTGATCTAGGGTTGGGAAGTACAGAAGCACAGTAACAAGATTTCCAGTGAACTTCTCCACTGTAGCTCACCCTGCGACCCTAGTCCCCTGCTCAGTAACCTGCTGTGGCCTCAGCATCTGTTAGTCTCTGGATCTAATGTGATCCCTGCCAGATTCACTTTCCCTATCTCCTGTCCACTGCAGTGACAGGCACTCCAGGACGCATGGATCTGCCACACACACCTCAATCCCAGAGCTGAGCTGCCCTGGTAAGGTGGCTCATATGACCTGGCTGGAGGAGGAGCAGGAATTAGAAAGTGAATCCCCCTTGCTGATGGCTGCCCCTGCAGGAAGGATCCATCCAGCCCCTACCCTCCTCAAAAGGGTCCAGTGACTTAGGGCTCGGGGTCACTATGTACCTCTGCTGGGTGCTGCAGCTTTCTCTGGAGCAAGCTGCAACATGGTGCTCATCATAGGTGAGTGCATCCCCCAGTGCCCAAAGAAGCTCAGGGTCTGCATGATACGAGGATCAGCCGCCCCGCACACACCCCCCCTTTCTGGCTCAACTATTACGCCGCTGCTGTTTAATAGTACTGAATGGCATTCCGACTCAACTACACCAGTGGTTCTCAACCAGGAGCATGTGTACCTCTGGGGGTACGCCGAGGTCCTCCACAGGGTACATCAACTCATCTAGATATTTTCTTAGTTTTACAACAGGCTACACAAAAAGCACTAGCAAAGTCAGTACAAACTACAATTTCATACAGACAATGACTTGCTTATACTGCTCTATACACTATACATTGAAATGTAAGTACAGTATTTATATTCCATTTGATTTATTTTAGAATTATATGGTAAAAATGCGAAAGTAAGCCATTTTTCAGTAATAGTGTGCTGTGACACTTTTGTATTTTTAGGTCAGATTTTGTAAGCAAGTATTTTTTTAAGTGAAGTGTAACTTGGGGGTACGCAAGACAAATCAGACTCATGAAAGGGGTACAGTAGTCTCAAAAGGTTGAGAGCCACTTCACTATACCACTGATAGTAGGAATTTCTAGAGGATGACAATTCCATTTTGTGGCAACTTTCAGGTTTCAAAATTTATTTTATTTTCACATTTGAACAAACCCTTTTGATCATTTTCTCAAAAATTGAATTATCAAAGTGTCCATTTTTGGATCAAAGCCTGAGCTTTTCAATTCAGGAAAATGTTCTGAGCCCAGGGTCAGTCCAATGTACCACCAGGTGGTGGTTAGGCATTAACTTAGGATGGGGAAAACTCAGACACAGCAGGACCTTAAAACTGAGTCTCCCACCTCCCAGGCCATTTCAGTAACCACTGGACTACAGACTATCTGTTTTCAGGAGAGACCAGAGAATCCTGGACACAGAAAACCTTCCTAACAAAAACTTTGTTGAAAAAGATGTGCCTCAACAAGTCTTTCCAGCTTCAGTGAAACGGCACATTTTGACAAAATTTTGTCTTGTCAAAGATCTGACCGGCTCTCGTCAATAGTCTTTACTGATGTGCAATCTCCCCATGGAGAAGGAAATGCACAGAAGTTACTCCCACCCTTTAAAACTCTTTCCATCTACTGTGTTGGACAGAAGTGAACACTTCAAGTAGTTGAGCACCAAGCAACATTATTCCAAACTTTTCTGATATTTGTAGTGTAGAGAAACAAGAAGTGGTAGGGGCCACATCTTAATTGCCTCTGTGAATGTTCAGGTTTGTAATTTCCACTACTCCTGGCCTTAGGGGACGCCAGGATTAAAAACAAGCAAGCTAATTACCATTGTTAATTATAAATATTTTGTTATTAAAGGAAAAGAATATAAGCTGTGAACAATGGTTATTTCAGTTACAATCTCTTATGCCTCTCTGTGGAGAGCTTAATAGAGACTACACCTTTGAGAGTGGGTCTGCCGCTGGTGAGGGTTCAAAATTAGTAGCGAGTCCTACAATACTTTATCATAGATAAAACAAACAGTTTATAGATTGCCAAAGCAATTTGCTTTAAGGGTAGACAAGTCCTGTCTGGTATATCATGAATAACAAAGTTTATAAAATGGGCAAAAAATCTTAACTAAGTTTAAGAAACCAAAAAAGGTATTTAAATTTAGTTACTTAAAAGAACAGTTTTAAATAGCCATTTTCAAACAGGCAAATTAGTAAACATTTAGCATTTGAAATTCAAATTAAATCTGCTATGTCTTTGTTTTCCAAGGTTAGCATATGTCTCCTTACATAGTCTACAGCCATTTCAGTGTTTAAGAGCAGGAGCTTTTACTGTCTTAAATTACAGTAGAATTTCAATATCCCATTAAAAACATTTAAATCTCATTCCTTGGTAGTGCATTGGCGAATTTCTTCTGACCCTTAATGTTGAAGTCTTTGGTAGATGGTTATGTTGCAGAAGTAGTGCTGTACAGGAAGAATGGTACTTTTTGATGCTGGATGGTAGCTTGGAAAAGATGTAATGAACAAATTTAGATGAGATCAAAGTGTCATTGAAGTTGAGAGATGGAAGCAGAGTGTGCTGCTTGCTTGATCAGAGAGATTTATACTCTTTTCATAGTTTCAGTGGAAGCACAGGACACCTTTTTTAGGGTTAAGTTGGATTTAAATATAAACTACTGTCACCCTTTCATTGGTTGAACAACTTGTGGGATGGTCCGGATAGCATCATCAGCTCATGAATATGCAATCTGCTAATACATATACAACAGAGTGGTAAATATCTGTACTCATAGAGCGAACACTGAACACTTTTAAAGTTAGTACTCAACTTTTGTACTCATTCAGTTATCTGAGATATTCCTTTGGTTTCATTAGAGTTTTCGAAAAGCTCAAATTCTTCTTTTAAATGAGTCTAAACACTTTACTTTTTTATATATTTTCAACTATCCCTATATTGACCGGGTACATGTCATCTCAGGACGGGATGCAGAGATAAAGTTTCTTGACACCTTAAATGACTGCTTCTTGGAGCAGCTAGTCCTGGAACCCACAAGAGGAGAGGTAATTCTTGATTTAGTCCAAAGTGGAGCACAGGATATGGTCCAAGAGGTAAATATAGCTGGACCACTTGTTAATAGTGACCATAGTATAGTTAAATTTAACATCCCTGTGGTGGGGAAAACACCACAGCAGTCCAACACTGTAGCATTTAATTTCAGAAAGGGAGACCACACAAAAATGAGGAAGTTAGTTAAACAGGAATTAAAAGGTACAGTGCAAAAAGTGAATCCCTGCAAGCTGCATGGAAACTTTTTAAAGACACCATAAGAGAAGCTCAACTTAAATATATACCCCAAATTAAAAAACAGTAAGAAAACCAAAAAAAAAAAGTGCCACCATGGCTAAACAAAGTAAAAGAAGAAGTGAGAGGCAAAAAAAGGCATTCTTTAAAAAGGGGAAGTTAAATCCTACTGAGGAAAATAGAGAGGAGCATAAACTCTGGCAAATGAAATGTAAAAATATAATTAGGAAGGCCAAAAAAGATTTTGAAGAACAGGTGGCCAAAGGCTCAAAAAGTAATAGCAATTTTGTTTTAAGTACATCAGAAACAGGAAGCCTGCTAAACAACCAGTGGGGCCACTGGATGATTAAGGTGCTAAAGGAGTACTCAAGGACGATAAGGCCATTGCGGAGAAACTAAATTAATTCTTTGCATCGGTCTTCATGACTGAAAATATGAGGGAGATTCCTCAGATTTGTCACCTACTAAAAAAAATGGCTCAGGTTTGGGAACTGTCGCAGATTTAGGTGTCATTAGAGGAGGTTTTGGAACAAATTAATAAACTAAACAGTAATAAGTGACCAGGACCAGATGGTATTCACCCAAGAGTTCTGAAGGAACTCAAACGTGAAATTGCAGAACTACTAAGTGTAGTCTGAAACCTATCATTTAAATCAGCTTCTGTAAGCCTGAGTTCAGTACCGGGCAAACTGGTTGAAACTATAGTAAAGAACAAAATTGTCAGACACATAGATGAACATGATTTGTTGAGGAAGAGTCAACATGGTTTTGTAAAGGGAAATCATGCCTCACAAATCTATTAGATTTCTTTGAGGGGGTCAACAAACATGTGGACCAGGGGGAACCAGCGGATATCGTGTACTTAGATTTTCAGAAAGCCTTTAACAAGGTCCCTCACAAAAAATCTTAAGCAAGGTAAGCTGTCATGGGATAACAGGGAAGGTCCTCTTATGGACTGATAACTGATTAAAGGATAGGAAACAAAGGGTAGGAATAAATGTTCAGCTTTCAGAATGGAGAGAGATAAAGAGTGGCATTCCCCAGAGGTCTGTACTGGACCCAGTTGTATTCAATATATTCATAAAGAATCTGGAAAAAGGGGTAAACAGTGAGGTGGCAAAATTTGCAGATGATACAAAACTACTCAAGATAATTAGTCCAACGCACACTGCAAAGATCTACAGAAGGATCTCTCAGAACTGGGTGACTGGGCAACAAAATGTCAGATAAAATTCAATGTTGATAAATTCAAAGTAATGCACATTGGAAAACATAATACCAATTGTATATGTAAAATCATGGGGTCTAAATTAGCTGTTACCACTCAAGAAAGAGATCTCGGAGTAATTGTGATAGTTCTCTGAAAACATCCACTCAATGTGCAGCGGCAGTCAAAAAAGTGACCAGAATGTTGGGCATCATTAAGAAAGGGATAGATAACAAGACAAAAAATATTGTCTCTATATAAATCCATGGTATGCTCATATAATGAACACTGTGTGCAGATGTGGTTGCCCCATCTCAAGAAAGGAGATATTGGAATTGGAAAAGGTTCAGAAAAGGGCAACAAAAATGATTAAGGGTATGGAACAGATGCCATATGAGGAGAGATTAATAAAACTGGTACTTTACAGCTTGGAAAAGAGACAACAAAGGGGGGAAATCATGACTGGTGTAGAGAAAGTAAATAAGGAAGTGTTATTTACTCCTTCTCATAACAGAAGAACTAGGGGTCACCAAATGAAATTAATAGGCAGCAGATTTAAAACAAACAAAAGGAAGTATTTTTTCACACAATGCACAGTCAACCTGTGAAACTTTTTGCCAGAGGATGTTGTGAAGGCCAAGACTGTAACAAGGTTCTAAAAAGAACTAGATAAGTTCATGTATGATAGGTCCATCAATGGCTTTTAGCCAGGATGGACAGCAATGGTGTCCCTAGCCCTCTGTTTGCCAGAAGCTGGGAATGGGCAATGGGATAGATCACTTGATGATTACCTGTTTTGTTCATTTCCTCTGGGGCACTTGGGATTGGCCACTGTTGGAAGACAGGATACTGGGCTAGATGGACCTTTGGTTTGACCCAGTATGGCCGTTCTTATGTTTGTATGTTTTCTCAAGGCTATTTGTGCCTAATTTGTTTTAACCTTTGCCCAGAGGTCAGGTTTTCTAAACCTTTTATCATTTCCGTTGCTCTCCTCTGGACTTTCTCCAATTTGTCCACAACTTTCTTAAAGTGTGGCACACAAAACTGGACACAGTACTCCAGCTCAGACCTCACCAGTGCCAAATAGAGCAGAACAATTAGCTCCCATGTCTTACATAGGACATTCTGGTGTGTATTAACAGGAGTAATATTAGCCTTTTTTTCCCCGCAACTGCATCACATTGTTGACTCATTCAATTTGTGATCCACTATAAACTGCAGATCCTTTTCAGCAATACTATCACCAGCCAGTTATTCCCCATTTTGTAGTTGTGCATTGGATTTTTTTCCTTCCTAGGTGTAGTACTTTGCACTTGCCTCTTGTCATAAACAGATAGTTAAGGGTTAAGGCCTCTTTTACCTGTAAAGGGTTAAGAAGTTCACCTAGCCTAGCTGACACCTGACCAGAGGAACCAATGGGGGGACAAGATGTTTCAAAAGGAAGGAGGGAAGTTCCCTTGGTTTGGAGTCAGTTTCAGTTCTGGCCAGAGAAGAAAAGGAATCAGGAATCAAACAGGGTAGTGAGTATTTAGTGAAGGAATTAGCTTATGTTTATTTTCTTTNGAAATTGGGTTGGTTTGGCCTGATTTGTTCTTGACAAATCCATGCTGGCTATTGATTGTTTTATCATTTGTTACAGTATCTTTCCAGGTATTGAAGTTAGGCTGACAGGTCAATAATTCCCTAGGTATTTTTTGTAAAGATAGGTACTATGTTTACTCTTTTCCAGTCTTCTGGACCTTACCCATCCTCTGCAATTCTCAAAGATGCTTCTTAATGGTTCCACAATGGCTTCAGCTAGTTCCTTAAGTACCCCAGGATAAATTTCATCAGGCCCTGCTGACTTCAATACATCTAACTTATCTAAATATTCTTTAACCTATTCTTTCTTTATTTTGGATGGTGTTCCTTTCTCCTTGTTGTTAATATTAATTGTGTTGAACATCTGACCACCATGACCCTTTTTGTGAATACTGAAGTAAAATAAGCATTAAACACCTCAGCCTTCTTGATGTCTTGAGTTATTAGCTCTCCTTTCCCGCTAAGTGGAGGACCTACACGTTCCTTCATTTTTCTCCCACTCCTAATATACTTAAAGAACCTCTTCTTATTGTCTTTTATATCTAGGGCCCTATCAAATTCATGGCCATGAAAAATGTATCATGGATCTGTGAAACCTGGTCTCCCCATGGAAATATACCTATCTCATAGAACTGGAAGGGACCCTGAAAGGTCATTGAGTCCAGCCCCCTGCCTTCACTAGCAGACCAAGTACTGATTTTTGCCCCAGATCCCTAAGTGGCCCCCCTCAAGGATTGAACTCACAACCCTGGGTTTAGCAAGCCAATGCTCAAACCACTGAGCTCTCTCCCCCCACTGTCTTTTGTATGCTGTTACCCTATACTACACAGATTGCAAGGAGGAGACCCGCATTTCTCAACTAGGGGATGCTGCACAAAAGGGAGTTGCACAGGAGGTCATAAGGTTATTTTAGGGGGGTTGCAGTATTGCCACCCTTACTTCTGCGCTGCTGCCTGCAGAGCTGGGCAGTCGGAGAGTGGCGGCTGCTTAATGAGGGCCCAGCTCTGCAGGCAGCAGTGCAGAAGTAAGGGTGGCATGGTATGGACCATGAATTTGGTAGGGCCCTATTTATATCCCTTGCTAGGTGCAACTCATTTTGTCCCTATGTGCTTGTGCTATACTTTTGTACTCAATCTTCACAATCTGTTCTTGTTTTCATTTTTTCTGACATTCCTTTTGGTTTTCAGGTCATTCAAGACCTCCTGATGGAGCCATATTGACCTTCCACTATTCCTCCTATCTTTCTTTTGCATAAGGATAATTTGCAATTGTGCCTTTAATATTGTCTCTTGAGAAAATGCCAGCTCTCCTCAAGTCCTTTATCCCTTATATGAGTTTTAAAATGAAGTTTTTCTTTATGAAGAGAGAAGGGGCTCATGGCTCAGTCTTTAGTAGCCTTAGCAACCCAGGTGCTCTAAATAATTTCTCTTTGAAAGTCTTAGAAGAATATTTTTTATAATTCTTAGCAAGGGGGAGATGTTCTGCTTTTTGGCTAGATGCACCTGTTGTGTATCAGTTCCCATGAAGACAATTAATAACTCCTACCAGACACCATACAAAACCCAAAATCATTAGTATTCAAATATCTCTATCACCACAAAAACTATATTGAATATTAAATAAAGTAGTTATAAAACTATTCTATAGCCCGCAATTGGACCTGGACATAAGTACAGATTTATGGGTGAGGGAGCTTTTTGTGCCTGTCTTAGTAGAAGAAAGCAAAGTTTTCCTAGGAGTTTCTTTAATTAGCTTGAATATTTCCTTTAGTACAATAGATAACCAAAAACATAAGATATGTACGGTGCTTGGAGAACAATAGTTCATGAAATATTTCTGAATATTTTCAAAAATTCAGTAAAGACAAAGGAAGGTTAAAACTAAAATTACCATAATAAATTACCAGAGCTTATTCATAACCATTTTGAATCAACATTGAGATTTAGCCGCTACAACTGCATCAACAATTAAATTGGCTTGCTCTCAGCTGAACTTTGGGAAAAAGATGTGATTTTTTTCAAATTCTAACAGCCACAGGCCTTGCAAGGCACATAGAATTATTAGGTAAAGAAAAAGGAACCCAGCCATACTTACTGTCTAGCCCTAGAAAAATATCTGTCCCTGTGCTTCACACAACCCATAAACTACACAATTCTTTGCTTCATGGAAACATGTTCTTCTAAGAGAAACATAGACCAACTAGTCAACAAGAACTCATCTCTCCATGTCTTACTTCATGAGGCAAATAACACAGAACCATCTCCTCCTTTATCCATTCAATTCAGGTCTTAATAGAAGCATTTAAGCCCTTTCCCCCTGATATTTCCTACCTTGGACTAAGTGCTCTCCCTTGTTACCTCATTATCTTCAGCTCCCAGATACTGACACTCACCTCCACCCTTACAAGTAAAAAGAATTACTCTCTAAGGAAAGGTAAGCTACCTTTGCTTCCACTTTTATTTCCTGTCCCTCATTATTACAGCTGGAGGTCTATTCCCTTAGGATTAGTACCTGAGATACTAATGAAAATGTGGGGCTGTTTAGAACAATCTGTTAAGCCTTTCCTGGCCTGACCAGGTATGTTCATCCCATCCCACACACAACAGGAAACTCTGGTGAATTTCTTTATGTAAATTGTGAATGTCACTAGATGTATCCCATAAGTATAAGGAATTCTTTGTATTTGTTACTCATCTCTCTGTGAAAGGCAGTGGTGCTTGTTTAGTGGCTAGTGCACAGGGTTTCTTGTCTGGAGACTTGGATTTCTTTTCAGGCTAGAACATAGACTATATGAATGACCTTTAGTAAATCAACTAACTTCTCTGTGCTTTGGTTTCCCCATTTGCAGGATTGACATAGCAATGCTTAACTTTCAGGGATCTTGTGAGGTTTAAATAAAGTTTGCAAAGATTTTCAGATAGATGGTTAGGCTACATATTATTATAATGAAAACTGTGGGGAATGCCACTAGAAGATCCCCATGAAAATAAAGAATCTATAATAAATGGTTGCATCCATTCTACTCAGGTTCTCATACGAACCTCATTATCATGCTACCTGAGCACCTTCTGCTTGTGCTTTAAGTAATGTGACTAACATCTGCCATGTATAAATAAGACCTGGGTGAATAACTGATTTTTCAGTTCAGCCAGCAAACCAAAACAATAGGGAAAATATTCTGTTTGGTTCTGAAAATGTTTTGCTTTCATTGGCCAATTGGAAAAGTCCATTTCAGTCATTTTTAAACAGACAGCTTCAGAAAAATACCTGTCTGTTGTTATAAGCTTTAGGGTAGTGATTAGGTCACTAGCCCAGAATGTAGAAGACTCAGTGTTAAATCCCTCTGCAGAAATGAGGGATTTGAACTCAGACTACCCCTTCACAGAGGGGGTGGGACATTAACCACTAGGCTATTTGGAGCGGGGCCTTTGTATAACTATGTAAGTATTCATTGGGCCAAAGAGACCCATAACTCTATAGCCTCTTTATTCAGATATTCACCTAGGAGATGGGGATTCAAATCTCGGAATCAGGCAGAGAGAAGATTTGAATCCACACCACCCACGTGAATGCCTTAATCACCAGGCTATCGAATTATGATACTCTCTTTGGCCCAATGAGTACTTATATATTGCTACAAAGTGGAACAGTTGCAACAGGAGAGATTGAGAGCTACCTATCCCAGAGTAGCCTATAGCCTACTCATTTAGCTGCTCAGCTGGGAGATGGTAGATCTGAATTCAGAATGGAGATGCAAAGCTCATTCTCCCACATCTCAGACAAGTGCCCTAACCACAGGGCTAAAATTTATAAGGACAGATACACACCTACATTGTTCTGAACTTTTTCCCAGCCCAAACTAATTGGATTACATCTTGTGAAAAGTTTTGGGTTGACCAAACTGCATTTGTCATTATATAAACAATTTGCCCCCCAACATTTTCCCAGTTCTATCTGCAGGACATTTTCCCCACCACCACCCTTACATAGGAGGAAAATATGGGAGTCTCTTTTTTTAAATCAAATAAATTACATGTACATGTTGCTATATGTTTATATTAGGAAAGTCAAGATCAAAGAAATGTGCCTTTGCACTCACAGTGCTGGAACTAGGAGTGCTGGGGGTGCTGCCACACCCCTGGCTTGAAGTAGTTTCCATCATATACAGGGTTTACAGTTTGGTTCAATGGCTCTCAGAACCCCCACTATACAAATTGTTCCAGCATCCCTGTTTGCACTTGGCGTGGAAGGTGGTGAAATTTATGGTGGTTCTGAGAGCCTGTGAGAGTTCATCACACAGGCTTGAACCAACCTCTGATAAAGCACCATCTCCTTCACAGACAAGCTTTACCCTTCTGATGGATACTTCTATTATGCATGAGAAGTTAAATTGTTGACCACTGCTTTGGTCCTGAAGATTTAGATCTTTTAGGTATCCTCAGCTCAATTCATTCAGCACTTTGAAGATAAGGGCCCAGACTTGGAATTTGACACACTATTTTATGAGAAACCAGTGAAAAGATTGGAGTATAGATTTGAGGTGCTTCCAGTGGCCTGTGTTAACAAGGAGGCATGCTGCTCTGTTCTGTACTAGTTGAAGTTTCTTGAGGGCTGATAGCTTCATGCCCAGGTATATTGTATTGCTGTAGTCCATTCAGGAGGTGACAAAGGCATGTATCACTGAGGCCAGCATAGAATGCAGTCTCCTAGACACCCAGAGATGGCAGAAAACATTCCTCACAGACACTGCTTTGTGAGAACTTAGTGAGGAATCCAGAAACATTCCTAAACTGTGGAATTAATTGATTAGTTCTGAGTGTTCACTTTCAAATAGAGAAGATTGCACTGTGGCTACAAACTCCACAAAGTGCTTTCTGCCCACCAGCATAATCTTTGTCTTCCTCAGGTCCAGCTTCAACCAGAGGTTATCCGTCCACTGGTGGATCTCAACCATGCATTGGGCTAGCTTGGATCAGGGGATCAGTAGATGTTCCTAGTAACTGGGAGAAAATCAATATATGAATTAATGGAGCACTGTGTAAGTAGAAATCCTTTGCTTGTTTGTTTGTTTTCCCCCCTGAAGAGCAGGGATGGGGAAGGGGCTGAATAATATCAGGATGGTTCATGGGGAAGGCAGTGAAAATAAAAGTGATGAAGAATGTTCAGGAGATCTTGAGGTGGAAGAGGTATTAACATGAACTACAATACTTCAGTTTGAAAGAGAGTATACAACATTCTTACACCTGGCAGAGGAAAGGATTGGAGAGAAAGGAGTGGGCAAGTAGAAAAAAAAAAGTTACAGCACTGCAGACAAGACAACGCATAGCCAGTGCATCCGAATGAAGGTATTGGTGGGACTAAAGTGGGAGACTAGTGAGGCAGGCTAATATTATGGAGAAATAATCACTATACTAGCTCAAACACAATTCAAGCCAGTGTACAGGATATGATGAACAGAATAAGAAAAGGGAGCTAGTGCTGAGGTAAAGGGTATGACTATGGGTATGAATCAGAGAACTGATAGACTGGGTAAGGAAGACAAAGATGGAGAGGAAGCTGGAGGAGAAAAGTTATTTTTACCTGTAAATAGTTTTTAAAGGGATATTCCAAAGAAAGATTGATGAAAGCACTCTCCATTATTTTCACAATTGTGCAATTCCTTCGTTCTGGAAGTGGCACTTCTTGGAAATATGAACCTCAGAGCAATATATTGCAGTAAAGTGTTTTTTGCTCTGCTGTAGGGTTGACACACAGTTACAACACTTGGTAAATAGCATGTATCCTAGCAGGAATAACATCAATTTACCCTGTCATTTGTGGCAGTGTATACAATAGCTATCTAACTTTCCTTAATTAAGAAAGTTCCTTGTTGTCTATAAAAATGAACATGCAATTCTGAGATGCCTAATAGATTAATGTAGAGCCACTTTCTGTTATTACAACTCCTGTCAGAGGGCTGAAGTATCTGAATGTTAATGTCTTCTGTTTCTGTGAAAGATAGGAGCGTGTTATTCTACCTTGAACTTTTCCAAGTTCAGTATTTTAAAAATGTCAGCCATTTTCATTCTTCCCTGTTCACAGCTCCCATGTTCTGTGAGGAACAGAGAAAACACGATCCATTCAAAACTGAGATTTGATTATTTTTTGAGCTTTCCATTAAACATTCTGTGTTTCCTCCTATAATGCCACATTTAATATTCAGATGTAAATAATTGAAATTAATTCCTGCTATCAATTTATTTTCACTGTTTAGTCTATATCATACACAGTATGTCCACCTCCCCACCCCCACTGGAATATACTAATTGATCATTGACAGCAATAACTCATGAGAGGCATGGTCCACAGGCACAGTGTAGTATCCACCAAAATCACCTTCTAATACAGAACAGAATAATATAATTACTCACAACTGGTTAAAACAGTATTCCTCTATACCTGGAGACATGGAGTCCTATAACACAACCTGCCAGATTTAGAGCAAAATTTTCAAAAGCACCTAAGTGACTCAGGCCATATCTATACTATCAAGCTTACAGCGGCACAGCTGTACTGATGCAGCTGTGCCACTGTAAGATCGGCCGTGGAGCTGCTCTATGCCAATGAGAGAGAGCTCTCCCGTCGCTATAATAAAACCACCTCCACGAGTGGTGGTAGCTAAATTGGCAGGAGAAGCTCTCCAACTGACATAGCGCTATGCACACTACCACTTATGCCAGTGGAACTTATGTCGCTCAGGGGGAGTGGGTTTTTTTTGTGCTCTTTTGAAAAGTTTGCTCACAAACACTGCAGAGTGCCAGCAAGAGACATCTGGAGCCAGTTTCTTCGTTGCCCTGAGCCTTCACATCAGTGCAAGGTGAGTGTGAAGTACCAGTCTGATTAAGTAGCATTTTAGTCTCTCCTTATACTGATGTAACATGTGTGAAAGTAGAATGAATTATATTGTAAAAATAGAATGGATTAAAGAAATACTGTATGTTCCTTTAAGCAGGAATGAAGAATGTTGAAATATCGTTGTCAGGAAGAGAAACATTAAGACATAACACAATGAGTCCACTTATGCTAATGGTGGGACATTAACAGAAGATTGGTAAGAGTTAGTAAGGAAATAAGATGTGTGTCTGGCCCCAGGTAAACTTATCAGTTTTGCTTCCTTTGTTTTCTTGTTAAGTTCGCCCCCCCTTTTATCTGTATAAATAAGGTAGTGTGGGTCTTGCATGGTGCTCACTTTATCTGGTTGTATTAGCAAAGCGCTGTGCTAATGAAACAGAGTGGTCTGACAAATTGTGAGTCCTGATTCTAACTTTGACACATGGCAACAGAGCATCTGGCCCCACTTGCCCAACTTTATTATTAGCATTAGTTAGTCACTGAGTTCCCAAAAGTTTACAACGAAACAGCCAGACTAATAAATGACTGCTTGAGCCTGAAGAGCAAACAAATCTATGGCCTCAGTGCTGCAACTGACTAATTGTAGATGTAGTACTAGCAAACCAGTACCGAGGGACGTACTGGCCGTTGCTTCCAGCAGCTCCCATTGGCCTGGAGCAGCGAACTGCGGCCACTGGGAGCCGCGATCGGCCGAACCTGCGGACGCGGCAGGTACACAAACCAGCCCGGCCCACCAAGGGCTTTCCCTGCACAAGCAGCGGAACAAGTTTGGGAACCACTGATCTATAAAAGTAAAAGTAAACTCCTCGGAGCAGTCTGAGGGAGCTTTTCTTCAGGCAAGGAGCTCCCCATCAGCTGGACAGAAGGAGGGATTTCAGAAGTCCGGCTGGTGATCACTTGAAACAATCTCGGACTTTGGGTAACCTAGTCCTATAACATATATGTGAGTGTGCTTGAGGCCTAATAAAAAAGTAGTTTTAGGTAAAAGCATTCTGGTTTGTATCATTTATCTGACAGAGGAGCTTTGTCCCCAGTGATTTATTTCTGATACCAGCTGGAGCAAAACAGTCAAGTTATCACCGTTTTGGGTTCTGAAACCCCTGGGTAACAAGATCACTTTGGAACACTGGGAGACTGACACAAGTTATCAGAGAAATGAACATCTTTGGCCTAAGTATACTTGGACTGAATAAGATGAGGTGGATTGGACAAGGCAAATTATGGTCAGAAGCCATGATTGTTTTATACTCTGAAAGAGAGGATGACAGACACCCGAAAGGTGTAGGTTTATTATTGAGAAAGTGAGCTACTAAAGCACTGAAAAATGGGAAACTGTAAACTCAAGAATATTGACTGCTGGTTTGTGGTCACAGCTGTTAAGTATTATAATCCAACAAATGATAGCAACAAACTGGAAGACTGGTTCTATGAAAGATTGTGGAGCATCCTTGGCAAGATCAAAAAATACTATGCAACCTATGCAATCTTTGCACTGAGGGTATATTACTTCCACACAAGGAAAGACAAACTGATCTGGAAATCAAATGATGTCTCCACCCATAAACAGTTAGATCATATTCTCAGAAGCAGGAAAAATCTTTTCACTGAAAAAAAGGTTTTTGTAATTATACCATGTACCCTCCCTGTGTGTAAGTAAGGAAAGAAGGCTTGAACCTGACAGTGGAATTTGAGGGCCCTCAGGGCCCACCCCATATCCTTTCTTTTAAAAAATCAAAGAGAAATAACCCACCCTCTTTTAGCCAATAGCCCAGTGATTATTGAAGAAGGAAACCTAGGTTCAATTCCCTGTTCTGCCGGAATTGAAGCAGGAACTTGTAACCAATTCTCCCATATCCAGTGCCCTAACCACCAGGCCAAAGAGTATTGTGGGTTGTAGTCCTCTTAGTCTCCTCTGTTCAAGGGGCTCCACTTTGTATAAATAAATAAATATTCATTGGCATAGAGATTTGAATCTGGGTCTCCCACGTCCAAGGTGAATGCCCCCAGCCACTGTACTACTGGATATTCCGGGACACACATACACACCTACCTCTGTTGCTGTCTTCTGTGCAAAGCCAGATCCTATAGACATGCTCTGAGAACACTTGTTGGATTGGGCCCTGGAGGTGAGATAGAAGGGGGGACACCTAGTTTGAAGATGCAGTCAGGGATTAGGTGTGAGCTAGGGCTCCAAGTAGTTTGTTAACTGTGGGGCNTGTACTAAGGGTTTTGCCCAGGGGAACATCCTCTGTGTTTTAAATCTGTTGTCTGTGAGATCAGCTTGTATGCTATCTCCCAGAGGTTTTTCTTTTACCTTTCTTTTCTTTAATTAAAAGCCTTCTTTTTAGAAACCTGATTGATTTTTCCTTGTTTTAAGATCCAAGGGGGTTGGATCTGGGCTCACCAGGAATTGGTGGGGGAAAGGAGGGGGGATGGTTAATTTCTCCTTGTTTTAAGATCCAAGGGTTTTGGATCGGTGTTCACCAGGGAATTGGTGGAGGAGTCTCTCAAGACTACCCAGGGAAGGGTTATAGTACTTGGGAGGGAAAGATTTTGGGGGAGAAGACAGAGTTTCCCAAATGACTCAAATATTTGGGTGGTGGCAGCATACTGATCTAAGCTGGTAATTAAGCTTAGGGGGCTCATGCAGGTCCCCACATCTGTACCCTAAAGTTCAGAGTGGGGGTGAAACCTATGACACCTCTATTGAATTTCATTTGGTTGATTTCAGAACAATTCTCCATTTTGTCAGGGTTGTCAAACTCTAATCCTGTCCTCCAAAGTGCTTGCCCCTGCTCCCAGCTTGGTGTTATCCTCAAATTTTGTAAGCATACTTTCCATTCCATTACCCATATAATTAATGAAAATATTGAGTAGTACCAGACTCAGGACTGGCCCCCTCAGGATCCCACTGTCAAACCAGAAGAACTGATTTAGTAAGTCATCTGAGTTTGGTCTTTCAACCAGTCATGCACCTAATTTATAGTAATTTCTATCTAGACCACATTTCCCTAGTTGGTTATGAGGATGTCACATGGGACTGCATCAAAACCCTTACTAAAAATCAAAATATATCATGTCTACTGCTTGTTTACTCCCTATCCACTAGGCCAGTAATACTGTCAAATAAGGAAATTGGGTTGGTTTGGCCTGATTTGTTCTTGACAAATCCATGCTGGCTATTGATTGTTTTATCATTTGTTACAGTATCTTTCCAGGTATTGAAGTTAGGCTGACAGGTCAATAATTCCCTAGGTATTTTTTGTAAAGATAGGTACTATGTTTACTCTTTTCCAGTCTTCTGGACCTTACCCATCCTCTGCAATTCTCAAAGATGCTTCTTAATGGTTCCACAATGGCTTCAGCTAGTTCCTTAAGTACCCCAGGATAAATTTCATCAGGCCCTGCTGACTTCAATACATCTAACTTATCTAAATATTCTTTAACCTATTCTTTCTTTATTTTGGATGGTGTTCCTTTCTCCTTGTTGTTAATATTAATTGTGTTGAACATCTGACCACCATGACCCTTTTTGTGAATACTGAAGTAAAATAAGCATTAAACACCTCAGCCTTCTTGATGTCTTGAGTTATTAGCTCTCCTTTCCCGCTAAGTGGAGGACCTACACGTTCCTTCATTTTTCTCCCACTCCTAATATACTTAAAGAACCTCTTCTTATTGTCTTTTATATCTAGGGCCCTATCAAATTCATGGCCATGAAAAATGTATCATGGATCTGTGAAACCTGGTCTCCCCATGGAAATATACCTATCTCATAGAACTGGAAGGGACCCTGAAAGGTCATTGAGTCCAGCCCCCTGCCTTCACTAGCAGACCAAGTACTGATTTTTGCCCCAGATCCCTAAGTGGCCCCCCTCAAGGATTGAACTCACAACCCTGGGTTTAGCAAGCCAATGCTCAAACCACTGAGCTCTCTCCCCCCACTGTCTTTTGTATGCTGTTACCCTATACTACACAGATTGCAAGGAGGAGACCCGCATTTCTCAACTAGGGGATGCTGCACAAAAGGGAGTTGCACAGGAGGTCATAAGGTTATTTTAGGGGGGTTGCAGTATTGCCACCCTTACTTCTGCGCTGCTGCCTGCAGAGCTGGGCAGTCGGAGAGTGGCGGCTGCTTAATGAGGGCCCAGCTCTGCAGGCAGCAGTGCAGAAGTAAGGGTGGCATGGTATGGACCATGAATTTGGTAGGGCCCTATTTATATCCGTTGCTAGGTGCAACTCATTTTGTCCCTATGTGCTTGTGCTATACTTTTGTACTCAATCTTCACAATCTGTTCTTGTTTTCATTTTTTCTGACATTCCTTTTGGTTTTCAGGTCATTCAAGACCTCCTGATGGAGCCATATTGACCTTCCACTATTCCTCCTATCTTTCTTTTGCATAAGGATAATTTGCAATTGTGCCTTTAATATTGTCTCTTGAGAAAATGCCAGCTCTCCTCAAGTCCTTTATCCCTTATATGAGTTTTAAAATGAAGTTTTTCTTTATGAAGAGAGAAGGGGCTCATGGCTCAGTCTTTAGTAGCCTTAGCAACCCAGGTGCTCTAAATAATTTCTCTTTGAAAGTCTTAGAAGAATATTTTTTATAATTCTTAGCAAGGGGGAGATGTTCTGCTTTTTGGCTAGATGCACCTGTTGTGTATCAGTTCCCATGAAGACAATTAATAACTCCTACCAGACACCATACAAAACCCAAAATCATTAGTATTCAAATATCTCTATCACCACAAAAACTATATTGAATATTAAATAAAGTAGTTATAAAACTATTCTATAGCCCGCAATTGGACCTGGACATAAGTACAGATTTATGGGTGAGGGAGCTTTTTGTGCCTGTCTTAGTAGAAGAAAGCAAAGTTTTCCTAGGAGTTTCTTTAATTAGCTTGAATATTTCCTTTAGTACAATAGATAACCAAAAACATAAGATATGTACGGTGCTTGGAGAACAATAGTTCATGAAATATTTCTGAATATTTTCAAAAATTCAGTAAAGACAAAGGAAGGTTAAAACTAAAATTACCATAATAAATTACCAGAGCTTATTCATAACCATTTTGAATCAACATTGAGATTTAGCCGCTACAACTGCATCAACAATTAAATTGGCTTGCTCTCAGCTGAACTTTGGGGAAAAGATGTGATTTTTTTCAAATTCTAACAGCCACAGGCCTTGCATGGCACATAGAATTATTAGGTAAAGAAAAAGGAACCCAGCCATACTTACTGTCTAGCCCTAGAAAAATATCTGTCCCTGTGCTTCACACAACCCATAAACTACACAATTCTTTGCTTCATGGAAACATGTTCTTCTAAGAGAAACATAGACCAACTAGTCAACAAGAACTCATCTCTCCATGTCTTACTTCATGAGGCAAATAACACAGAACCATCTCCTCCTTTATCCATTCAATTCAGGTCTTAATAGAAGCATTTAAGCCCTTTTCCCCTGATATTTCCTACCTTGGACTAAGTGCTCTCCCTTGTTACCTCATTATCTTCAGCTCCCAGATACTGACACTCACCTTCACCCTTACAGGTAAAAAGAATTACTCTCTAAGGAAAGGTAAGCTACCTTTGCTTCCACTTTTATTTCCTGTCCCTCATTTATTACAGCTGGGGGTCTATTCCCTTAGGATTAGTTCCTGAGATACTAAGGAAATTGTGGTGCTATTTAGAACAATCTGTTAAGCCTTTCCTGGCCTGACCAGGTGTGTTCATCCCATCCCACACACAACAGGAAACTCTGGTGAATTTCTTTATGTAAATTGTGAATGTCACTAGATGTATCCCATAAGTATAAGGAATTCTTTGTATTTGTTACTCATCTCTCTGTGAAAGGCAGTGGTGCTTGTTTAGTGGCTAGTGCACAGGGTTTCTTGTCTGGAGACTTGGATTTCTTTTCAGGCTAGAACATAGACTATATGAATGACCTTTAGTAAATCAACTAACTTCTCTGTGCTTTGGTTTCCCCATTTGCAGGATTGACATAGCAATGCTTAACTTTCAGGGATCTTGTGAGGTTTAAATAAAGTTTGCAAAGATTTTCAGATAGATGGTTAGGCTACATATTATTATAATGAAAACTGTGGGGAATGCCACTAGAAGATCCCCATGAAAATAAAGAATCTATAATAAATGGTTGCATCCATTCTACTCAGGTTCTCATACGAACCTCATTATCATGCTACCTGAGCACCTTCTGCTTGTGCTTTAAGTAATGTGACTAACATCTGCCATGTATAAATAAGACCTGGGTGAATAACTGATTTTTCAGTTCAGCCAGCAAACCAAAACAATAGGGAAAATATTCTGTTTGGTTCTGAAAATGTTTTGCTTTCGTTGGCCAATTGGAAAAGTCCATTTCAGTCATTTTTAAACAGACAGCTTCAAAAAAATACCTGTCTGTTGTTATAAGCTTTAGGGTAGTGATTAGGTCACTAGCCCAGAATGTAGAAGACTCAGTGTTAAATCCCTCTGCAGAAATGAGGGATTTGAACTCAGACTACCCCTTCACAGAGGGGGTGGGACATTAACCACTAGGCTATTTGGAGCGGGGCCTTTGTATAACTATGTAAGTATTCATTGGGCCAAAGAGACCCATAACTCTATAGCCTCTTTATTCAGATATTCACCTAGGAGATGGGGATTCAAATCTCGGAATCAGGCAGAGAGAAGATTTGAATCCACACCACCCACGTGAATGCCTTAATCACCAGGCTATCGAATTATGATACTCTCTTTGGCCCAATGAGTACTTATATATTGCTACAAAGTGGAACAGTTGCAACAGGAGAGATTGAGAGCTACCTATCCCAGAGTAGCCTATAGCCTACTCATTTAGCTGCTCAGCTGGGAGATGGTAGATCTGAATTCAGAATGGAGATGCAAAGCTCATTCTCCCACATCTCAGACAAGTGCCCTAACCACAGGGCTAAAATTTATAAGGACAGATACACACCTACATTGTTCTGAACTTTTTCCCAGCCCAAACTAATTGGATTACATCTTGTGAAAAGTTTTGGGTTGACCAAACTGCATTTGTCATTATATAAACAATTTGCCCCCCAACATTTTCCCAGTTCTATCTGCAGGACATTTTCCCCACCACCACCCTTACATAGGAGGAAAATATGGGAGTCTCTTTTTTTAAATCAAATAAATTACATGTACATGTTGCTATATGTTTATATTAGGAAAGTCAAGATCAAAGAAATGTGCCTTTGCACTCTCAGTGCTGGAACTAGGAGTGCTGGGGGTGCTGCCACACCCCTGGCTTGAAGTAGTTTCCATCATATACAGGGTTTACAGTTTGGTTCAATGGCTCTCAGAACCCCCACTATACAAATTGTTCCAGCATCCCTGTTTGCACTTGGCGTGGAAGGTGGTGAAATTTATGGTGGTTCTGAGAGCCTGTGAGAGTTCATCACACAGGCTTGAACCAACCTCTGATAAAGCACCATCTCCTTCACAGACAAGCTTTACCCTTCTGATGGATACTTCTATTATGCATGAGAAGTTAAATTGTTGACCACTGCTTTGGTCCTGAAGATTTAGATCTTTTAGGTATCCTCAGCTCAATTCATTCAGCACTTTGAAGATAAGGGCCCAGACTTGGAATTTGACACACTATTTTATGAGAAACCAGTGAAAAGATTGGAGTATAGATTTGAGGTGCTTCCAGTGGCCTGTGTTAACAAGGAGGCATGCTGCTCTGTTCTGTACTAGTTGAAGTTTCTTGAGGGCTGATAGCTTCATGCCCAGGTATATTGTATTGCTGTAGTCCATTCAGGAGGTGACAAAGGCATGTATCACTGAGGCCAGCATAGAATGCAGTCTCCTAGACACCCAGAGATGGCAGAAAACATTCCTCACAGACACTGCTTTGTGAGAACTTAGTGAGGAATCCAGAAACATTCCTAAACTGTGGAATTAATTGATTAGTTCTGAGTGTTCACTTTCAAATAGAGAAGATTGCACTGTGGCTACAAACTCCACAAAGTGCTTTCTGCCCACCAGCATAATCTTTGTCTTCCTCAGGTCCAGCTTCAACCAGAGGTTATCCGTCCACTGGTGGATCTCAACCATGCATTGGGCTAGCTTGGATCAGGGGATCAGTAGATGTTCCTAGTAACTGGGAGAAAATCAATATATGAATTAATGGAGCACTGTGTAAGTAGAAATCCTTTGCTTGTTTGTTTGTTTTCCCCCCTGAAGAGCAGGGATGGGGAAGGGGCTGAATAATATCAGGATGGTTCATGGGGAAGGCAGTGAAAATAAAAGTGATGAAGAATGTTCAGGAGATCTTGAGGTGGAAGAGGTATTAACATGAACTACAATACTTCAGTTTGAAAGAGAGTATACAACATTCTTACACCTGGCAGAGGAAAGGATTGGAGAGAAAGGAGTGGGCAAGTAGAAAAAAAAAGTTACTGCACTGCAGACAGGACAAAGCATAGCCAGTGCATCCGAATGAAGGTATTGGTGGGACTAAAGTGGGAGACTAGTGAGGCAGGCTAATATTATGGAGAAATAATCACTATACTAGCTCAAACACAATTCAAGCCAGTGTACAGGATATGATGAACAGAATAAGAAAAGGGAGCTAGTGCTGAGGTAAAGGGTATGACTATGGGTATGAATCAGAGAACTGATAGACTGGGTAAGGAAGACAAAGATGGAGAGGAAGCTGGAGGAGAAAAGTTATTTTTACCTGTAAATAGTTTAAATAGTTTTTAAAGGGATATTCCAAAGAAAGATTGATGAAAGCACTCTCCATTATTTTCACAATTGTGCAATTCCTTCGTTCTGGAAGTGGCACTTCTTGGAAATATGAACCTCAGAGCAATATATTGCAGTAAAGTGTTTTTTGCTCTGCTGTAGGGTTGACACACAGTTACAACACTTGGTAAATAGCATGTATCCTAGCAGGAATAACATCAATTTACCCTGTCATTTGTGGCAGTGTATACAATAGCTATCTAACTTTCCTTAATTAAGAAAGTTCCTTGTTGTCTATAAAAATGAACATGCAATTCTGAGATGCCTAATAGATTAATGTAGAGCCACTTTCTGTTATTACAACTCCTGTCAGAGGGCTGAAGTATCTGAATGTTAATGTCTTCTGTTTCTGTGAAAGATAGGAGTGTGTTATTCTACCTTGAACTTTTCCAAGTTCAGTATTTTAAAAATGTCAGCCATTTTCATTCTTCCCTGTTCACAGCTCCCATGTTCTGTGAGGAACAGAGAAAACACGATCCATTCAAAACTGAGATTTGATTATTTTTTGAGCTTTCCATTAAACATTCTGTGTTTCCTCCTATAATGCCACATTTAATATTCAGATGTAAATAATTGAAATTAATTCCTGCTATCAATTTATTTTCACTGTTTAGTCTATATCATACACAGTATGTCCACCTCCCCACCCCCACTGGAATATACTAATTGATCATTGACAGCAATAACTCATGAGAGGCATGGTCCACAGGCACAGTGTAGTATCCACCAAAATCACCTTCTAATACAGAACAGAATAATATAATTACTCACAACTGGTTAAAACAGTATTCCTCTATACCTGGAGACATGGAGTCCTATAACACAACCTGCCAGATTTAGAGCAAAATTTTCAAAAGCACCTAAGTGACTCAGGCCATATCTATACTATCAAGCTTACAGCGGCACAGCTGTACTGATGCAGCTGTGCCACTGTAAGATCGGCCGTGGAGCTGCTCTATGCCAATGAGAGAGAGCTCTCCCGTCGCTATAATAAAACCACCTCCACGAGTGGTGGTAGCTAAATTGGCAGGAGAAGCTCTCCCACTGACATAGCGCTATGCACACTACCACTTATGCCAGTGGAACTTATGTCGCTCAGGGGGAGTGGTTTTTTTTGTGCTCTTTTGAAAAGTTTGCTCACAAACACTGCAGAGTGCCAGCAAGAGACATCTGGGGCCAGTTTCTTCGTTGCCCTGAGCCTTCACATCAGTGCAAGGTGAGTGTGAAGTACCAGTCTGATTAAGTAGCATTTTAGTCTCTCCTTATACTGATGTAACATGTGTGAAAGTAGAATGAATTATATTGTAAAAATAGAATGGATTAAAGAAATACTGTATGTTCCTTTAAGCAGGAATGAAGAATGTTGAAATATCGTTGTCAGGAAGAGAAACATTAAGACATAACACAATGAGTCCACTTATGCTAATGGTGGGACATTAACAGAAGATTGGTAAGAGTTAGTAAGGAAATAAGATGTGTGTCTGGCCCCAGGTAAACTTATCAGTTTTGCTTCCTTTGTTTTCTTGTTAAGTTCGCCCCCCCTTTTATCTGTATAAATAAGGTAGTGTGGGTCTTGCATGGTGCTCACTTTATCTGGTTGTATTAGCAAAGCGCTGTGCTAATGAAACAGAGTGGTCTGACAAATTGTGAGTCCTGATTCTAACTTTGACACATGGCAACAGAGCATCTGGCCCCAGCTGCCCAACTTTATTATTAGCATTAGTTAGTCACTGAGTTCCCAAAAGTTTACAACGAAACAGCCAGACTAATAAATGACTGCTTGAGCCTGAAGAGCAAACAAATCTATGGCCTCAGTGCTGCAACTGACTAATTGTAGATGTAGTACTAGCAAACCAGTACCGAGGGACGTACTGGCCGTTGCTTCCAGCAGCTCCCATTGGCCTGGAGCAGCGAACTGCGGCCACTGGGAGCCGCGATCGGCCGAACCTGCGGACGCGGCAGGTACACAAACCAGCCCGGCCCACCAAGGGCTTTCCCTGCACAAGCAGCGGAACAAGTTTGGGAACCACTGATCTATAAAAGTAAAAGTAAACTCCTCGGAGCAGTCTGAGGGAGCTTTTCTTCAGGCAAGGAGCTCCCCATCAGCTGGACAGAAGGAGGGATTTCAGAAGTCCGGCTGGTGATCACTTGAAACAATCTCGGACTTTGGGTAACCTAGTCCTATAACATATATGTGAGTGTGCTTGAGGCCTAATAAAAAAGTAGTTTTAGGTAAAAGCATTCTGGTTTGTATCATTTATCTGACAGAGGAGCTTTGTCCCCAGTGATTTATTTCTGATACCAGCTGGAGCAAAACAGTCAAGTTATCACCGTTTTGGGTTCTGAAACCCCTGGGTAACAAGATCACTTTGGAACACTGGGAGACTGACACAAGTTATCAGAGAAATGAACATCTTTGGCCTAAGTATACTTGGACTGAATAAGATGAGGTGGATTGGACAAGGCAAATTATGGTCAGAAGCCATGATTGTTTTATACTCTGAAAGAGAGGATGACAGACACCCGGAAGGTGTAGGTTTATTATTGAGAAAGTGAGCTACTAAAGCACTGAAAAATGGGAAACTGTAAACTCAAGAATATTGACTGCTGGTTTGTGGTCACAGCTGTTAAGTATTATAATCCAACAAATGATAGCAACAAACTGGAAGACTGGTTCTATGAAAGATTGTGGAGCATCCTTGGCAAGATCAAAAAATACTATGCAACCTATGCAATCTTTGCACTGAGGGTATATTACTTCCACACAAGGAAAGACAAACTGATCTGGAAATCAAATGATGTCTCCACCCATAAACAGTTAGATCATATTCTCAGAAGCAGGAAAAATCTTTTCACTGAAAAAAAGGTTTTTGTAATTATACCATGTACCCTCCCTGTGTGTAAGTAAGGAAAGAAGGCTTGAACCTGACAGTGGAATTTGAGGGCCCTCAGGGCCCACCCCATATCCTTTCTTTTAAAAAATCAAAGAGAAATAACCCACCCTCTTTTAGCCAATAGCCCAGTGATTAGTGAAGAAGGAAACCTAGGTTCAATTCCCTGTTCTGCCGGAATTGAAGCAGGAACTTGTAACCAGTTCTCCCATATCCCATATTGAGTGCCCTAACCACCAGGCCAAAGAGTATTGTGGGGTGTAGACCTCTTAGTCTCCTCTGTTCAAGGGGCTCCACTTTGTATAAATAAATAAATATTCATTGGCAAAGAGATTTGAATCTGGGTCTCCCACGTCCAAGGTGAATGCCCCCAGCCACTGTACTACTGGATATTCCGGGACACACATACACACCTACCTCTGTTGCTGTCTTCTGTGCAAAGCCAGATCCTATAGACATGCTCTGAGAACACTTGTTGGATTGGGCCCTGGAGGTGAGATAGAAGGGGGGACACCTAGTTTGAAGATGCAGTCAGGGATTAGGTGTGAGCTAGGGCTCCAAGTAGTTTGTTAACTGTGGGGCAGTATCAGAAGTTAGGTGGATTTGTGGATGCTCACCGATGGAAACTTAGGTTCCATGGAGACTTTAGTTGCTTACAGGATTGGGTGGCATCTGAGCGGTGGTCTTAAGAATGTCAGAGGCACCTAAATATTGGACTTTTGGTGCCAAGTACCTTTGTGGATCTAATCCTCAATGCCTTGCAGAAACAACCACCAAATTAGAATTTAAAATAAATTTTCAAAGTAATATTACAATTTTAGGTGTAACTCACATGGAAATATATCCTAGCTACAATTCCCATATTAATGCAATATTAGGAACTAAAACATTGGAAAGAAATCTTAAAAACCCTGACATTATTGTCAGGTTTAAATCTAGTTACTAACATTGTGCTTATTGTGAAATATTTTGCTGAGAGGAAAAAAGAACAGTTAATAATGCTTTCCAAGCATTCACAAAAATTCATATCTCCAGAGCTGCTCGATCTGTTTGTGGTAGTACAATAGCTCTTTCTTCAGCAAGTGGAGGTACAGTAGGTGGTTCACACCATACAATTCATTTACAAGGCTTCAAGCTGTGTCAGCTGCAGATACATTCTTTGCTAGGAGACCGAGGGAATGCATTCAAGTAAATACACAGCCAGTGTGACTCAGTCAGATACCATCCTCAGAGGCATTCCCTTTGATATCATGATCATTTCGCTTGGTATGGGGGTCATTAAATCTCTAGATATTTCTTGCTTAGGATTTATTCTAATCAAATCATTTTGTTTAAGGTACATATAGAGTCTTTTTTAATGGGATACAATACAGTAGGATACAAAAGTGTCTTTTAGAGAACACAAGTAAAAAGAATGGTTAGGGGTTTTTTTTTTACTTCTGAATTCTTTACATCATATTTGGGGCACTGGAATATCTTAATCAAAACTCAAATTTTATATGATTGCAATTGCTGTAGATTTGCCTTATTTTAATAGTGGTCCAATTATCAAGTAAATCTTTCATTATGCAAAAGTGAATAGTGGATTGTCAAATTGATAATTACTAAGGCCCAAATGTTACCCTGTGTTGGGCTGACATGATAGAGCAAGGAACGGGAAGAGGGCACAGGGATCCTCTTATTATTACCCCTCCCCACAAGAAACAGCACAGTTCATAGCACTGGAATTAGAGCCCAGAAAAGCACTGAGTATAGAGACTGGTTGCTGAACCATGTACTGTGGCCTCAGATTAATACAGTACCGTAGAACCTCAGAGTTATAAACACCAGAATTACGAACTGACCAGTCAACCAGACACCTCATCTGGAACTTGAAATACACAATCAGGCAGCAGCAGAGACACACACACAAAATTCAAATCAAATGCAGTAAAGTACTGTGTTAAACATAAACTACTAAAAAAAAAGGGAACGTTTAAAAAAAAGATTTGACAAGGTAAGGAAACTGTTTCTGTGCTTGTTTCATTTAAAGTAAGATGGTTAAAACCAGCATTTTTCTTCTGCATAATAGTTTCAAAGCTATATGAAGTCAATGTTCAGTTGTAAACTTTTGAAAGAACAACCATAACGTTTTGTTCAGTGTTACGAACAACCTCCATCCCCAAGTTGTTCATAACTCTGAGGTTCTACTGTACAAGATAAGGGACTTGGCCAGACTATCACCTATTATGCAGGCACCAAGTAAGGGCATGCATTGCTTATTTTCAGACAAGTAATATAATGTGCTCAACTTCATGTCTGTTAAGTCTGCCCCTCGAATTCCTGTGCTAGCCAGCAGGATACTGGAGATGTCTCTGCCAGCATTCCTTTCTCTGGCAGCAACGCTGGCCAGGGCAGGATGTGACCCTATGCTTTACTACAGATCAGAGACTTCAGAAATATTAACAATGGGCTCACATCCTATAAGCATTCTGGCAGCAAATGTAATGAGTGATTATCGTGTTAATTAAACTGAATGAGTTTTGTTTACCTTTGACTTGCTGAGTTAGTGGAACGGAGGAAAGGTGACAGTGAGATAATGAAGAGTGCAAAAGTGGGGGGTGTAAGGACCTGTTTCCTTCCCCAAACAATCAAAATGATTGTTCATTAAGAGTGTTTTCTTCTAAATAGTCACCTACTGAAATTAACTTTGAGCAACAGTTTAAAGGACCTAATGCTTAAATATTGCAGACTCACCAATCACCACTTTCCAGACAGAAGTATCCAGTGATTTCGAGGACATTGTTTAGTAATACATATAAATGAAAAAAGTATAATTTATTTACATAGAAATTAAATTATTATTATTTTATATTTGGTATGTGTGTGTGCATATATATTACACACATAGCACCTACCACAAAGCCCTAGATACTTACTACAAACATAGCATTTGAGAACATTGTAAAACATATAGTGTAGTATAAATAAGTTGACATAAAAATGTTTGCAGGTACAGAAGCCCTTAGACAACAGAAACAGTGATGTTCTACTGCTTAGGGTCGGTGACTAAATAGGGAGAACCTGTGAAGGGGGTCCTCACCACCTGTGTAACACAGCTCTGTATTTGAGTGTCTCCCTAAAAAAAATCAGACCTCCATCAGCTCTTCACCTGCATTCCTTTCTCAAGCAGTCAAAACTTGCAATAGATATGCTCTGTTTGTTAGAAAGCTTTGATTTTGAACAGCAGCAACATGGATATTTTCCTGATTAAGAGCTTTTTCGACTTTCCTGATATAGTTCTTCCAGATGCCCATTATGTTCAAATGCATGATGTTAAAGATAGCAGTAGCATATTTGTCGACTCCTCCCCCAGAAACCACAAGAGATGATGTGTCGGTTTCCCCATACACAATAGCATCATGTTTCCAAACACTGTTCCACAACTTCATGGTGGGAATTTGTTGCCAGAGCCCCAGCAGGAAGACACTCAAATACAAAAGAGATATGGATGTGTAGAGATTGGATTGTACTATCAAGTTTGGGGGTGAGGAGCTGAGATTTGTAGATATCTTTCATCCTGGTGATAGCCCAACTGATAAAGAGAATCTTGTGATAGCACTGGGAAACTGTAGCCAAACAATTATCTACAGCAATTTCAATGCCAAAAGTGAAGTTGGGGGGAACAGCACAATTGATTCAAATGGAACTTTGCTAAAGGACTTTATCACTGACAGTTATTTAATAGTCTTGAATAATGTCACCATGACTTATATGTTGAGATCATGTGGCATTAAATGTAACTCTACTGAGCAGCAGCACATACAGAAGTTGCACACGGAATGTTTTGGAGGATGTTGGAAGTGATTATCCATTTGCACTCACTAGTTGGTATAGGAAGATAGTGAGCTCTCTGTTGATAAATAGGAGGTAGAACTTTTGTAAGGCTGACTAGATTTACTTCATAGACACACCTGAGAATATTATTTCTCCAACACCTATCAAATATAACTTTGAGGACAACCTTAATATTTCTGAATCTACAGTGAAGAAATCAGCAAAAAGGAGTATCCCAAGAGGCAAGAGAAAGCAGTGAGTTCCATTGTGGAATGATGCTGGCATAGAAAATCTTATTAAGGAAAGGAATCAAGTTCAACTGGAGACTGAAGAATCCAGACATTAAGGGTATGTCTACATTGCAATTAGGCACCCATGCCAGCTGACTCAGGCTTGTGGGGCTCAGGCTATGGGGCAGTTTAATCATGGTATGGTTATTTGGGTTCGGGCTGGACCCCAGGCTCTAGGACACTGCAAGGCAGGATGGTTGCAGAGCTCGGGCTGCAGCCCGAGCCTGAATGTCTACACCACAATCAAACAGCCCCTTAGCTTGAGTCAGCTGGCATGGGCCAGCCATGGGTACCTAACTGCAGTCTAGACATACCCAAAGAGGCTTGATAAAATGAAATGAAGTCTCAAGAGAGACATCAGAAATAAATAACTTAATGCAGATGAAGGTATTGGGGAAAAAACCTGTGAAAGGTTCAATCCTGATAGAGGAAAAGATTTATGGATGTTACCAAAGTGAATAGATTGCAAGACTTAGTCTCTTTGTTCTCAAAAGAACACCAATATCCTGAAAAAATGGAGAAATAAAGGCACTAGATTACAAAGAGTCTATAAGTATGTTGGTCAAACATTACACCAAGATTAGCATGCTCATATACAAAGATGGGGCTACAGCCACTGAAAAATACACAAGATGGAGTACTCAGGAAGAAAGACAAAAATAATCTAAAGATGTGAACACAGATCCAGTTGAGTACCCTGTTTTCAGAAAGAGCTGTCTCATCCACGATGCAACAGAGAACCTTGAACTAAGCACATTCCCTGTGCTTGACCTCATCTATGGCATTATGATTTAAGCACTTTGGGAATAAGGCTAAAGCCACCATGTTATGACATTGTTGGACATCATCAACAAATTCTGGATAAGAGGAAAGTGCCTAATCAGTGGGAGTCAACAGTTATTGTTACTTTTCTTAAGACTGTCAAGGATCCCTCCTTTCCAGGCAGCTGTCAGCCTATTCTCAGCTATGTTTAACCAGTCATCTCTCTAGACAATGGAAGGAGTGGTACAATCAAGGCTTCTATCTACCCTATAAGACAGTCACCTACACAAATGGCATGTAAGCCTTTCCACACCTACTGGTTGCCTTCTGTTTGCCTACTGGTTGCCTTCTGTCATCCTATTACCAACAGATTCCAACAAAAGCCACCACAGTCATCAATAAGAGTCTTTGGATCTCAGTGCAGCATTTGATAGTCTGACATTGATAAAATCTTAGTTAAACTCAGGGAAATCTGTGACAAAATGTGCCTCTGGATAAGAGATTTCTGATGGTACAGGAAAATAACAGTAAGACTAAATGGTACTTTTTCGAAGACAAGGCAACTCAAGGCAAAATTTCTCAGGGCTCAGTTTTAAGTCCTCTTCTTTTCCTTCTGTACTCCTCTGGACCAGTGGTCTCCAAAGTTTTTTGATCACGCACCCCTATCAGTAAAAAAATTTTGAGCACGCACCCCCTGCTGCGCCAGCTCTACCATTTTTGCCAAAGCAAAAAAAAAAAAAAAATCCAGCTCGGACTCCTGCCCGAACTGACAACGCAAAAAATAAAAGGGCTCCTCCTGCCGTGCACCTCCAAGGATCTTCTTGAGCACCCCCTGTGGTGCGTGCACCCCACTTTGGAGACCACTGCTTTGGACTTTCAGGTCCCTGGATATCATCTGTATACATGTATGCAGAGGATATTGCACTTCATATCACAGGTTGTGAAATAGATGTATTGGAGAATTAATTGAATGAGGACCTGGACATTGTAACTAGATGGGCAAAGGAACATAAATACCAGTTGAATCCAGCAAAAACAAATTCCTCTTACTTTACCACAAAGTGCAAAAGGTTCAATTAATAGTTGAAAACTGACATTGGATGGAGAAAATACTGCTGTTCAGAGGACACAGAACTACGGCTTGGACCACATATTAGAAAGATGGAAGTCAAAGCAAAGAAGAGACTGAATCTCCCACGATGCATCACTAGCAGCAATTATGGTTCATGTGTTATGATGATGAAACAACATAGTGCTTGATAATTCACCCAATATTTGAATATGCCTAATCTGTCTGGTCACATACCTCTCCCAGTAACCTTGCCAAGATCAGTGTTGTGCAATCTGCAGTTCACATGATAATTGCAGTTATGAGATCCATTTCAACAGCAATTTGTGAACAAGAACCTGATGTTCAACTTCTTGAGAATCGTAGAAAAGAACAGCTAATTTGGTATGGAACTCATCTTTATTCCCTACCTGAATGTCCTCATTGTTTCAGTTTTGAATTGGTTTTCCAATTTCTGAACAGACCTGAAAAGATGTATAAAAACTTCTGAAGAAATAGAAGCATTTGATGATATTAGGAGGATAAAGTGTCTGCAGAAGCTTGTATGCCTGGTAATTCCTCCACATGAACCTATTTACTTAGTAGTAAAAATCACCTTTTGGAACCTTGCTCAAAAGAACATATGGACCTGGCCACACTAAGGAAAATTGCAGAAAATATCATCCAACACCTTCAATTACATGTCAAACAGATTCACATGTATACTGATGGTTTGTCAGGTAAATCATTCAAGAATAGTGGTTTTGGTGGCCTAATGGAGAAACTACAAGAAAAAAACATTAGTTCAAGATATATCTGCTCAAATTATATGTCTGAAATGAAAGCTATTTTGATTGCAATACAAGAAATAAACAGATCAGAAATAGAGGCAGATGTGATGTTTCCTGATTTGTAGGCAGTGATCCTCACTCTCTTTTGAAGAAATTAGACACTATCAACAATGTAATTCATAATGAGGCTCTGAGGATCGGAAAGTGAGGCAATATATTGACTTCTCAAAGGATTCCATCATATACTGGTATATATGGGAGTGAAGTAGCAGATGACCTGGTCAAACTTGGAAGACTGGAAACTCAGATTGGAATGACAATGGTGGAGGGTATTGATGCCTTATCAAAAAAAAATTAGCTGAAATAAATGGTCAAAAGATAAATGATTCTCTGACTTATATCAAAACATCTTGGAAAGTAACATTCATTACCATGAGAGTGTGGACAGGGCACTTTGCAAGAATTAAAATCAACAGAGATAGACCCAAGATATAGCCACTCTGCAAGATATGTCAGGGGAAGACTTTATCCTCTGCCCACTCTTTTGAATGTAATATTGTAAGGAAAATGAAACTTTTCAGATTTCAGACCTTGAATCAAGCCCTTACAAAAGACCCTTTAAGAGTTGCCAAATTTATTGTCAAACTTCTTGGCCTGATATGATCATCATGGGACATGATAACAATACAGCTCTGTAGTGACCTTCTTCACCCTAATGTGCATGAAATTCTAGGGTGGGACCTAGCCTGGTAGGAATTCAGAAATCACAGTGAAAGGCACAGCACAAGAACCTAGACAAGTTGTAACTATGCAAATACATCGGTCATTGTTTCTGTACAGTGGGGAACACACCTGACTCATGCGAACTACTGGAGTCCTGAGACTGCAATATCAGCGTGAAAATAATTCTAGCGTTGATCTACAGTCTTACTGGGGATGCTTCCTTTTTCCCTGGATCCTAGCAGTTCTCTCCTGAACACAGTAGAATACTTGGCTGTGCACAGTGAAGTACATGTAGCTCATAGAGAGCAATTTTGTTGTTGTTACATCTGTGTAACTAGGACTGAATTTGGCCCATAACCTTCTAAAGTAAATGGCATGTTAGCAGCAATCAGAGTCTTGTGCAGAGAAGAAACAACAAATAGGGTGAAATCCAGCCCTGCTGAAGTCAATGAGAGTTTAGTCACTGACTTGAATGGAGCCAGGATTTCACCCAAGATCAGCAGCAGTTGTCATTTGAGTACTGTATTGAGAAAATAAATAGCTATTAAAGGTTTTTGGAGGATGTTTCCATTTCCACACCTCTTTATGTCCCTATACCAGTTAACTCTGTATTATGGAGTGTCTTTTTCTTGCTGAGAAAATCTGGATGGTAATCCTTTTGAAGGCTGCTAATAGAATTCCAAGCGCGGGCAAAAGTGGACTGAATGAAAGTCAGGTGAGATGCTCCCTTTCTTCCCAAAGTTTGTGTATTGTATCTACAGTTGGGTAAGCATTAAATAATGAATTTACAGATTTTGCCTCATTTTCTCTTCATAATTGTCCACAGGAAGACTAGGATTTGCTCTTCAGAAGTTATTTGCTGAGTGAAAGAATTTTTTTTTATTTTGTTTGTTGCTCATTTACAAGTAGTGTATTGAAAATAATCAGTGTTTGAAAGCTGAATTGTTTTGTTTGGGCACATAAAACACATTGCATGATTCTATTTCCTGACTGCATGAGCATCACTTTTGTGATGTAAATATTCATATTTATTGTTTAAAAATAAATTTTCTGTAAGTATTCTCTAAAATTAATCAGGTAGTCACTTTTTTGGGGAAACATTTTTGCAGTAGTTCACTCTCTAGAATATTTATCGAAAATGAATTCAGTCAAAATTAATCCATTAAGAAACTGAGCAGACCTTTGTGAGAAATATTTCGCAGTATTTCCCTAGGTCTAGTTATCTGTAATGCTAATTGAATAGAGCAGGAGAGACTAGATAAATGCAATACTCTCTTGAGAATGCTGGCATGATCTTGGGAGTTAATCAGCAGAGAAAAGACAAAGAAAGATGGCTATGACTTGCATTTTTCTACTTTGCTTGGAAAAACAAGTCCAACTTAATCCTAGTGCCTGATTGCTTATGTTATTCAAAATACAATAGGTCAGAGGCTCAGCTGGTACAAATCTGTGTAGCTCCATTGACTTGGATGGAAATGTGCTGATTTAAAACCATTGAGCATCTAGATTTATTTTATTTATTTTATTTTATTTTGCAACAAGGCTCATCTATTCTGCCTTTTACTAGCTCTCTTTGAAGTCTATATTATCACAATGTTTAAAAAAAGCTACTACTACAACATTTAGATTCAACACCTTCCTTTTTCTACCTTGACTTGGACTGTGGAACGAATGAATGTCCTGTAGAACTGAAAATATTCACTATCCTTTTATTTTCACAGATTTTGAAATCCATGAAAATAGTGAACACGATGACGATGAATATTTTGGACTGGTTCTCTCCTAAGATTAGATAGATATAATATCATTCATTACAGCAATATCTGAGCACCTCATAAGCTTTATCATATTTATCCTCACAATACCCCTGAGGTAAAATTCCTATTTATCCCCCTTTTACAGATGGGGAACCAAGTCATGGAGAGACACAGGGTATGTCTACACTGTGTTTTAAAACCTGTGGCAGGCAGTCTCAAAGTGTGAGTTTACAGACCAAGGCTCAAACTACAGCGCTAAAATCACTAGTCTAGACGTTGTGGCTTCTGCTATGAAATCCAACCCCTACCCCAAGCTTTCAAGCCCAAACTCTAGCCTGAGCTCAAATGTCTACACAGCTATTTTTAGCCTCATACCGTGAGCTCAAGTATGTAGACCCAGGCTCTTAGACATCCTGCTGTGAGTTTTAAAACACTGTGAGACCATGGGTGGCGGGTATAAGAGGCTAGGGGAGGCTGCGCTTACACAAACAGGACGTGGAGCACCTCCCTTTGGAGGTGCCTCTGCCTTTGGAGTACCACCACCAAAAAGGCACCCAAGCCATCCCACCCTGTGGCTCTTTTGCGGTCGCATGGCCCCTCTTTCTGCCCCCGCTCCCCCTCTTCCCCAAAGGATCCCCATCCGCCACTTGTGCTTCTTCGCGTTCTCCCCACCCACTGGGGGTGGAGAGGCACAAGCAGCGGCAAGGGAACCTCAGGGGACAGGGCAGAGAGGTGAGAGTGGCAGGCGCAGGTGGGCTCAGGGCGAGGGGGCGAAGCGGTGTGAGCAGTGGGTGGGGGGAGCCTCCAGGGAGGGGTTGGAAAGGCATGGGTGCGGGGAGCCTCGGGGGAGAGGGCAGAGAGGTGTGAGCGGCGGGTGGGGGTGCATGAGTGGCAGGCAAGGGGGGCTTTCTGGGGAAGGGGCAGAGAGGCATAGACAGTGGGCAGGATGCCTTAGGGGAGGGGGGGGGAGAGGCACAAGCAGCAGGCAGGGGAGGCCTCGTGGCAGAGGGCCGAGCAGGAGTGGGGCCTGGGGCGGAGCCAGGTTGGAACATGGGCGGGACCTCGCGGGGAGGAGGTTGAGCAGAAGTGGGCCTCGGGACAGAGCAGGGGGTGCGCCAGTGCCCCCCCCCACACACACTTCTAGGGAGCTTTTTGGTACTCGCACCCAGCCTCCCCAAATGCAGGAATCACATGCTGCCCATGTGTGTGACTTGGCCAAGATCACAAAGGGACATCTATTTAGGAGCAGGGACTCCCAAATCCTAAATTAGTACCTTAACTATTGGATCATTTATCCTCTCCCACCTGATCCGATCAACAGCTGAAGTCTGATGCCTGCATGCCACTATCTACAGTGATCCCTGGAAGAAGATCACTACCTAACATGGCATGCAACAAGATTGGTGGCATATTGGTGTCCACATGACCACCTAATAGTAAAAGCATGCTCCCTGCTAAGTAACGCCAGCCTAGTGTGGAACAGTACATTTTGTTATTTGTTGGTCCTAGTAGAAGCTGTCCTTGCAGCGTGCTAGTTATTTTGGAGTCATTGCCCAGTAATAAAGGAGTGATAGTACCTTCCCACTACAATAAATAAAGAGCTTGTCTCTATAGAGTGAAACAACAGTGTAGTGATATAAGGTAATTTACAGTATATTTCCAGAATTTTGAGAAAGCTATCAGCAGTGACACTTTTGCTGTAGGATGATACCACAAGAAAAAAGACTTACTGTTATAGAGGATAAGGCCAGAAAGGCCAGAAAGGATCACTACAATCATCTAAGGGGGAAGGGATAGCTCAGTGGTTTGAGCATTTGCCTGCTAACCCCACGGTTGTGAGTTCAATCTTTCAGGGGGCCACTTAGGGATCTAGGACAAAATTGGTCCTGCTAGTGAAGGCAGGGGGCTGGACTCGATGACCCTTGTGGGTCCCTTCCAGCTCTATGAGATAGGTATATCTCCNTTGGCCTGCTAAACCCAGGGTTGTGAGTTCAATCCTTCAGGGGGCCACTTAGGGATCTGGGACAAAATTGGTCCTGCTAGTGAAGGCACGGGGCTGGACTTGATGACCCTTGGGGGTCCCTTCGAGCTCTATGAGATAGGTATATATTTTAATATGATCTCTTGTGAAACACAGGACATAGAACTTCCCTAAATTAATTCCTTTTGTACCAGATGGTGTTGCAAAATCTTCAAACTATAATAAATAAATTCCTTGGTAAGTGCTTTGGCCCAATGCTAAATGTTTTGACAGAACACTTATTTCTGTCAGACAGCCCAAAACCATGGAGAACTAATTGATAGGCATGTAACTGCTTTATGAGAATTACTCTCCATGTGGAACATTGGTATCAGGTGGAATGATTCATGATCAAATATTTGAAAAGACAAACAATTCCAAGATGAGATGATGCCTGATAATATTTAATTCTTGATAACACTGAGTGTTAAAAAGACTTAAAACATCCACTGCAGGAACAAAAGCATTCTCTGTTTGCAACCCAGTGACATTCTATAGAGTATTTAAGGAACACTGTCAATTTAAAATCTAGGCTCCAGTCCTGCATTTGGATGGAATGGCACTATTCATGGTGCATAAAGTTAAATAGGTGCACTGTAGGATTGGGGCCATAGGTTAAAAATAGTTTCAGGTTCCACATTTGCCTAGGAGCCTCATACCAATTATTATTCATTTTGAAGACTTTTAAAAGTGTTTTGTTCCCTTTTCACCTGTGTAGAAGTCTGTGATGGGGTGTCTACCTCAAACAAGGTTGAGTGGGGAAAAAGGACCAATTCACCCTGGAGGACCAATTCAACAGGCTGCACCTGGAGAGGAGTCAGGGCTGATAAGCTCTGATTGATGATGAAGCCCAGCTGGGCAGGAGCAGGCTGAGCTAGTGTAAAATCAGGAAGTAGTGAGCAAGAGGGGTTGGTAGGAGAGGGAGGATTTTTTGACCTCAAATGAATTCACTCTAGAGACTGAAGAACAGCCTGTTATAGAAGAGGGAATAGATACAAAGTAGGAACAAAAGGAAAACAGTAGAAGCAGAAGCAGATAATGATATCTGCAAAAAGCAAAGTTAAGAAAGGAAATAATCTAAAATGTTATAAATATAAGATTCCTAGCCAAAAAATAAGACTGTGTGCCATTAACCCTGTCAAGTAACTTACTGGACTTAAAAAAAAAAAAAAAAAAAAAAGCATAGGAGATATTATAAGAGCCAGGAGTCTGTGAGATGGTGATCTTCTAGTTGAATGTAAAAACAAAGAGCTAGCTGATAAACTGCTAGGAAAACTTAAAATAAGTTGCCATCTACAAAAAATATTTGACTGAAATATAGGGGGCAATCTATATTAGAGATGACCAACGAAGAATAACCAATAGCACAGAACAAAATTAAGCATTAGTATGTAAATGAGGAGGACAAAACAAGCCATTAACAGCTGTACAGATTACATTTATGGGAGGGACTCTACCTGAGAAAGTAACACTAGGGTTTCAGATATTCAGAACCAAGCCATATATTTCCCCCTCCCGCAAGGTGTTATAAGTGTCAGTGGAATGGACATGTAGCATATGTTTGTAAAGGGAAAACAAGATGTGGTAAACAGGGGGGAAAACATTCCTATGAAAATTGTATAGATGGGACAGAGATTCAAATGTAGTAACTGTGGTGGTAATCAGTCTGGCATATAGAGGGTGTATTATAGCAAGGCAAGCTAAAGAGATAAAGAAGAAAAAAATTGTTAACATATCTTATGTGGAAGCTTTAACAAACTCTCAAAGCATCAGGTGGAGACAGAAGAGACAATCAGCAGAGGAGAAGAACTGCAGTCAGCCTAATGTTACAAAGAACACTGTAAAGAATAGGTGATGGAATACTAGTAATGAAAAAGCAAGGTTTATTGCATTTATGATAGACGTGATAAATTGAACATCACAAACTGGAAAAAAAATCAGAAAAAATGAAAATTATAGATGTATATTAGGAACTTTTCAATGGACCATATTCATGCAGTATTGAATGAAGTTAGTAGAGAAAAATGACTAGTATGGGGATCTCAGTCTTTTATTGGAATGTGCAGTCTGATAGCACATGGTCAAGAACTATAATAAAATATTCAGGAAATGAAAACTAAACCAGATGTCATGTGTATCTAGGAAACATAGCTAGTTGAAAAGTTGTTTTTTTTTTAAATTGCCAGGGTACATTGCCTTTAGGCAAGACTGAAAACTAGGAAGAGGATGTGGCATTTGTTCTATCATACAGGAAAGATTAAACTACATAGCAGTATAGAATGAAGAAGCAAGCCTAAACATTAATGCTGTTGAGATCCCAATGCAGAAAAATATTTTTTAAGGATTTATATCTACAATCCATGTAGGAAATTAAAAAGTTCAGAGCTAAATAAATAGTGAAGAATGCTAAAAGACCATATATTATATGTGGTGACCTAAATAGTCATAATAAATTGTGGGGAAGTGAGACAATTTATAAAAATGGCATATGCTTAGAAAAGTTCATTGATTAAACCAGTCTAGTGGTTTTAAACTTTGGCACCAGATTTAATGCAGCAGGTGGTAGTTTTTTGCTGCTTAGACCTGGGAATTATCACAGCAGATATTGCAAGTAAATGGAACTGGGAAATATATAATTCAGAAAGAATAGGAAGTGATACATTGGCCTTGAAAAATTATCAGTGAAGGTAATGGAAAATTGCCCACCTGGAATTTTAAGAAAGCTGAATGGGAGCTATTTACAAATAAATGTACTGAATTTGTGAATAATCATTGTCTGATTGATGACAGATAATTTTAATGACAATGTAAGAAAGGGATTGATAGCAGCAGCTATTGTAACCATACCTAGGATATTGAAGTACCCCAACAATAAAAACTCACTTCCACGATGGAATGAGGAGCCAAAATGGCAGTTAAAGAAAGGAACACCACCTATAACAAGAAAAAAATACAGTGAATAGTGAAGATCTAATGAAGTATAAAAAAGTAAGCAATAGCACATAGAATTATAAAAAAGATTGAAGAAAGAGTTGGAGGAAGTACTGTGGGTAGATAAACAAATATACAAAGACATCAGAAATATACAGGTAAATTAGAAGAATGAATGGAATTCAGACTAAGAGTAGCCACATCCCAGGTCTTATTGGGACTGACAACATACACCTCTACCCCAATATAACGCGACCCGATATAACACGAATTTGGATATAACGTGGTAAAGCAGTGCTCCGGGGGGGGGGCTGCGCACTCCGGAGGATCAAAGCAAGTTCGATATAACGAGGTTTCACCTATAACGCGGTAAGATTTTTTGGCTCCCGAGGACAGCGTTATATCGGGGTAGTTAGAAGCTCTGATAAAGAGAAAGCAGAAGTTTTTAGCAAAAACTTTCCAAGGGGGTGAGAAATTATGATAAAAATCAAAGTGAGCTTTTTCCACCAGATTAAAAGACAATTTGGAGAAAATAATAATGATTTATTATGTAGTTGGTGTAAAACATGAACATACTATACTGAATTAATGTTTTGTATGGGAGACCTTGAGAAAGCTATTGATATCAGCAAGAATACAGCCCCAGGTAAAGATAATATATGTAACAATGTTAAATAATCCTCAAATTGATTTCAGAGATATCTTGAATTATTTAACACTATATGTGAAAAAGGAATGATAGTGGTAGGGTGGAAACATGAAGTAGTAATTCCAATATGAAAACCTGGCAAACTATTCACAGAAGTGGATGTGTGTTGACCATTTGCCCTTACATTCTGCCTAGGTAAAATTATGGAGAGAATGGTAAATGAAAGATTGGTTGCCTCTTTGGAAAACATGGCATTACAGATAAGGTGCAGAGTGGTTTTATGAGAAGAAGATGCCCCATTGATCACATTGCAAAATTAGAAACTGAAATGCAAAAAAGTAAGAGACACAAGGGTTTCATGATAGCTGTTTTTCTAGATATTGAAAAGGTGTATGATATGCTAATTGTGCAAAGTAGATGCACTAGGAATAAGGGGAAGAATATATGGCTGGATTGGAGAATTTCTGAATAAAATCTGATGAACTGCTAAAAACTAAACTACTAGGAAAACTTTAAGTTGCCATCTACAAAAAATATTTGACTGAAATATAGGGGGCAATCTATATTAGAGCTGACCAATGATAGAATAACCAATAGCACAGAACAGAATTAAGTGTTAGTACGTAAATGACGATTAAATTAAATACTGATCAAAATTAAATTGAAATAAATTATATATACAGCATGATTAATCATGCTGTTAATAGAATACTATTTATATAAATATTTTTGGATATTTTCCACATTTTCAAATATATTGATTTCAAATACAACACAGAATACAAAGTGTACAGTGCTCACTTTATATTATTTTTATTACAAATATTTGCTCTGTAAAAATTATAAACAAAAGAAATAGTACTTTTCAATTCACCTCATACAAGTACCGTAGTGCAATCTCTTTATTGTGAAAGTGTAACTTACAACTGTAGATTTTTTTTTTGTTACTTAACTGCACTCAAAAACAAAACAATGTAAAACTTTAGAGCCTACAAGTCCACTCAGTCCTACTTCTTGTTCAGGCAAGTTTGTTTGTTTTCAGGAGATAATGCTGCCTGCTTCTTGTTCACAATGTCACCTGAAAGTGAGAATAGGCGTTTCCATGGCACTGTTTTAGCCAATGTTGCGGGATATTTACGTGCCAGATGCGCTAAAGATTCATATGTCCCTTCATGCTTCAACCACCATTCCAGAGGACATGCGTCCATGCTGTTCATGGGTTCTGCTCGATAACAATCCAAAGCAGTGCACACCAGCGCATGTTCATTTTCATTATCTGAGTCAGATGCCACCAGCAGAAGGTTGATTTTCTTTTTTGGTGGTGCAGGTTCTGTAGTTTCCACATTGGAGTATTGCTCTTTTAAGACTTCACACCCCGTCCCTCTCAGATTTTGGAAGGCACTTCAGATTCTTAAACCTTGGGTCAAGTGCTGTAGCTATCTTTAGAAATCTCACATTGGTACGTTCTTTGTGTTTTGTCAAATCTGCAGTGAAAGTGTTCTTAAAACGAACAACATGCTGGGTCATCATCCAAGACTGATAATATGAAATATATGGCAGAATGCAGGTAAAATACAGAGCAGGTGACATACAATTCTCCTCCAAGGAGTTCAGTCACTAATGTAATTAATGCTTTTTTTTTTTAATGAGAGGAATGAGCATGAAAGCATGTCCTCTGGAATGGTGGGCAAAGCATGAAGGGGCATACAAATGTTTAGCATATAGGCACGTAAATACCTTGCAATGCTGGCTACAAAAATGCCATGCGAACATCTGTTCTCACTTTCTGATGACATTATAAATAAGAAGTGGGCAGCATTATCTCCCAAAAATGTAAACAAACGTGTTTCTCTTTGCAATTGGCTGAACAAGAAGTAGGACTGAGTGGACTTGTAGGCTCTAAGGTTTTACATTGTTTTGTTTTTGAGTGCAGTTAAGTAACAAAAAAAATCTACAGTTGTAAGTTGTGCTTTCATGATAGAGATTGCACTACAGTACTTGTATGAGGTGAATTGAAAAGTACTTTCTTTTGTTTTTCATTTTTACAGAGTAAATATTTGTAATATAATATATAAAGTGAGTACTGTACATTTTGTATTCTGTGTTGTAATTGAAATCAATATATTTGAAAATGTAGAAAAGCATCCAAAATATTTAATAAATTTCAATTGGTATTCTATTGTTTAACAGTGCAATTAAAACTGCGATTAATCGTGATTAATTTTTTAAATTGCGATGATTTTTTTTTAGTTAATTGTGAGAGTTAACTGCAATTAATTGACAGCCCTAATATGTATGTATATGTATGGCATATGTATGTATCAAAAATGGAACACCTCAGGGAAGTGTTATCAGCCCAACTTTATTTAATATTATGATAAGTTATGTCCCAAAACAAATAAGTGCTGGGGTAAGTGCCACCCTATTCACAGACTGTGCTCTGTGGATTAGGAGGAGGATACTGAGGTGGCATGAAAGAGAATCAACAAAGGGTTATGAGAAACTTCTGACTGAGGAAATGCCTGGGGTTTCATATTTTCCATTGCTAAAACCAAAGGACTTATCTTTAGAAAAAGGAAAGATACAAAGGAATGTAAACTGAATGGAGAAAAAAATGACATAGTTAAAAGGTTCAAATTCTTAGTTTATCTGGTCTTTTAAAATATTACTCCTATGTTAAAGATGTATGTACATGAAGGATTAACCTGCTTAAAAGTCTTGCTGGGACTAATCGGGAGGGGATGAATAAGAAAACACTGTTGATGATATGCAGAGTCTTAATCAGACCACTTATTGACTATGGCTGCCAAGATTTGGGTCAGCATGAAAATCAGAATAAAAAAAAATTGAATTAANGGGGCTGCGCACTCCGGCGGATCAAAGCAAGTTCGATATAACGCGGTTTCACCTATAACGCGGTTTCACCTATAACGCGGTAAGATTTTTTGGCTCCCGAGGACAGCGTTATATCGGGGTAGTTAGAAGCTCTGATAAAGAGAAAGCAGAAGTTTTTAGCAAAAACTGTCCAAGGGGGTGAGAAATGATGATAAAAATCAAAGTGAGCTTTTTCCACCAGATTAAAAGACAATTTGGAGAAAATAATAATGATTTATTATGTAGTTGGTGTAAAACATCAACATACTATACTGAATTAATGTTTTGTATGGGAGACCTTGAGAAAGCTATTGATATCAGCAAGAATACAGCCCCAGTTAAAGATAATATATGTAACAATGTTAAATAATCCTCAAATTGATTTCAGAGATATCTTGAATTATTTAACACTATATGTGAAAAAGGAATGATAGTGGTAGGGTGGAAACATGAAGTAGTAATTCCAATATGAAAACCTGGCAAACTATTCACAGAAGTGGATGTGTGTTGACCATTTGCCCTTACATTCTGCCTAGGTAAAATTATGGAGAGAATGGTAAATGAAAGATTGGTTGCCTCTTTGGAAAACATGGCATTACAGATAAGGTGCAGAGTGGTTTTATGAGAAGAAGATGCCCCATTGATCACATTGCAAAATTAGAAACTGAAATGCAAAAAAGTAAGAGACACAAGGGTTTCATGATAGCTGTTTTTCTAGATATTGAAAAGGTGTATGATATGCTAATTGTGCAAAGTAGATGCACTAGGAATAAGGGGAAGAATATATGGCTGGATTGGAGAATTTCTGAATAAAATCTGATGAACTGCTAAAAACTAAACTACTAGGAAAACTTTAAGTTGCCATCTACAAAAAATATTTGACTGAAATATAGGGGGCAATCTATATTAGAGCTGACCAATGATAGAATAACCAATAGCACAGAACAGAATTAAGTGTTAGTACGTAAATGACGATTAAATTAAATACTGATCAAAATTAAATTGAAATAAATTATATATACAGAATGATTAATCATGCTGTTAATAGAATACTATTTATATAAATATTTTTGGATATTTTCCACATTTTCAAATATATTGATTTCAATTACAACACAGAATACAAAGTGTACAGTGCTCACTTTATATTATTTTTATTACAAATATTTGCTCTGTAAAAATTATAAACAAAAGAAATAGTACTTTTCAATTCACCTCATACAAGTACCGTAGTGCAATCTCTTTATTGTGAAAGTGTAACTTACAACTGTAGATTTTTTTTTTGTTACTTAACTACACTCAAAAACAAAACAATGTAAAACTTTAGAGCCTACAAGTCCACTCAGTCCTACTTCTTGTTCAGGCAAGTTTGTTTGTTTTCAGGAGATAATGCTGCCTGCTTCTTGTTCACAATGTCACCTGAAAGTGAGAATAGGCGTTTCCATGGCACTGTTTTAGCCAATGTTGCGGGATATTTACGTGCCAGATGCGCTAAAGATTCATATGTCCCTTCATGCTTCAACCACCATTCCAGAGGACATGCGTCCATGCTGTTCATGGGTTCTGCTCGATAACAATCCAAAGCAGTGCACACCAGCGCATGTTCATTTTCATTATCTGAGTCAGATGCCACCAGCAGAAGGTTGATTTTCTTTTTTGGTGGTGCAGGTTCTGTAGTTTCCACATTGGAGTATTGCTCTTTTAAGACTTCACACCCCGTCCCTCTCAGATTTTGGAAGGCACTTCAGATTCTTAAACCTTGGGTCAAGTGCTGTAGCTATCTTTAGAAATCTCACATTGGTACGTTCTTTGTGTTTTGTCAAATCTGCAGTGAAAGTGTTCTTAAAACGAACAACATGCTGGGTCATCATCCAAGACTGATAATATGAAATATATGGCAGAATGCAGGTAAAATACAGAGCAGGTGACATACAATTCTCCTCCAAGGAGTTCAGTCACTAATGTAATTAATGCTTTTTTTTTTTAATGAGAGGAATGAGCATGAAAGCATGTCCTCTGGAATGGTGGGCAAAGCATGAAGGGGCATACAAATGTTTAGCATATAGGCACGTAAATACCTTGCAATGCTGGCTACAAAAATGCCATGCGAACATCTGTTCTCACTTTCTGATGACATTATAAATAAGAAGTGGGCAGCATTATCTCCCAAAAATGTAAACAAACGTGTTTCTCTTTGCAATTGGCTGAACAAGAAGTAGGACTGAGTGGACTTGTAGGCTCTAAAGTTTTACATTGTTTTGTTTTTGAGTGCAGTTAAGTAACAAAAAAAATCTACAGTTGTAAGTTGTGCTTTCACGATAAAGAGATTGCACTACAGTACTTGTATGAGGTGAATTGAAAAGTACTTTCTTTTGTTTTTCATTTTTACAGAGTAAATATTTGTAATATAATATAAAGTGAGTACTGTACATTTTGTATTCTGTGTTGTAATTGAAATCAATATATTTGAAAATGTAGAAAAGCATCCAAAATATTTAATAAATTTCAATTGGTATTCTATTGTTTAACAGTGCAATTAAAACTGCGATTAATCGTGATTAATTTTTTAAATTACGATTTTTTTTTTTTAGTTAATTGTGAGAGTTAACTGCAATTAATTGACAGCCCTAATATGTATGTATATGTATGGCATATGTATGTATCAAAAATGGAACACTTCAGGGAAGTGTTATCAGCCCAACTTTATTTAATATTATGATAAGTTATGTCCCAAAACAAATAAGTGCTGGGGTAAGTGCCACCCTATTCACAGACTGCTCTGTGGATTAGGAGGAGGATACTGAGGTGGCATGAAAGAGAATCAACAAAGGGTTATGAGAAACTTCTGACTGAGGAAATGCCTGGGGTTTCATATTTTCCATTGCTAAAACCAAAGGACTTATCTTTAGAAAAAGGAAAGATACAAAGGAATGTAAACTGAATGGAGAAAAAAATGACATAGTTAAAAGGTTCAAATTCTTAGTTTATCTGGTCTTTTAAAATATTACTCCTATGTTAAAGATGTATGTACATGAAGGATTAACCTGCTTAAAAGTCTTGCTGGGACTAATCGGGAGGGGATGAATAAGAAAACACTGTTGATGATATGCAGAGTCTTAATCAGACCACTTATTGACTATGGCTGCCAAGATTTGGGTCAGCATGAAAATCAGAATAAAAAAAAATTGAATTAATACAAGCCCAAGCACTACAAATTGCATGTGGTGTATTTATTACAACAGTATATGCACACTACAGATAGCTTCTAGTGAAATGCCGGTTACACTAGAAATTTAAAGTACTGGACCTAATTTTCTGGGACAAAGTTAATGGGAACTTCAATAATTAAAATACCAAAAAAAAACTGAGGATTGTGGGGAATTCATAGGCAGACTATCAGTCATGATAGAACTCCACATGGCATTTGAGTTAAAGTGTGGATGGAAAGGTTGAAAGACAAGGAAAAGGTAAATGAAATCAAAATGTTTAGTCATGGGAAAATTACTTATGGGTGGAAAGTAGCATGTCCAACTCTGGATTTAGATTTATTTTATAAACTTAAGAGTGAAAAGGAAACAATAGGTATTAAAAATGAAGTGTACCAGTATATAAATGAAAGGTGAAGTCATTTTTTTGTCAAATTTGCAGATGGGCCCAAAAAAGAAAACAAAAACAAAAAACAGGATAAGTGGGAAGCATATTGTATACCAAAATTTGAAATTAGTACATCTAAATGAATACCTGACTATGTAGGTGTCATGATAGCTGAACTAGTAGCAATAATATTAGCATTATATTAGCTCTGGGATGTATACCTAGCAGCAATGGTCATTTTTTCAGATTCAATCTCAGGCTTTATGGCAACAAAAAAGGGTGTCTCAGTATGTAGAAGTGATTTAATCAATGAAATTACATTTCTAATAACAGAGTTAGTACAGATGGGGATACATGTAGCATTAGCTTGGATCCCAGAGCATATTGTGATAAAAGGGAATGAAATCATTGACAAAGCAGCTAAAAATGCTGTAAGAAATGGAAAGATTGACATAGAAATACCCTTGAGCAAACAGGAATTCAAAAGACTAGAAAAATGTAAAAGAGGAATGACAAAGTTGTATTAATGAAAAGAGGAAGATGTTTTTTTGAATTGTGCCCTAGAATTGAGGATTATGATATACTTCAGGGCCTTGATAGCATTAACAAAGTGCTTTTGTTTAGAGTACTAACAGGTCATTGTGCCTTAAACAAAAAACGTTTTCGAAAAACTAGACACAAAAATGGACTTTATGCACTCTGTAGGAAGAAACAATTGATCACCTTATATGGGTATGTAAGGCTTTAATAAAGAAAGGGAAAAAACTTTTTGAGCAATTCAAATGTCTAAAGGTATAAAAATACATTGTGATTTAGTAAAACATTGAGGAAATATAGTACTGTATTATTAAAAAGGTTCTGTTACATTACCTGAAAGAGACAGAGCAGAGTGAGAGAATACAAACTGCTAAATAGTGAGGAATTATAGTTGGTGATGGCTATAGACCAGTGGTTCTCAAACTTTTTTTTGTTTTTTCGCGGACCACTTGAAAATTGCTTTCCAAATGTTGCTTGTACCATTAGTTAACTATTGTAAAGCGCTTTGGATAAAAGCGCTATGCAAAAAAAAAAAAAGCTTAATAATTAACTTTTTTTTTCTACAAATAAAAGCACACAACTCATATTTTCATATCAGTAGTCTTACTTTTCTAATGCAACAGTTGTGCCCTCTCTCCCCTGATGTGGCAGCCCCTGAGCTGGGGCTGGGAAGGAGGTGGGCTCTCTCCCCCACCACAGCAGCCACAGAGCTGAGGCTGGCAAGGAGGGCCATCTCTCCCGGCAGCTGCAGCCCTGAAACTGGGGAAAGTTGCCTCTTTCTCTGGCCACCGCGGCCCCGTACATCCCAAATTCCCCCCCACCCCCTCTTCTCACCCCGCTGCCCCCTCCCACCTGCCCCTTATTCCCCACAAGGCCACCACCTCATCTTATATGTGCGTCTTCTCCAGGGTCCAGGCACCTAGTTAGTGGAGCCAGCACCGGCTCCAGGGTTTTTGCCGCCCCAGGCAGCCAAAAACAAAACAAAAACAAAAAAAAGCCGTGATCACGATCGCAATCTGCGGCGGCAATTCGGCGGGAGGTCCTTCGCTCCGAGCGGGAGTGAGGGACCCTCCGCCGAATTGCCGCCGAATACCTGGACATGCCGCCCCTCTCCCGAGTGGCCGCCCCAAGCACCTGCTTGTTAAGCTGGTACCTGGAGCCGGCCCTGAGTGGAGCCACTAATTAAGAACATAAGAACATAAGAACAGCTGTTCTTGGTCAGGCCAAATGTCCATCTAGCCCAGTATCCTGACGACCGACAGTGGCCAATGCCAGGTGCCCCAGAGCAGGGGTAGGCAACCTATGGCACGTGTGCCGAAGGCGGCACACTAGCTGATTTTCAGTGGCACTCACACTGCCCGGGTCCTGGCCACCGGTCTGGGGGCTCTGCATTTTAATTTAATTTTAAATGAAGCTTCTTAAACATTTTAAAAACCTTTTTTACTTTACATGCAACAATAGTCTAGTTATATATTATAGACTTACAGAAAGAGACCTTCTAAAAACGTTAAAATGTATTACTGGCACGCGAAACCTTAAATTAGAGTGAATAAATGAAGACTCGTCACACCACTTCTGAAAGGTTGCCGACACCTGCCCCAGAGGGAGTGAACCTAACACTGCTTCTTTTACATGGTTGTTAAGCCACCATGGTTCTTTTTTAGTTCTTTTACTGTGTTTCTTAATTTGGGGTATACATTTAAGCTGGGCCTCTATTATGGTTTCTTTGAAAAGTGCCCATGCAGCTTGCAGGGATTTCACTTTAGTCACTGTACCTTTTAATTTATGTTTAACTAACCCCCTCATTTTTGCATAGTTCCCCTTTTTGAAATTAAATGCCACAGTGTTGGGCTGTTTAGATGTTCTTCTCACCACAGGGATGTTAAACTTTATTATATTATGATCATTATTTCCAAGANAGGTTTCTGTGATACCTATTATATCAATATCCTCCTTTATCATGAGGCACTCTAGTTCACCCATTTTATTATTTAGACTTCTAGCATTTGTGTACAAACACTTTAAAAACTTGTCACTGTTTATCTGTCTGCCCTTTTCTAATGTGTCCGATTCTTTATGTGAATGTTTCTCATCTGATCTGGCCCTTACATTATCCTCTTCCATCCTCTGCTCCTGACTAGAACCTAGAGAACCTCTATCATCAGACTCTCCCCTAAGAGAAGTCTGTGTCTGATCCACATGCTCCTCTGCAGCAGTCGGCTTTCCCCTATCTCCTAGTTTAAAAACTGCTCTGCAACCTTTTTAATGTTAAGTGCCAGCAGTCTGGTTCCACTTTGGTTTAGGTTCCTGTATTGTCTCCCCCTATCCCAAAAGTTTCCCCAATTCCTAATGAATCTAAACCCCTCCTCTCTACACCATCGTCTCATCCACGCATTGAGACTCTGAAGCTCTGCTTGCCTACCTGGCCCTGCGCGTGGAACTGGAAGCATTTCTGAGAATGCCACCATAGAGTTCCTGGATTTCAGTCTCTTCCCTAGCAGCCTAAATTTGGCCTCCAAGATGTCTCGACTACCCTTCCCTATGTCATTGGTACCTACCTGTACCACGACCACTGGTTCCTCCCCAGCACTACACAAGTCTAGGTGGGTGGCCCTTCATTCTCTCGTGTGCCTCCGCCCAGGTGCACACCTTAAAGGGAACTATCCTTGGACCACCTGAATGGAGCTTGCGAACCACTGGTGGTCCATGAACCACAGTTTGAGAACCTCTTCTATAGACTATTTAGCAAAGTCTGTTTCACCATAAAAAAGAGAGAGTAGGGCTGGTAGGGAGGAACTCTGCAGTCACGCTGTAGAGAGGAGGGAATTGGCAAGAAACAAGGAGTCCTAGTGGGGAGCCCTGGGATCCTGCTGTCATGCTGACTGGAGTGCCTCACAACTGTGAGTGCTTACCTCAGCGCAGACTTCCAGAAACAGGGAAGACACCCCAAACTAGTGGTGTGTTCTATAATTAGATTTCACAAAACTCATAACGAATGTGAACTCCTGGATCACTATGCCAGTCTTACAGTGGAATCAGACAGTCCCCTCAGACTCTCCAGTCTATCTTACCACCCAGACAAACTCAACTTTGTGATAAAAAGTCAGTAAAACCAAAAAAATCACGCCACATCAAATTGCTCCATGTTCCAAAAGACTGTCACTTACCCCAGATCAATTTGTACTTCAAATCTTATTCCAAAGACAACACTGGCAGCCATTTCCATAGTAAACTAATTAAAGATTTATTAGCTAAGGAAAAAGAATGAAAGTTATTCAGAGGTTGAAGCGGGTCAAATATAAATCAAAGTGGTGGCAGTAATGTATTAAACTGCAGGTTATCCAAAAGTCTTTTCAGGGTACCCAGGTTGTCTCTGGGGATCTCCATGTTACATTTGGTACACTTCCCTGTAGAGTCCCAATGGTTCAGAGATGAAGGATCTTTCTTTTAATCCATTCTTATATCTTCTTCTGATAGAAGACAAGCTGACAGTGTCTCTACCCATGTGGGCTTTTCCTTTGATGATGAGTGAGGAATGTATTTTCAGTCTCTGACCACAGGTCATCACTATAATGGCCATTTGCTTGGAAATTAGCACCTTTTCTGATAAAGTCCTTTATTAGTATTCCTCAAGGCTTCTTTGATGTTTGATGAGTTATTTAGTTACAGGAGTATTTACAATGTAAATGTTTGCTATTACATTAGAACAGGAACAGATAAGTTAAAACAATACAAGTAACATTCCACTACTTTTAATGAAGTTTAAACACCTGAATACACTCTTACATTTACAGTCATTTTGATCTATTATAACACACAAATAAATTGGCCTGTGGCCCTGATCTGACCTGGTCTGCCAGCCTCACACCTTCCTTGGGATACAGAATCTGGAAAGGAGCCTACTCTGCTCCCTCTTCTGGGTTAAGTGCTATACCAGGTTGGTCTAGAAGACAGAGAAAGGAAGGTAGGAAACAGCCCAGGGAAACGACAACAGGGTCTGAGATTGTGTAGACCATGGTTGCTGGAGCATAGGGTACTTGGTTTGGAACCTGAAGCAGATACGGGCCTGGGCTTCCCTCCCAGCCACTGGGCAAGTGCACAGTCTGGGCAGTGGAGCAGAAGACAGCCTGAGACAGATCATCCAGAGGGACTTTGATAAAGGGAAAATCTTTAGTCACCTAAGCCATGAAGAGGGAGCAATCAAATCAAAAGACCGAGAAACCACAGGGACAAAAGAGGGGGCATCAGACTGGTAGAGAGCTAATCCCAGATCTAGCCACAAGGAGGTGCCCCATAGGCGAGTAGTGAAAAACTCTGTCAAAGAGCCGCATGAGCATTAAGGAAATTGACTAAATGACTATAAATACATAAGAATCAGTGAGATGACTAAACACAAAGTGCAGTCAAATACTTAAAGTAAGCCATCTGTAGTAGATGTGATGCTGTATAAAAAGGATAACTAGTTACACTAATACAGTCACCAATGTTACAAAGTTGCAATAAATCTTGTACAAAGTTTGTAATGTAAGGCAGTAGGGCCAAGGGACATACTGGCCGCCGCTTCCCACAGCCCCCAGTGGCCTGGAGCAGCGAACCGCGGCCACTGGGAGCTGTGATCGGTCGAACCTGCGGACGCGGCAGGTAAACAAACCGGCCCAGCCTGCCAGGGGCTTTCCCTGAACAAGCGGTACCCTAGTTTGAGAACCACTGATGTAAGGTATCAATGGAAAAGTTAGTGCTAAGTATTATTACCCTGTTTAAATCTATGTATCATCTTTGTATCTGAAGTAACAAATATTTGCTTTGTGTTTGTATCTCAAACCTGTTGTTTTCTCGGGTGACATCCCAAGACTGAATTGCATCAAGGCTAGCGAGCCTGCTTGCTGGCCTATTAAGGACAATCCACTCTCCCACTGAGCCCTTCCTGGAGACGTTTCACAGAGCACTGTGGCAATGACTGCCCCACGATTCAGCAAGACATGTAAGGGCATGTGATAAGGGCATGTGAGCTAAGATTCCATCTTTTGCCAGTAACTTTCCATGCACTTGGGGTGAAAGTATAAAAGGAGACTGTGACATCACTGGTGTCATTCCTGCTCCACATATCTGGACATGATTTCTAAGAAGAGCTTTGAACAAAGGACTGATGACCCCCAATCTAGTGGGTGAACCAGAGAGATTTGTTACAAGCAAGCAGATTTACCATCACCACTATGATACTAATCTACAGACTCTAAGATAACTTGGAATGTATATGATTCATTTAACAACTCCTCTCTTCTTTTTTATTGATGAAACTTTAGTTTATAGTTTTACTAAAGAAATTGGCTACAGCATGGTATTTGGTAAGATCTAAAGTGTGAATATATATTGACCTGGGGGGTGGCTGATCCTTTGGGATTAGAAGAACTTTATGTATGATGAATCTGGTTTTCAGTCCTCTCATCATAAAGACCAGATGTCTGGGTGGTGATAGGGACTGGATTGCCTAAGGGGACTGTGTTTTGGCTTCTTGTTAACCAGTGTGAAGATACAGGAGCTCACTTTTTTATTGCCTTGGTGAAATCTAATTATAGAATAAACCACCAGTTTTGCAGTGTGACCTCCCTATTTTTTATTAGTCTGTCCTAAATATGGTATTCTCAGCTATGACCCACACTAGGCATGGTCACAGTAGACATCAAGGAAGAAATCTGAGTTTAAATAAGGAGACCATAGTAGCAGAAGGAGAGTTTTCCAAGCATAGGGAATGACATGAATAAAGACACACACATACTTGTGAGGGAATCAAAATGCCTCCAGAAAGCCAATAATAATCTTGCATAGTCACATTGGCAGTGGTGTATTTTATCAGGGATGTGATGGTGCTTGGCAGTACAAGGTAATGGGTTTCCCAACACCCTTGTGAAAGCCACAGCACAGACACATGTAAACTAACTGGACAAGGATCTGATTGTGCCCTTCACAACTAGGATTCTACGTAAACATACAAGTGTATGAATGTGATAACATAATATTTAATGTAAACTCTGATTCCAGCAAATAAATCATAATCTATTTCAGGAATAACATGTTGAGAAAGTCCATGTGCCCCAGAATGGAAATTTTTAAAGACGTTCTACAATTTCCTAATCCTTTGACCTCTCTCTTGGCTCTTCCAGTAGATTAAATTTAAAATAAAATCTCATAGCAACCCTCTTTGATCAACTGAGTACAAGGAAAAAAACTCACACCAAAAAAATGTTCTCAAATTATTATGCAGAAAATATATATAAAATGTCACAATCTGCTCAAACATTCCATAAAAAAGAACTAATTTGATTAAACAAATTATTTGCGGTCAATTATTCACTCAGCTCCACTTAAGAGCACACAAATGCAATGGTCAATGCCAAATTTGACTAGATCTGAGACCTTTCTGGTCTGATTTTGATTTCACTGGGCTTTGTGCTGAAATAACTGCACAGACTTCAGTAGAGTTCTTCCTGACGTAAATTTGTGTAAATGAGACCAAAACCATATATATAAACTTTTAACCCATTGCATGCTGCTGTCTCTTACCAAAATAACACTGAACCGTTTGATATACTTATGGAAGTTGTCTCAGGTGGCACAGTTACAGGCTTTCACGTTCCTTGTCTTAGTATGTGAAGAAATGTTCTGTCATGGGAAGATGTGCTATGTCATTGCTATTTTTTGGTTATGCAAGGTCCTTGTAGAAGGGGCTGTGTGACCAACAGTAGAGTTCATTCTCTGCCATGGTCTTCAGTTAGTCAGTTCTGGATGCAGAGTTGCCCCTTGCGAACCAGGCATTGCTATTAGGCTGACATTCCTGAAAAAAGGGATTGATTGCCTGCTTGCTATTTGACCACTTCTGTTCCAGGACTGGTATACATATAATGAAAGTTAAATTCAGATTCTACATCACTGATATCTCCTTTACTGAGAAGCTAAACCGCCAAGTTCCACCATCCACTACTGCTCAGCAGAAATGGAACACTAGTGTTGGAAGAAGGGGCAACAATATACAACCTATTCACTAATGCAGTCTCCTATATAGCTTCCTGTTTCCTAAAACTGGTAATAAATTATTTGGGAATGAAACCCTTCTGGAAATCTAGAAACAGGAAATGTCATTACGAATCTGCCTTAGGACTGTCACTTTGTTGTTGTTTTAGATACATGCTAAACTAAGAGAGATTTCTCCTCCTTGGTGAATTTATCCCTCTTGGAAACAGTCCTATCAGCCAATGTGACAAACATGAAATAATTCCAGCCTTGTCAGGAATCAAGTTAGTCAATTGAAAGTTTAGAAAGTCTTTAAACTGTGGGACTATTTTCTTTTCTGTTTTCCTATTTTACAAATCTGGAAAGAGTACTCTAAATGCAAAACAGATCAGTGTAAGTGTTTACCCTGGGTCTTTTAGCAACATGTAGAAAACTTATGGTCTGGGATAAAGATTCTTTAAGGCAATAGTAGTCAAACTGTAGTTCTTAAGGGACCTGAATATGGCTTTCATAGAATCCACGTCTGATTAGTGTTACTATTGTCATGCTTTAATCTCAGGCAGAGAAAAGGATTGCAGCAGCAATTTCTGTGCAGTCTGGTACCTGGGAAACAACACAGAGCACTGACTGAGTGGAAATTAGCATATCAATAATTCCAACATAATGACAGATGACTGGGAAAGGGAGAATAGGAACCACTGGTATTCCTCCTCCCTCCGAAACAACTAATCTCCTAGCACCCAGAAATAGAAATTGGCCCTGGCTTCCTTAATAATAACTGTGGTGTATCAGGCAGGCACAGTTGTAGGAAACAGAACTCTATTAAATGTACTGAGAGGCCACCGTTATCTGCTGAAGCTTGGCCTGGACTTCCATTCCATTTATCATACTGCACCCTTATCATGAGGACTAATGGGTTGTATGGAAAGCATTCATATTGCTTTAATTCTGCATCTTCTGACCCAGGAATGTTCCTGATTGAGGAGAATATTATGGCAGAGAATGGAAAGAGAGATGTAAAAGAGGGGTTGGTGATTCCATTCAGACAAAGTAAGACTCTTACATTTTTACCCATCCAACAAACTAAAACTTAATCCAAAAACAGAAGAAGTTTGGCTGAGACTGTCTTCTTCCCTCTTGCAACTTTCTCAGGTTTTCAACAGGCTTCGCTCTCTGTAATCTGTTGCTCTCTGTAATCTGTCACCAAGGCCCAGAAGCACTTGGCAGCCTCTTCCCTAGACCTCAATCTAGATTTTGGGATGCTTGTCTCATTTTAAAACTCACCTCGCTCAATTCCTGAATAGCTAAACATGCTCTAGAGCTGGGTGGTTTTTTTTCGGGGGGGAGTCCACTTGGGCGACTTGGGACCTGTTTGCATCCTTTTCATATTGGCTTTCCACAGATATTCTATCACATCACTTTATTGAATCATAGAATATCAGTGTTGGAAGGGAGCTCAGGAGGTCATCTAGTCCAACCCCCTGCTCAAAGTAGGACCAACCTCAACTAAATCATCCCAGCCAGGGCTTTGTCAAGCCTGATCTTTAAAAACCTCTAAGGAAGGAGATTCCACCACCTCCCTAGGTAACCCATTCCAGTGCTTCACCACCCTCCTAGTGAAAAAGTTTTTCCTAATATCCAAACTAAACCTACCACACTGCAACTTGAGACCATTACTCCTTGTTCTGTCATCTGATACCACTGAGAACAGTCTAGATCCACCCTCTTTGGAGCCCCCCTTCAGGTAGTTGAAAGCAGCTATCAGATTCCCCCCCCCTCCCCCCTTCTTCTCTTCTGCAGACTAAACAATCCCAGTTCCCTCAGCCTCTCCTCATAAGTCATGTGCTTCAGCCCCCTAATCATTTATGTTGCCCTCCGCTGGACTCTTTCCAATTTTTCCACATCCTTCTTGTAGTGTGGGGCACAGTACTCCAGATGAGGCCTCACCAATGCCGAATACAGGGGAATGATCACGTCCCTCTATCTGCTGGCAATGCTCCTACTTATACAGCCCAAAATGCCGTTAGCCTTCTTTGCAACACAAGGGCACATTGTTGACTCATATCCAGCTTCTCGTCCACTGTAACCCCTAGGTCCTTTTCTGCAGAACTGATGCCTAGCCACTCAGTCCCTAGTCTGTAGCAGTGCATGGGATTCTTCCATCCTAAGAGCAGGACTCTGCACTTGTCCTTGTTGAACCTCATCAGATTTCTTTTGGCCCAATCCTCTAATTTGTCTAGGTCCCTCTGTATCCTATCCTTACCCTCCAGCATATCTACCACTCCTCCCAGTTTAGTGTCATCTGCAAACTTGCTGAGGGTGCAGTCCACGCCATCCTCCAGATCATTAATGAAGATATTGAACAAAACTGGACCCAGGACCAACCCTTGGGGCACTCCGCTTGATACCCGCTGCCAACTAGACATGGAGCCATTGATCACTACCCGTTGAGCCCGATGATCTAGCCAGCTTTCTATCCATTGATCCATTCTATCACTAGTGCTGATAGTGTTTCTTGAAAAAGCTGTTTTGAAGTGCAGTTCTATGCTGGAAAGGACCTGTGTAAAAGTGATATGTTGTTGTCGTGCATCAGATGTGTATTCAGTGTCTGCTGACAAGAAGGAAGTTGTTTTAAGTCATTGTCATTAAGTCATTCTCGTGATCCCTTCAGAGCCAAGGTCCCAATCAGAGGTGACATATAACTTGATGGTGGAGGGGCAGGCACCCTGGGCCCTGGGGACCTTTCCCACTCCCCCTGCACATCCCACACCCACTTCAAGTCAGTACCACTTTGCCCCCACTCCTCTCACAGCTCCTTCCACAGTTCTCCCATCACCTCCCCGCTGCTGGTGAGGCATGGATTGAAGCAGGCTTTGGTCACCTACTGCTGAGCATTGGTAACTGCAGCTGTGGGCAAGGAAGGGATGGGGCTCAGCGGGCTTCCCCATGCCCCCTCTGGCAGAACTATGCTGCCAGCCCGGTCTCTCTTCCCTGTTCCAGGCGCCTCCTAGCAGGGCTCAGAGGGAGCGCTAGTTGTCGGTGCCTGTCCCAGGCATGTCCTGCTCTGCCACGCTCAAGCCGACTCCCACCCTGGTAGAAATCTGGGAGGTCACATGACCCCATGTGTTGACCCCACACATTGCCTCTAGTCCCAGTATGCTTAAGTGTTTTGTCGAACAGAAATGACTTAGGCATTTGCTTAAGGCTAAGAATTTTGGACTTGATCCAGCAAAGCACTTAAGCATGTGCTTAACTTTACACATGCGAGTTGTCCTACTGAAGTAAATGAACCTAATACATGCAGCAAGTTAAGTGATTGAATGCTTTGCTGAATCATAGCACAAAAGAGCTAAGAGAGATTTGAGTATGTCTACACTGCAATAAAAAAACCATGGCACCGAGTCTCAGACCCTGGGTCAGTTGACTTAGGCTTACAGGGCTCAGAGTGCAGGGCTCAAAATAGCAGTGTAGATGTTTGGGCTCAGGCTGGAGCCTGGACTCTGGGACCCTTCGCCATCACGGGGTATCAGAGCCTGGTCTCCAACCTGAGTCCAAATATATATACTGCAATTTTATGGCCCCATAGCCTGAACTTTGTGAGCCTGAGTGAGCTGACTTGGGCCAGCCATGACCATGCTGTGGGTCTTTTGTTGCAGTGTAGACATACCCTTGGTGATCTTTTTAAAGCCCTGGGTCCAGGAATAGTGAATATGCCAACTTTACCTTTTTTAAAAAAAGAGGAAAAAAGTTTCTAGTAATTTTTGTGGATAGAAGTTGGAGAATCAGGCTCAGAAACCAGATGGCAAATAAAAAGACCCCAGCCTTTTTTCTTTTCTTTTTTTATTATTTCAGCCAATTTCATGATTATTGGCCGGGAAGCCTGATTCATGAATGGTGCACAAAACTGTTTGTGTGTATTCAGGGCAGTCTACACAATATAAACTTGTTACAAACAAATAATCTGCAGACCAAAAATTAGTTGTAGAATTTGGCAAGTGGTTTTGATGAATACATTTGCAAAAATTGTGATTGTAAACAACCTGTGAAGAGAAAATATGGAGAAATGCATGAAATAAATATTATAAAAGTTATTCACTCAGCTATAAGTTCAAATGTGCTTAAAAATAACATGAATAAAATGGGGGGGAGAGAATGAAGTTACAAATTAGATGAATTATAAATAAGACTTAGGAGGAAGTTTTATTTAGTGTCCTTAGCTGTGTCTGTACACCACTTTACTCCATATGCGACATTATCTTTACAAAAAATACATCATTAACATAAATAACATAGTATAATTAAAAACACTCTCAAATTGTCCAGATTTAGTGATGAAAAGTGCTACATAACAGCTAGGTATCATTATTAAATGACACTGTTTTGCTTCTGAAGAAACCAGTCCCCAGAACCTATAGTTATGCCTTAGCTGTATCGTGTAGTCCCCAGAACCTATAGTTATGCCTTAGCTGTATCGTGTATCTATATTAATACTTTCATCCACCCATGTTTCTTTTAGTATTAGAGCATTAACGCATTCTCATTAGAGATATGAAAGAAATAAGTGCTTGTGTGTCCATTAAAGAACCACTTTTCTTCACATAGAGTAGTGCAGACGAAGCATGCTGGGCCCATAACCTGGAGGTCAACTGATCTTAAGCATCCTCTGCTAATTTGGTTTGGCCTGTATTATGCACAAGGTGAGAGTAGATGATCATAATGGTCCATTCTGGTATTAAACCTATGCAGTGAAACTTTAAATGAACATCATCAGTGGTGTGATGTATATATGAAAAGAAAAGGAAGGAGGAGATGAGAAGGGAAGGTAACAGGAGACAACACTAAAGTCAACATAATATAAAGGAAGGTGAGAAGAGTTTTATGGAAGTTTATGACAACACTCTCTTTCCCACCCCAAAAGACATCCTGAAGCTTAAGGATCTTCAGTGCTTTTCACAAGACACAACAGCAAGAATTGCTGTTTGTGTTGAATAGCTATGACACCTGAGAAATAAAGGCTTTCAACCACAGGCCACAAGTACTGTTTACATGAGATTTTCAGGGCAACTACATCCAGGTAAAGAATCCAATATTTGAATAGAAATGCCAAGATCCTGTCACCATTACAGTGAGCAGTATGTTAATCAAAAATTGCCTGAGATCACTGGGACAACGAACAGCATCAGGTGCTACAAAACGTGATTAAGTGTCACAGAATCTGACCCTAAAGCCTAAACACAGAAACTATGTTGTTCGGCAGAGCATTATTTATTTTCTTTTAAAGGAACCAACTCATGTTTTTTAATGAGTTGATATTTCAACATTGAATTGCTGGGGAATATGGATTGCTGACAGTTTTTGACACTTTCCAGTTTATATGGGGTCTGAAGCACTTCCCCAGGGACAATTGAAAAGTCTAAAATTATTTCAGAGGTTAGTGTTAGAAAATAGCCTAAGTGACACTTGTCTACTTTGACATTACTTTAAAGCGTGCACAGAATCATTGGTGGCCATTAATAATAGGTTTCTTTGTTCAGTTTTATATATATGCACTAAGTAAATAAATTTATTTTTCTTAAGTAACCCCAAAAACTCAGCAAAAACCAAGCTAGTAATATTCATAATAAAACAGATGCCTAGCACAGGTCTTTAACTAAAGATCAGACTAATTTTTACTGGAAACTTTGGTGATATTTTAAATTGGCCAGTTACTGTAAGATATGGCTTTGTCTCGTGCATGAGGTCCTCATCTAACACAAATATCCTTGATAGGCTCATGAACTGCCAGGCTTAGGTAATCTGGGGTGTGGGGGGCTAAAGTATTGATTCATGACAGTCTTCACTAATTAATGCTAGTTTCTAAGGGCTCAGTGCTACATTCTATGCACATATCAAACTCCCACAGATATTAACAAGTTGGTCCTCAAGTGACTGCATGTTGCTTGATCATATACAGAAAAGAGAAAGATATAAGAAAAGAAAAAATATATCTTTGCTCTGTTTCACTTATTCCTTTCAAAACACATTTTTGGCTGGATAAATACCTCTTCTGTGAGGAAAACGACAAAACTACTTTGTGAACAGTTAGGTGCCTCTCCTAACTGATTCTCCAAACATTCTGAGGTTTACCCATCATTGCCTTGAAAATATTGTGATATTGCATTGTGTGGCAGCACAATGCTTTGTTTCAAACATCTCACACCAGCAGCAGTTTTGGGAAGAGAAAGAGCTCGTGTGATTGGACAGAATGATTTCTCAGAGTAATAAGAAGAGGAAGATACTTTAACAAGAGCGCAAGGTGACCAATACTCCAATTGAGATATAAGCATTTATAATAATCTCACATGGAATGCTCAGTATAGTTAGTTGCTTTACATGTAGGCATTTAACATTTTTATTTTTATTTACCATTGTGTCTCCTTAAATGGGTTGCTGAGTGTGCTACATTACAGCACTGAAATCTCCATTACAATGCATAGGTTCAGCTGCTTGCAATATATTAACAAGCAGCCTCGGGATATACTGTATCACACAAATACCATTTTTCTGTGTTCTAAAATATTTCTTACAATAATTGTTGTTATAATTTTATTTACTTCCCCTTATGTATTCCGAGTCAATTGAAAACCTCCATTTCAGGGTTTTCATAACAAATGGTGTTATTAATGTGTAGGATCCAAATAAACAAACAAACACAAGCAAAACCAACACTTTATTTCCAGGAAGTCTCTGGCAAAATAATAAGTTTAAAAATAAAGCCAAGGAAAGTGAGCTGTGGGTACTGCTTACAGCTTATTATCTGCAGCTCCACATTCAAGTTATTTTATCAAAGACCTGGAGTTGTAGCAGTGAAAGATAATGATTTCTACAACCTCCCAGTCACATGATCACACAGGTTGCTCCACGTGTCTCATAAAAATGAAAAATGTTGCCCTTTACTTAAAGTAGTTCCATTTAAACATATGGCCAGATTAGATTCTCCACACACAATCATCATGCAGATTATTTTCCCTGTTGCTTTCTTAATTCTTTTCTAATGTAACGGTATTGTTGGAGGGATTGGAGGGTGGGGGAGATAGTTGTCCTTGCACTGAATATCTGATTCTAGTATTTTCAAGACTGACAGAGACCAGGACTTATCTATATTCATGGTTAATTAAAACCTAAATTCCTTTCAGTGAGGCTCTGGCTTACAATTTACAATTAATTATTGGGGGTGGGAGGGAGTAGAAAATGTTCCATTTATAAAATAAGTTCCCAATTATGACTTGGTGGCAATCAAGTATTCTACCTTGTATTATTTTTGCTACCTTACACTCACTCTCACACACAACCTCTCTGATGTTTGACTTTTTTTCCTGTTTTCATAAATATTTATATATAATTGCATTTTCCTTGTAAACAATATTTTCCTGCCCAAAGGGAGGAAAAACAATTTGTGTGTTAATTTTAATCTCACTGGTTTTGTTCAGCTTCAGTAAGTCTTTATATAAAAGAAGAGATTTAGATAAAAAGGAATACATGCAACCTGTGTTTGCTAATATAAAGAATTTTAATTGTGGAATGTTGTTAATTTTGCAATCATTCGGGTACATTGTACCTACCCATATATGGTGTGGGGGGTAGGCAGTTCAGTGTTTCTCTTCCCTCCACCTCACACTTTCATACTTATTTTGTTTAGATTCTGCTGCCCCCTACAGAATAACTGAAAGTATTCCTGATTTTACAAACCTGAGGATTGTTGTCCATTCCCTTTGTGACATTGTCCAGGACTATAAATGCACGACTCTTGTAGTCCTCTAGGGATCCAGAGCTATGTTTGTTATCTCTGCAATGGTTTGAAGTTGTTTGCATAAGTTATGACTCATAAAAAGCTTGCCACTTTAAGTGACTTATTGCTAAATGAAAATAGAAGTGGAAGGCGCTATTGATTTAATGAACCTCTAAAATGGAGTGAGTACCATATTCTACATGCTCAAGGAAAGTAGAAAGGAGATTCACTAACCTTTTAGTGTCAGGAAGTAAACTATTTTGATACCTTATCAACTGCTATGCATGCAGTATTCTTTCTATACTTACTGACTGTGGAAAACAGCAGTAGATAAATACAACACTGCAGTTATGGGTCTAATAGAAAACAGATTGGCAATAGGACTGCTGGGAATAGAAATGACTCTTTTAATGTAAATTGTATGTTTTCACTTACAGATCAGAAATGCACCAGGCTACTCTGAATCAGTCATATTTATATCAGTTAATGCTCTTCAATAATAATGAACCAGATCATACTGCCTAGATCTGTGCCCAAAGGAGACTCTGTGCTCATGGATAGGCTCTGGCTGTCTCCATTGTACCACTCCCCCTATCTGTGGACCCATGGATAGCTCTCCATCATTTAGTAAACCATCCATGGGGAGGGAATCTTCCCACACATCCTCACCCAGTAACCCTTTGGGTAATCCCCAGGAAAGTTTATACAGCCTAAGCATATTTTAGCTCTCCTCAGGTGCCTCTCCCAGATGAGGAGCCACGTCATGGAGAATTCTTTGGACAGCCATCACTCTATGACAGCTCCAATGGAGCCATATTACTTGAGAGCCAGATTTGGGAAGGGAAGAGCAGAACCCAGTGACGATGCAGGCTGTAGTCTCCTTGTGGATGGGACTAGCCTCATGTGGATCTGAAGAGAAGAGTGGTAGAATGATCATGGATGCCCAAAGATAGAACCCACTCCTCCTCCTGTTCACTCAATAGGGGGTATAAACTCTGCTATTCCTCACAGAACTATTTTGGGTAAATTCTCAAGAAGGCTGTGGCCAGTTTTCCTACCCCTCCTCTGAGCATTCATGGGAGAGTACAATCTAAAAAAAACCCCAAAACCACTGGATGTTTTGTTTTCCTTAAGAGTCCCAGCTAGAAATGAATAATAGCAAATAATAATATCTAATTCTTATACTTCCATAGATCTTGCAGTGCTTTAAAAAAGAGATCTGAATCACTATTCCCATTTTAAAGATGGGAAAACCAAGGCACAGAGAGGTGAAGTGACTTTCCCACAAATCACATAATATGTCAGTGAGAGACCAAGGAACAGAACCTAGGTCTTCTGCAGTATTAGTTTGGGTTGGCTTAGAGTGGGTCTCTAGTTCACTACAGAGTTACAATTTACACAAGCAAATTTCCTCCAGAAATTACTTGGAGGGAAATAGTGCTTCATCTCTTTCAGTTCTCATTTTTACATATAACTGATCAATGTACTTTAAACCCTCTTGCTCTGGACACCAATAAGGAGTCACATAAGGGGCAGCCCTGCATTTGAAGGCATGCTTTCATGGTAATAATAACCATGTAATCGTATAACTCTGGCCTTCATCCTCCCCTCCTTCATTGGTTCCATTCATTCATGTCATCTCTTTAATAAGGCCCATATCTGCGAAAAGTTCCTGCATATGCTTAACTTTGAGTACGAGCAGCCCTATTAATTCAATGGGATTAAACACATGCTTGAAACTAAGCATATGCCTAACTGTTTCAAGGATCAGAGATTAAGCTCTTCAGGGCAGGAATCCTATCTCCCCATGTACACAACGAGACCCCCAACTCTTATTGGAGCCTTTCACCATTATCATATAAAATAACAAATATTATTTACAAAAGTGCAAATACTCCATTAGGACTGAACAAAAAGATACAAATTGTGCAGGGATTGTTAAAATAGTATAATAGATGTCCCCTGAATTGCACAAATTCTGCTCTGGCCATTGAAACCTATTTTTGGTCACACCCATTTGCAAGCCCCTGCCTTGTAGAATGCAGCATACACAATACCACATGTACTTAGAACACATGTAGAGGATTGGACTAGAAGACTTCTTGAGGTGCCTTCCAGTCCTACATTTCTGTGATTCTGTGTTGTCCAAATAAACATATTTGGATGAGGTTACTTTCAAATAAGAAATGGTTTCCTTTTCTTTTGAAATAAGTTTAAATAGTTTCACACTTGTTTGTTTAAAAGACAGATACATTTTGTTTTGTAGTAGGGAAAAAACAGGATAAGAGTGAAGGCTTCTGAAACAAGGCTGTTTGATTTGTGTGGACTAGACTCTCTGTTTTGAAGAAGAGAGATGTTAAGGGTAGACTTAACCCCACACATTAATGTGCCTGTCACATGTTTTATTTAATCCCTTTACATAAACATTCACTCCTTTTAAGAATCTACCCATTCACTTCAATCACACATTTATCTTCCACACACATCAGGAGCATGCATGTTCACTACATCACAAAAACAATAACTTGACATACAGCACAAGGCTATTAAAGCTAAAAGCTTTAGGAATAAATAAAAAATCTGACACTTTTTTTCTACAACCTTCACCCAACTAGGCTGAGGGAGGGATTTGACTAAGGGAACAGCTTCATCAGGAAAAATCTAACACTTCAAATAGCCTAAAGTGCAGATTCTGTAGATTTAAATATGTATATGGGTATTGATTTTCAGCTGTATCAAAGAAGAAAAACAACCTCAGAAGGAGGGGGAAAGCAGTCCTAGTATGATTTGGTGGCTAATGAAATAGTAGAATTATTAAAAGCTGAAAAGTCATAGATTAGAAAGACATGCCAGTGATTCTAGTCCAGTCAGAAAAAAATAACCTGGTAGTTACTAACTCTATGGGTATATCTACACAGTTACAGGTCCATGTACAGACCAGAGCGTGTTGTGGAGTGTCCACATATGATGATCTGGGCGCAGGTATATGCGGTGTCCAGGCGTATACCTGCATTCAGACTGACCCTTTTCAATATGCACTAATGTTACCACTAACATTTCAGGGGTGGTATCCCAGAGTCCTGTGCATAACCAGAGACATTCTAGGAACTGCCTTGTTGCACATTGTTGGAACTGTATGCTGCCGTCACATATTTGATGACGACAGCACCCTGCCATCTTTCCTTTTTGCCAGACAATGTTGGAGACCTGGAACAAGACCATGAAGATATGGGTCAGCTCACTGGACAAATGTACATGTGGTGCAGTATCAGATACAGGACAGAACTGGTCCAGAGAGATTTCAGATGGTGAAGATGATGGCTGACCCAGGAGTCAGGGGGGATGAAAATCCACTTGGCATGCTCATGGGTGAACTGCCTTTTCTGGTCCTGAAGAACCAGCCTAATGTGGCGGGACCACATCATCTTAGAAACCTGGGATGACAACCAATGGTTTCAGCACTTCAGAATGAGGAAGCAGACCTTCATGGAGTTGTGCAAGCAGCATGCACCAACCTTCCAGCACCAGACCACTCATTTTCAGAAACCCATACCAGTGCACATGTGTGTGTGGCTATTGCCCTTTGGAAGCTGGCAACTCCTGACAGCTACCAGTCAGATGGCAACCAGTTTGGGGTTGGGAAGTCATGTCGGGACTACTAAAACTGTGATCCACCCATGGGTAGTTGCCATAACCCAAGTCTCTGAAACTAAAGCAGTATTTCAAAGGGGATAGGGTTTTCAAACTGTGCAGGGGCAACAGATGGAACACTATACTTTGCCCACCGAAAGGGGCCAGTGAACGTGTGAACTACAAAGGTTATTGTTAACTGGTTCTCCGAGGTTTAGTGGACCACGGGTCAGTTCATGAATATGAACATTGGAAAAATGGGAAAGGACCATGATGCCACAATGCACATGAGGTTGGGGTTGTACTGCTGTGGGAAGCAGAGACTCTATTCCTCCCAAATGATGTGACTATGTACTGTATTACTGTGCCAACATTTATTTTGGGGAAATCCCACATACTGTCTCTTACCGTGGCTCATGAAGCCTTACACTGACATTGCCCGAGCAAGATTTGGCTGTAAATCAATTATTTTATTGAAATCCCATGAGTCACTGTAAAGCATTTAGTGGAAGATAGAGTATTAATGAGCAGTCCTTGTTCCCCTGTGTGTCTGTGAATTTGTTGGTCAGCACTCTGACCAGCAATAGTTCCTGGGTGGAGTTGACTGTGGGTGGAGGGGAAGGGATGGTGCAGGTTATAAAAGGGCCTGGATGGGGATAGAACAGTTTTATGACACTTATGGTAGCTCAAAGATTCAAACCCACCCCTCTTCCCCACACCACCTCTTTCCTTCTCCTTGAAAATGGGAGCCATGCAGAAGTGAGGGAGTGTTTTATGGCTTATGTGTGGGTCCAGGAAGAGAAATGGGGAAAGGGATCCATTTGTTTGTCCAAGGAAATTCAGAGTGGTCCATTATCTCTATGACCATTGCAAATGCATTTTACCATTCCCAGATGCTGGTGTGTGGTCATGTGACGTCCTGTGCCGAGCCACTCTGCAGAAGCCAGGAGAGCGGGGGGGTTGGTGAAGTATCTGTCCCAGTGGTTGCAAGAACACAATACCATGTCCCTTATCAGTGGAAAAGCTCATGGAAGAAAATACACTTGTGATGCTACTCTCTGTTTCCCTGTCCCTTTCAGTGCTGTTTGCTGGACACAGGGGCTGGACTTCCTGGCAATGAAAGAAGGGTAGGGGTTGGGAGAACATTGTTTATGGTTCTCTGTTCTTATTCCATGTGAACTCCATTTTCTAGCTTAGAATACAGTCAATGTCCTCTCCAATTGCCACCCATGCCTGTAAGCATAATTCAGCAAATTTTTGATGTAGCAGAAATCCAAACTTGGGCTTCAGGTTTAAAAGCAATATGTAGAGATGTCACCAATATCAGAAACATCTTCCTGGCATAGGAGGCCAGGTGTCCTCCACTGTACTGGAAAGCCACTTCTCTTTTCCAATACAGTACCTTCAAAATTGCTATGTTCTCAAAGTGATGGCCAGCCTTTAAAGGACAGAAAGGTGACTTGGTAATGCTACCCCTGAAGGAACCTCAGCCCACCCCAATCAGTCCATCCATGCACTGTAAACATTACATTGTAATAAAAGCAATGTAGGTATCTTACCCTGTTTAACCTCATCTCCTTCCTTATGGGCTGTAAAAGTTGTCTGAAGGAAGGAAGTTGTAAGAGCTACATTCCTTGTAATCTCAAAATTTTATTTCTCTCCTCAGAGGATGTAATTTTCAATTTTCCAAGCAGAGTCTCCTTTTGTTAACTAACCTTTCTAGAGCCATTCGGGTTACTTTTGTGTGTGTGTGTGTGTGTTTGCATCTCCTCTAAATTTACTTTCATTTGCAGTTTCCCTTAAGAAATGATCAGTCTTCTATATAATTAATAAAGATATTAAATTCGGCTTAAATATTTCTGAGATACCCTCACTGGACAGCTTCCCACCAAGTCCATGGTCTGAGCCCAGGATATCTAAAAGACCACCTGAAGCTATGAGATAAAGACCATGGTCTACAATTTCACTCCCCAGCAACAGTTGAATTCTCTACAATAGGGTTAAAGCTCATCTGTGCCGATGACAGAACTTTCTTATGGAGCTGGTCCAAGACTGTGGAATTAAATCCCCCAAGAACTAAGCACCATTACAGACCTCACCACCTTCCATTCTAAGTGCAAGACACATTTCTTTGATGTTGCCTTCTCCAACAAGGCCAACAAATGTGTATTTAAACAAACAAAGAAAAAAACCTAAGAAATCGAAAACCCTCCCAAAACAGGACTCTTGACTGAACACACCTCTTCTCCTGGGGGAGGGGATGAATGAACAAACAATTTGTGACAAAGGTGTAGTCATACTTCTTTATGCACTACTGGAAGGCTACACAATCATGGAAGTGTAGTACCAGAATGAATCTTGAGAGGTCATCTAGTCCAGTCCCCTGCACTTAAGGAGGATTATGTAATAACTAGACCATTCCTGACAGGTGTTTGTTTAACCTGTTCTTAAAAAACACCAATGATGGAAATTCCACAATCTCCCTAGCTAATGGTACTACAGTGATGAACACGTTATAAGTATCTATATAGACTAAAACTCCATATTTGTTGATTATCATCATCCTTTGTTAATTTGATCAGATAACTCTTGTATAATGAGACTTTTTCATAGATACATCTTTATATGATGGAACACAGCTTCTCTCTCTAAGCTGGCTTTTTCACACATTAAATGTTTTGGATCAGATAGACATTACAAGCGGTACACCAATAAAAAATTCAAGACACACACCTAGACATGTTTTTTTTTAATTTGAAACTGCATTACTATATGTCAACTGGCACACTGAAATGTTTTTATGTGGATACAGCAAATGCAGAATTACCGTATATACTCGATCATAAGCTGGTTCATTTCTAAGCCGACCCCCCCAAGATGGATAAGTAAAAATGGAAATTTTTTATAACCCGTTCATAAGCTGACCCTATCATTCAGGGGTCAGCAAACTTTGGCTCCCGGGCCATCAGGATAAGCCGCTGGCAGGCTGAGATGGTTTGTTTACCTCGCGCATCTGCAGGCACAGAGGTAAACCTAAGTAAACAAAGTGTCCCGGTGCACCAGCTGCTTACCCTGATGGGCCAGGACAGCAACTGGTGGGGAAATTTTTTTGGGGGGAGAAGCTGGGATTCAGGGGAGTAACCCCTGTGACCACCCCCCACATGACCCCACCCCTAGCCCGGGACACCCACACTCTCCCCATCCTATCCCTTCCCACCTTATCTGGGGAGGGCCAGGGGAGGATGTCTCTGACCTGGCTGGAGCTGCTCCTGCAGGCTGGGCAGCGTGGCCGCAGCCTGCTCTGGCGGACCAGACCGGGCGATGCGGCCGCAGCATGTTCCAGTGAGCGGGGCCGGGTGGCATGGCCGCAGCGTGCTCCAGCAGTGTGGCCACAGGCTGCTCTGGGCGGCTGCAGCCTGTCAGCACCGGAGCTGCAGCTGCTTCGGAGGCTGGGGGGAGAGCAGCGTGGCCAGAAGTGGAGAGACTCTGGCCCTGCCTCTTCCCTTCTGTCTGTGCTGCCTCTCCTTGCTCCCTCTGTTGGGTGGAGGGGCTGTGTCCCACCTCTCCCTCTCTATACCCGTTCATAAGCCGACCCCCTTCTCTGGTGCTTCCCTTTTTTACTAAAAAAATTCGGCTTATGAACGAGTATATACGGTATATACAATTACTGTATCTATAAATGACAAACTAAGCCAATATTACATATCTATTAAACAGTATGTGCACAAGAAGCTGATTAACCATGAACGTAATTAAAAATATTCCTATCCATTGACAAGATTATTTTATGAAGTGATTATTTTATGAAATTTCTGGTGCCAGTATGACAATAGGGATGAGCTTTACTCGAGGGGAGAGATTCTCCATGGTTCAATGCCTGGGTTAGGAGTAGAATTCCTTCCGAAAGGACAAGATCCTTGGCTTCAATGCTTTTTGCCTTGCCTACTGCTTACAGTTGCTCTTGTTTCAATTTCCTCACTGTTTCTTGCTGTGGTTAATAATTTTTAGCCAATCATTGCTTTGCCATCCCTCTGCTCCCACTTACTACTTCAGTATGACATTCAATGCCACCTTGAAATGCAATAGAGAATTAGTCTCTATTGAATAAATGTGACACTATAGAACAATGGAAGACTCTGCAATCTCATTCAGTGCATGGCATTGTCCAGAATTTCCTGTCTTGGCAAGGTACTGGCATACTAATCTTTTGACAAAGGAACAAATAGTCATCAAAATCAATGCTAAGCACTTGAGGCACATGCATCCCTGGATTCTGGTAAGGTCAAGAATCTTGTGGATAGCTGAACAGACACTATTCGTAGTGACAACAGATAAAGATAAAAAATGAGGGGGGGGACACTTGGAATTGGTGATATGTGGATGTTTAGGGGAGCATCCAGGAGTGTAAATGTTCACCTGATCCCCTCATAGAAGAATCATAGAAGATTAGGGTTGGAAGAGATCTCAGGAGGTCATCTAGTCCAACCCCCTGCTCAAAGCAGGACCAACCCCAACTAAATCATCCCAGCCAGGGCTTTGTAAAGCCAGGCCGTAAAAACCTCTAAGAATGGAGATTCCACCATCAAGGATTTGTCCTGAGCCAGCTCTCTACATGTGAACAGCAGCATGAGATTTTGTTAGTACTCCTATCTAGTATGCACCTGCAATTCCACCCCCCTCCCCAGAATATAGACACTATAGTGATTTTAATCCCCCTTTATGTGTTTGAGGAGCTGAACACCTCCTTGTCAGTGTAGGGGCCTGTATGCCCCATCACAAACCCTAAACAAAGAAACTGTCAATTAATGTTAAAAAAAAAATCACACAAGGACATTAATATAAATGTTCTTAAGACCATTATTTGGAACATAAATCCTTTATTTTTAGCATAAGCTTCTTGATATGTCCTTTTTAACAGTGGGAACCTCTACATTTGAGCTGGGAGGTGTGATTTCCTGCTCGCATTGATGTAACCATGCTAGCATGGCTCGAGCTAGCACCTAAAAATAGCAACATGTCCATGTTGGCACGCAGCCACTAGAGCTAGCTGCCCCGAGTACAATCCTGCCTGACCCCATGCTATGTACTCAGGCGGCTAGCACATGCCACCATGGACATGCTGCTTTTTTTAGGTGCTAGCTCAAGCACATTTGCACAAGCTGGGAATCACATTTCTCAGCTCAGATATAGACTTAGACATAGTTAGAGGTGTGCTTTTTTTTTCTAAAGCAATTGCTCTTTTGCTGAACTGTCCTTCCCCCCCCCCCTTTTGTTGCATGTAATACTCATAGGTCATTATTACAAAGCAAGAGCTGAATTAAGAGCTAATTTCAACATAAACAACCAGCGCAACACTTTTCTAAAAAGCAGGGAGCTATGTTATAGCTTTTTTTCTTTTATTTGAATTTGATCCTTTCTTTTCTGGCTAAATGCTGTTTAACATTTTCTAATTAGGAATGTTGAATGACTCATTAGAATTCAAACTTCAAAATAATTGACTAATTACAGTACATCAAGACAAATGTGTTGTTTTAGATACTGTAACGAAAAGAAGCAAAAATAGTGAAAACAAATACAATCCAGGGGGCACTTTTTGAGCATACTTACACTGGTTTTACAGTAGTACAACTCAGTTGATATCACTGGAGTTACTCATGACTTGTGTCAGATGGTGTAGCTCTATTTCTGCTTATTGCACTTTAAGTCTGTAAGAACTTTGCTGTTGCCACACAGTAGCCGCCATTTTGTGTTCAGTATAATGCAGGCTGTTACAGAAGGGACACACATACACAGTGGGGCAGATTGTTAAGCATAAGCGGTTCACTCCTGTTGTAGGAAACCACTTAAATTGGCAATTAACACCTCAGCAGTGGAAGGACAACAGAGGATTAGAAGGCTTCAGGGTGTGTTACAAATTGTTGTAATGGGCTGTAAAACCACAGTCTCTGTTAAGTCCGTGTATTTTACTGTTAGGAATTTAAGTTCCCAGCCTTGTCTTTTGACGATGTTGTGCAGGTTTCTATTGAGGCCGAGGACTGAGAGGTTAGACATGGAGTCATCCCTTTGTGAAAAGTGTTCACCTCTCAGTTCTTGTCCTCAGAGGAAACCTGCACCACATCTTCAAAAGTCTCCCACATATGTTTGAACCTCTTATGCAGGGATCGGCAACCTTTGGCACGCGGCCCGTCAGGGAAAGCCTCTGGTGGGTTGGGACAGTTTGTTTACCTGTAATGTCTGCAGGTTCGGCCAATCGCAGCTCCCAATGTCTGTGGTTCGCCGCTCAAGGCCAATGAGGGCTGCAGGAAGTGGCGGCCAGCACATCCCTTGGCCTGCGCCGCTTCCCGCAGCCCCCATTAGACCCTGACTTACCAGTGCCTTGCAACCATGTCTGTTCAGCAGGCTTCCATATGACTCTACCAGACCCTCTAAGGGACAGATGGATTTGCACTCTTTTGAGTCTCCTCAGCATACCTGGATGGACACACGCATTTTGGTTTTTGCTCAAGTCTGTTTGAAATGATTTCATATCTGGTCAGCTAATCAGGGTCAAGTAGCTCCCTCTAATGTATAATTCCTAAGTACATTATCTCCAAACCCAATCTGTGAAAGCACTTCCTTTAATATGGTGCAAAGTATACCTAAACAATAGCATGTATTATATATTTATTAGGTGAGGATATACAACAGAGAAACAGGGAAAGGCTGTCTATTCAAGCTCACTCGATTAATAAGATATTGTATATAGCTGTCTTGTTATATAGTTGTATGAAATATAGTTAACACTATTCATTTTCAGACAATCATTTTACTGTGTTTCTGTGATTGTTATTCCCTTAACTAGGGCTGCCAGACAGTCACAACTCCCATGGGCCTTTCTCTGAGAGACTTTTTCTTTTAACCCTCAGGCCCTTATTCACTCTCAAAAGTCCTTGGAGGATTAAAGTAAATTAGACTGATCTCCTGCCTGGGGCTTTGGAATACGCATATTTCAAGATTATCATATTTTTTACCGACTATAAGGTTGGTGCATCAGCATAATGTCTATACTACACTGCCAGTGAATGTCATAAAATGTCCTCTAAGAACCTTGTTTGTTTCTGATTCATCTAGAGTTCCAGCTACAGTCTTTGATCTTTTGGGAACAGGGATGCAGGTGGTTCATCAGCCTTCATGGTTTTTCTACTGTGACAGGGTCGACTAGATCTGGAGAATCCCTGCTGGAGGCCTTGCAGCCCTGCCTCACCCTGCCACAGAAAAGAGCAATGGAGAGGTACTCCAAGCTGCCTAGAGTAGCTATGTGGGACACAGCCAATGAGAGGGGCTGCAGGGAGCAGCCAATCGGGACCCAGCAGGCTCATAAGAGGTGCTCCTGAGTGGCTGCAGGGGCTAAGACAGGTAGTTACTAGTAGGAAGTGGGAGAGTGAGGGAAATAGCTTCTGGTTGGCTGCCAGGACAGGCTATGGAGAAGTGGCCCAGGGAAATGAAGATAGTTATGTGGCACATGGCTGCTACTTAGTGGGACCCTAGGCTGGGAGTCGGAGTAGTGGGCAGGCCTGGGCTCTTCCCCCTCCCTCCCCCAACAGCCATTGGGGAAGTGGTTGTGCCCCAAGAGAAGGGAGTTTAGAGAGGCCAAGGCAATGGACTATACGTGAACCTGTTACCCCCCTGGGAGGGGGCTAAACTGAGACTGACCAAGCTGGAAAGCTGTGGTCAGAGGACTAAAGGGCATGTGAAGAGCCTCCAGGGAGGAAGCCCTGGGGGTGCTGCTCCAGCCATGAGCAGGAACCTTCACACATAAGGTGGCCAGCTAGGGTACTGAGATAGGCCCTGTTGGTCAGACTGAGGACAAGAGCCCGGGGGGGGGTTGGGCCTGGTTGGACTCTTAAAGGACTGAGCCCAGGAAAGGCTGCAGTACACTTTGGACTTATACCCCAGAAGGGGTTTGTTTGCACATTGACTGTAGGTGGCTCAGCCAGAGGGCTGAGTCACCAAAGACCTGCCTGCCAAGCGCAGTGGCCAACAGGGGCATTGTGAGCTGAGAAATTGAGGAAAAACCACAGGCACACACACACTCAACCAGGTGGCACTCGCAAGAAGTGGATGCCACCCCATTACACCTACCCATCAGAAAACAAATCCAGAATGGGTTACCTAAATATACTCTGAAAACTACAGATTGAGGGTTCCAATTCTCACTGAAATAAATGTTACAGAAAAGGGAATAAAAAATAAAAATAGCACAGATCTGTAATAGCATGTTACATCTTTGTTACCTGCAATGAAGCAACTATGGAGTTTTGTTTCAGTGGAGTGAGTGGGAGGGGTCAGAAAGCAAGGGAGACAGAGAGCTTGTATAGCCCTGGGGAAAGAACCAGAGGAAATAAGGGTCCAGTGCTCCACTGCCTTGCACCTTTGTACCTCTACATACTATGTGGGTGTAAAATGTTACCATGCTAGTGTGATAGCATTTTACAGCCACTTTGCATTAGGTGTGAATGACTGCATAAGGTGCAGGGCAACGGAGAATCAGGTATTTAAAGTAAAATCATGGCCCCCCCAGAAGTTAATGACAAAACTCCCCTTGACTTCAGTTGGCCAGGATTTCACCCTCAGTATTTACAATTCACCACTTTTGAATATTCTGTTCAGTAGACTTTATTTTCCCCTTTTTCATAGGGATTGGAATGTAGATAATGTAGGTTGTCTTGTTTAAACTTTTAGGTTATGTAACATCTTCATTAATGATCAGACGCTCAGATTCTAGAGAAGAGGGGATCAGTTTAAGAACACAGGCCCTAATCCTGCAGCCCATGGGAAGCAGAGCCCCATGATTCTGCATTCATCTTATTGTAGGACCCTTAGAGAGAAAGACTGAGTAAACATACTAATGTATTTTTCAGATGATACTAAATGGGGTGGAATGGCAAACACCAGCCAGAGCACACAACTACATAGACTTTGAGAGTGTCAAAATATTGGTAGAAAAACGTAATTTAAAATTAATCTTCAATAATATAAAATACTACATTTGGGGAGAAACAACCCAAAACACACACTGTATAGAGACTCTCTAGCTAGGGCTTCAGATATTATGATAGGTGCCAAATTAAGAGCCTATATAAAAAGATATAGATGTATCAGATGGTGGCATCATCTCCCATCACAAGTGGCTGACTTTTGAAACTAGCCCACACCAAACACTGGAGTGTGCACTGTATGAGGAAATGCTGTTTTGATAGTCGAATGGACAGAATGATTAAGTCTCTCTCTAAATGACTGTGTTAGTGGGTGAGCTGAAAAGAAGAGGTGGAGCAGGTGGCTTGTGGAACCTCATCATCATCATTATCATGGAAGAGGAATAGGGAGTAAGAAAGAAAACCACAGCAGTCTCTCAAATGTTTTGTTCACATTATAAAATGAGGCAAAGCAAATGGCAAGGGTAGCAATAGTAAAGTCTGCTACTGAAACAGTAGCAATAGCAATCCTAAGTACTGTCCCTCCCATCTCCTGTGACTAAGCAGAATTGCCTTCACTGAATTCTGCTCTTTGAGGGAAAATGTGGTTGCAGGCGTCTGCCGCATCATTTTTGCCATTCTTCTTACTAGTCTCCTATGCTTGCAGCTGTGTTGCAGGAAGCACTTCAACCACTCATTCATGTCATTTCTATGAGCAGCTTACTCATCAATCAGTTTCTGTGAGGCTGAGTCAACTTCAGTTCCTGGTCTGCGCTGGTGACTCATACTGGTAGACCTGATATATGGATAGTATTATTGGTGTCACAGGACCAGACTGGATGGACAAAATGAGAGCTTTGGTGTGTCATGGCAGTGAAAGTAAATTGAATCAGTGACATTACTATGATTGTTATTCGTCAAAACTTCATTTTGGGGTGGCTTACCTCAAACTGAAGCGTTCAGCATCATGCAAGCCTCATTTTTTTAAGTGAAGTTAAATAATAACTTTCCAAGTTAAAACCATTCAGAAATAACTAGGGTCAAGTGATTTAATTCAGAAAAATCTAAAAACATGCCTGAACGTTTTTTTTACCTGCCCACTGAACAGAACCACTAGATCCAATTCAGGCGTACTGAAGACACAAGTCAAGGACAGTGTGGTCCAAAGGTAGTTTTGCATAACCTTTGTGACCTCCAGTTTTTGGGCTACTCCAGAGACCAAAATGACCCACTGTGTAAATCACAGCAGACCAATCTGGACTATCCATAGGATGTGGTGCAGCCCGTCCCTTGCTCTGTCTCCTAAACAGGGACTTGAAAGGAGGAATGTGTAGTGTAGAGCAACTAGTGGTGGACCTATCCTGTGTCTGTATTTGTGGAATTCTTCCCCCAACTAGTTGTGGCAATTAAGGGACCCATATGACTCTGGAGCTTTAGATAGGGGCCAGAACCTCTCACATTTTTTGAGTCATCTTTCTTTCTCAACATAGCTACAGCTCCCTCTTTGCAAATTCTATATGTTATGTCGCTCATTCCCTCCATAAAATCCTGCAATGGGTCCTTAATCAACCCCCCAACCCATGTAAGGGAAATGATGAAAGATATATTTCAAACTAGACAAGTGTAAGGCAGCCACATTAGAAGGAATAATGTAAACTACTTTGCTCCTGAATTTGTTTCAAGAGAAAAGTAAAGTAGGCTTGGCTTCATGATCGTAGTTCACTGAAGTTCAATATTGAAGTGACCAAAAATAACTAAAGATTCTACATTAAAAAGGGGATAGAGACTATTACATAGAATAAGATGTGCAGTTTGTCTCACTTCATTTTACAGAAGATCTTAAGAGAGGCAAAAATAGAGAGCCAAAGGGAATTGAGTCTTCATATCGCATGATCAGGATCAAAGACAAGTCTGTTTGTTCTCGTTATGATGGCAAAACTTAGTGGAGGTTACCGCTGACATGCTGATTATGGAGGGTTGTCCAAGAATAAGCTGTCTGTTTATGGGATTTCTGATGTCCAGATGAACTTTAAGAATTCAGAATCTTGCACAACACAAAGCTGATGATTCTGAGCCTGATTATCACCACAGATTTGGGTGCTTAGCCCATCTGATAGTGAAATCCTTATTGTTCCAAATATCTATTTATACATTCTATCTCCTCAGCAGGTCTTCTCTTGGGTGCCATAGGCCACTATATTCAGATTCACAATGACAAATACTGCCAGTACATACATCATGGTAGGTTGGCTCCCTGCTTCCAGTTCACTTTCCAACTAGAACAGCTGATTGATTCCTCCATATCCTGTCCCATGGCTAGATTGAGGTTGGCCACAACAGGTTCATAGTTGTAATGGTGGAACAAAAGAACCTTCCTCCCCTTTTGTACATTTATGTGAGTGTTTTCTATAATTTTTGTCTGAACAGTCTCTCCTCTTCGCTGATTGGCTGTTTGCTTGAATCCCAGCTTGCCCCCTCCCTCAGTCTCTTTACCTCAGCTTCACCCGAACTGCTCTTCATATTTCAGCCTTCTTTCTACCCTCCCCTCCCTTGCCACCCCTTCCATCCCTTGTCTTTCCATTTAGCTACCCCCCTTTCCCCCCCACACACGTCACTAATATGACATTTGCCACCATCACACTATTCACTGTGCTGGTATGTGCTCTCTGCTTTATTTAGATGGTAAGCTCTTTGTGGTGAGAACTACCTATCATTCTGTTTGTATGGTACCTAACACAATGATGGACCAAGAATGGGTCCCAGGTACTGCCACAATAGTCAACTGTGCAGCCCACATAAGGGGCAGGCAGAAATTCAGCCTTGCACTCTGAGAAGTGCAAGAAATGTTTGATTTTTATTTCCCTGGGGGCTCCCCAATTGGAGGGGCAAGTATAAGCCAGAGCCGTTGAACCTTTTGCCATTCCCAGTCTCCCCTCCCCACTATGTAATGGCCAGTGGAACTGGCTGACAAAACAGGAAGCAAAGGAAGAGTACATTACACCTCCTAAATAAGTGTGCAGACTTTAAATATTACATAGAGCAGAATGTACCAATATTACAGACAGTATTTAGGCTGTGCCTAAAGAAACACCTAGGATGGAAAGTTTGTAATTAAATACAGCTGCTCAGATGCAATAGGCATCATATATATCCCTAGATTTGATACATAAAAGGCCACTAGCAAAACATGAATAACCACAGCTGATTTTACTCATGTGTATACAATGCTGATGAAGACAGTGGAAAAATTGTTTGAAGACAAGCCAAAGAGTGGAGCAGGTGATGTAGGGTATCACGTCTAAGGACAGAAAAAAGCAATAAGTGGATTTATCAATGGACAAAGATAGCTAATATAATTGTCAATGAGAAGAAAATGACCAGTGAACTGCCACCTCCTTGTGACATGGGCAGATGAAAGATGGTTTGAGATGGTTTTAGAAAGGTGTCCCATGGATTGCAAATGAAGCAGAGGGCAGCCACAAGCTAGATAAAGCAATGAGGTGATAAAGTAGGTAAGAGTTGTTTGGATGGGAATGGTGCAGGATACCAACATACAGTAGTACTCCCACTTGAATGTCTTAACAATTTTGTTGCTAGTAAGATTGTTTTCCAACACATAGTATTGATACTGGAACAGATTATTTGTGTCAACAATGAATGTTTTTTCCTGGAAAATTTTCACAGGACTCACCACAGAGAGATATTCCTTCTTTGCTTGTTTATACTGTTTAGTGATTAACTTTATATTATTGTAGCAGCAGTGACTACGGTTAAAGTTGAAAAACAGCTTCTGTTCCATCTTTTCAGTTTATTATTATTTTGTGCTACATTTCACCATGCTTAGTTTCCACTAGCACTGAATGAAGAATTAGTTGCAAGACAGTATTATTGTGAGTTTTGGCAATTTTCTTTATTAACTAATAATATTTTTTCATTATTCCTCTAATTCTATAAATGATTGAATAATTGTCTGAGTAATATTCACTGGCAATTTTGAGTCAAATAAATATTCAAAAATAGTGGTAAACTGACCTTACAAGATATACAATACAATTAGCCCTTCATGCAACATTGTTTATTCAAGTTTCCTTGAACATTTAAATATCCAAACAGTATGTCATCTACACAGCTTTCATAGCTATATTGATTAGGGACAGAGTAAAAAACATATGTACCATAAATCTTTGTTCAAAACAACTAACTGCACTCACTCTGACAAAAGGAATTAGTTAGCTAGATCACAATGGGCTACATTTGCATCCAGAGTATCATGACATCTACATCTTAGTACCACTGATTCAAGAGGGTCTGAGATGAAAGACTATTTCCGAAACATTTCATCTTATCGACATGCCTTTCATCTGCTGATTGTTCATATTAGAAACAAGGCCTATGAATGTAACCAATTATTGAAGTCCAACAGGATTGCAATTTCCCATTTATACAGTATTAGTTTAACAGCTATTACCCCCAGTGACTTTAAGAGTGGAATGAAAGTTACAGTATCATGCAACATTATTTTTCATAGCATCTTCCAAATAAGCTATATCCCAAGACACTTTATAGAGTAAAGTAAAACAATATAATTAAATAAGCTGAAGGGGACAGAAGTTAAAGTACAGCCTTACAGTCCTGGCTCCAATTTGTCTCCTTTTATGACACTGAGCCCAGCTGAGATAGTGGTGGAGGAAGTAATCTGCATCATGAAAGGACTATTGCCCCCAGGAACCAAATGGGTGAAACCAGGGACCAAATTGTCTTGAGTCAAATTGTCTGCTCCTGGGGCAGAATATAGTTGTACTGCCCCCGACACAAGGCTTGTGGCAACTCCACATTTGAACTCTATGGATTTAGCCCTTTTTTACTGATAACATTTAAGGTTTCAGGAAGCAGTCTCATGCAAGAAAAAATCATATATAGTGATATAAAGTGAGTTAATGTGCTGCCTCTCTGTGGCAGCAGTTGGTAAAGTAATATCACTTAATTTGAAACACAATATTTCTAATGCTCAGAAGCTTAGTGGAAGGAAATATAAGAGAATACTCTAAAGAAAAACTGGACTTTTGTTAAAAACTAGATGCACTAAGGAACTCTGTGAAATTGAATGCCTGTACCAAACATTAAACAGAATAATTACTAGGCTTGTATTCAGAGCAAAAAGAACCCACCCAAATTAAAATCAGAAACTGATTGACACAGCACATATTCTATCAATTACTCAAACCAAATGAATCCATGAGTAGGCATTGAGTATGGAACTATGAGAAGAGAATAATGTCTGGGAAAGAAAAGAAATTAGAAGATGCAATACATAAAAGAATACTGGAGGGCCCAAAACCCACTATAAAGTTTCTTGCATCGTTTGCATTTCTTCTTCCAACTGTACAGAATTTCTTTATTCCTGTGATTATTTTCCACTTTTTGGATACCAGGCAGGTGGGATTGCCCCTGGCTATTTTGACTCCAGCTTTCTAAAGAAACATAAATGAAATTTGTCTCAAGGGTACATAATTTCAGAAAATTGATTTCTATAAAAACTATAAAGCATCATCTTTTACTAAAAGACAAGATTTTCCTACTTACCAAAATTAAATTTGTCTTCAAAGACCCTTTAGGGGGAGGACAGATGGATGCAGCTATGCTTAGATAAGAGATTGTAGCATCTGACTAGATGAATAGACTAGTACAGTGTAATGCAGTTGCCAGCCTATATTTCTTAAATACAGCTATGTGAATGAGGTCCTACTAATGTTTGGTGGTTAGAAATACTATATGCTAACAATATTGGGGCAAGTAGACTTTTATAACAAGCAACAGAATTATGTGCAACCGTTGAAAAAAATCAGGTCTCCATTACAGTAGTTTGAAAGTCCATCTTGTCAGTTTTCTGGAGCCCACTGTAGCCTTTTTTTATTGAAGTAAATTTAGTGATGTTGTATTTCACCACTGTGGGTTCATCTCTTGTGGCTACAGTATCAAGTTCTACAGTTACCTCTGCCATTTGTTTTCAGATCTAGGGCGGATAGGAACATATGAAGACCAAGGAAAGTAACATACAATCACAGGAAAAGACTAATATCTTCTATCAATTTTATTAACGTTACCAGCAAAGTTATGAATATCACAGCATATACATATCTTAGATATATCAATGTACCAATTATAACTACAGTCATACTCACATTCTCCTAGATAGTGTTAGGGTCTGATGGGTCTCTCATGGATTGACCATCAGTAGAGGGCTAGTTCCTGCTGAAGTTTCTCATAGGGAGCTCTATTTTCCCAGTCTGGGCACCTTCTTTTTATAATATGATTGACTATACCAGAACTGTGTGCCTGTGCATGAAAGTGTCAACCCTCTTTTTCCTTATTGGTTTTGTGTCCCTGTGTGACGGGGCGGAACGGCCCCACACTGGTATAGCAGGGGTTAACCTTTCCTTCCTGGCAGAGGAAGCCACGCCCCGGAAGCTCTGCTGGGCATGCTCCAACTGGAAGAGAGGTATAAAAGCCTGCAGCCCTGCTCAGTCTGGGCTGACCACTGAAGGAGAAGGACACACACCGCCAGCTCCTGAAGAGGGAGAGCCTGTGCACTAGGACCAAGGCATCAGCCGAGCAGAGGCATTACCTGAGACCACAACAGAGGACGCCACCGGGGAGGAACCAACCGGAGGACCTCCCCCCCATCGCAGACGATCTGTTGTTCACGGTAGGAAGTGACCCAGGGGAACTTTAGAGATTGACACAATTAGAGCTGTATTGCCGCTTGGTGTGTTGCGGGTGGATCCCCGCCAAGCGAGTGGCAAGGAGAACTTGTCACTACCAGGGCCCTGGGTCGGGGCTCGGTGGAGAGGGCGGGCCCGAGTCCCCCTACCCCACCCCCTTGAACTCCGCTTGAAAGGGGGTTTCTATGGACTCTGGCTGCTAGGCCATGCTACCCCGCTCGCAGGGGGGTTTCTATGGACTCTAGTTGCTAGGCCATGCTACCCCGCTCGCAGGGGGGTTTCTATGGACTTTGGCCGCTAGGCCGTGCTACCCCGCTCGTAAGGGGATTTTTATGGACTCTGGCCGCTAGGCCGTGCTACCCTGCTCACAAGGGGGCTTCTATGTAGTCTGGCTGCTAGGCCGTGTTACCCCGCTTGTAAGGGGGTTCTATGGACTCTGGCCGCTAGGCCGTGCTACCCCGCTTGTAAGGGGGTTCTATGGACTCTGACCGCTAGGCCGTGCTACCCTGCTCGAAAGGGGGTTTCTATGGACTCTGGCCGCTAGGCCGTGTTACCCCGCTCACAAGAGGGTGTATATGGACTCCGACCCCTAGGGTGCGCTACTACGCCAGAAAGGAGCGATAGAAGGGGGAGAGGCCAAGAGGCCGTCACTGAACACCCACAGAGGGGCGGGTGTCAGGACTAGAGAGTGGTGAGGCACCGGCACCCTATCATACCCCTGCCACAAGGGGGCGCTGAGGTACATGGTCCCCCACACCCCCCCAAGAAAGTTGATGTTCCCCATTTCCTATAGCTTGCGTATAGTTCCTTTTATTTTCATTAGCATTGATGCACAACCTCTATCCTGTGGTTAAGGTACATGTTAGAGAAAAATGTGCCTCTACAGCATTTTTGTGATCTAAAATTAATCTTCCAGCTAATTTCTTGCAATATCACCCCTTGGTACATCTTTCCTATAATCTTACGGCATTGGATTATTGTCACTTACATATGTCAGCATTTCTTAACTCTAAGGCCTAAAATGGCTAAGCTAAAATCTTACAGGCCTCAGCCTGTAGGCCTTGCATTTCAGCCCTCCTTACTTAGATACTTAATACATAATTATCCCTTCTAACTACTGATCAATCTTATACTTCTGTAATCCTAACATCACACAACAAATGAATGATAAAATGAAGTCACTGGCTATACCATAATGGAAAATGGTTAACAAAAAAACCCATGCATCAACTTTACAAAGCAGCCTAAAGAATCTAATCTAATCTAATCTAAATCTATTTTTGGAAGGCATAAACCTAAGGGTGGAAATGCTGAGATGAAACATGGCCTCCTTCACCATCCCCATGAGAACTATGGAATTTGTTTTAGCTCAGAGGGTACTCAATTGCCTGCAAAGAATGGGCTACATCAGTGACAGGTCTGAGGAGGAAGGAGCTGCTGAGGGGAGCCCTTTGTCCCAGCCAATGCTGGATACACCAGAACCTGCCAGTGAGACCCAAGCAATCATGAGTCAGACTGACAAGTGTGATGTCCATCCAACATCTGAACCCAGGGAGGAAGGTGACTAGGACTCGTTGGAATCATGGTTGGACAAGGTGAACTGAGAAGAAGTTACTCAGGTATATAGACTATAAAAATGGAGGTCAAGTGGGTGTAGTAGGATTGGAACTGACCTGGAATTGCATAAATCTAAAACAAGGGACTTACAGCTGTTTCTCTCGAAAATCTTTCAATAGTTCAATGATGCCTTTTTAGAAGACCCTGAAACCCTGGCCCACATTTCATCAGAGAGCAAAGATCCAACAGCCCCAACTTGATTTTGCTCAACACTGAGACACAGAGCTCGGGGACACCATATGCGAAGAGGATGATGGCTATATAAATTTAAGGAAGGCACTTGCAAAGAGCTAGCTGAGCCTGTGCCACTTCATGAGCATATAGGAGTTATTGAGGGCTATTCTATGCACTTCTCTTTATGCTTTCTTTAAGCATTGACTTAGGAAGAAGCTTTTTGAAGACTGAGGGCTTTGTTCTAGACACACCAGGCCAATGGCATCATGACTGTGTGAATTGTACTTCAGAGGATATAAACTGCAAGCTCCAGGCCCTGTGCACTGGCCTGTGTCTGGCAAGCTTATTAAACGTTGTTGTTGCTATAAGTTATGCAATGTAATGCCTGTGTTTAACCCAAGAATATTTACCACAAGGGGTGGCCTTGGTAGATGCTGTGCAAAGTGGTCAAGACCCTAACGCTGTTTTAAATAAAATTACAAAACCAATGGATACCTACTTATTGTATTGCATTGACCACCTGATCCGCACAAAAAGATACAGAATGCTGCTTAGGAAAAAGACTATTTGTAAAAATGGAAAAGGATTAAGTTGGAGAATGGTGAGGAGACAAACGTGATGTAAAACATAATAAAACTTGGTATCTGTAAATAAAATAAAATTACTATTGAAAAAGTCTTTGGGTCTGTCTTTCTGTTACAAGGTCTGTCTGGGCTTTATTAGGGCATCTTGGTTTGTTTCCAAGGTGTTGTATGTCTTAAAAAAAATAGTTTGAGAACTCTGTTTTTAAGAAAACAGACTTGTTTTACAGCAAAAACCTGATGTATTAAAAATGGGGAAATTAAAAACAACCACCACCTTGTACTTAAAATAAAGCAAAAAGAAAGACTATGTTTTATAACTTTATAAGAGATGAATGTTTTAGATTTGTGGTTGAGAACAGCACTGAATCAAACCCATTGAAATGAATTGAGGCATCTTGGATTTAAACCACTGTTTGCTGTGACTCTATTGCCTTCAATGACCCTGTAAGTGATGGGTAGATAATCATAACTATCCCAAGTTTCCTTAACATTCCATCAGTGTTAAAAAAAATTCCAACCCTCAACAAGGCATAATATCATCAGTAAATAGGTTTGATGTGTTCACCCTCAAAAAGAAAGGAGGTGAGCTCTGTTTAATATTAAATTAAATAAAACCTCACACGGTCATAGAATGCTATTGATCAATCTTTCTAGCAACTCAAAATATAATGAAAAAATTACAACACATTTTATTATCAAAAGTAACTCCTGGTTTAGCCCAAAACTGAAATGTTGCAGGGAGCCACAAACCTCCACCATATTTATAAAAATAAGCATGTGCCTAAAGAACAAACTCCTCCCTATCAAACACTTAAAAGCTGAGGATATTTGAGAGCTGTTGACTAAGGCGGTGCGACATCCACTTTTATTTAAAAACAACCCAAAACTTTAAGCACAAAAGAAACCCGTTTTAAAAGGGGAGGAGGAAAGGAAGAAAACAGGAGAACCCCCCCCCCCACACACACACACACACTAAGATTCATTGTCACCTCCAAAGACTTCAGCCAGGATGGCGGTTACAGTCATATTCAGGATTGTTGTGTATGGGGATTTACTGTTTCATACTGTAAAAAGGCTCTGCAGAGCTCCATTTTTAATGGAAAATAGAATAATATCTTTTAACAAAAAAATAACCAAAAGTAGCTTTGTTATTCAGACAAATTAATTTTCACCCACAGGTCACAAAAGGGAAGAGTGCAGAAATTCCTTAAATATCTATTAATTAAGAACTGTAGTGATCATCTCATCTTGCAAACTACAGCCATTGAATTTTGATTGAAACAAAGAGGTTGGCTGGTATAAAAGCCTGATCTTTTCTGGAGACTCTTTTTTCACCACAGGAAAGCATCTTGAATAGCATGGCTGCTTCTAGACTACAAGATGAGATTGTGTTTATTTTATAACTCTGAAGTTAGTATGGAACCAACACCTTCAAGCTGTAAGGTGTCAGGCCAGCTAAAATTCCATTTTAACCAGATCTGTGTTTAGTAGATGATGGTAGTGGGAGTTCTTAGAGGGTGACATGCCACCCCTTGCTTTTGGTCACATGCTGACATCTGCACTGGAAATAATACACCAGGGTAAGGGTCAAAGTTTGATAGTAGAATGCTTACGCTATTCGTACCTCCCCACAAGTTGTCAGCCAAAGTGTTACAGTTTATAGAAGCACCAATCTGAATACTAGAATAATGACAAGAATATTCTAGTACTTTGAATGCAAATTACATTTTGTGACAGAAAGCAAGAATGCAAAGGTTAGTAAAACAACATAGGATACTGTAACTGTAACACAATGTAACTGAACACAGTCTAACAGTATCCTCTCAGCACATGAGTGAGGAAAGCTTTTAGGCAGCAAAGGAGGCAGGACAGAACTTCACTGTGCTCTGTAAATATAAGCCAGGGCTCCACAGGCCACCCTTTAGGTCCTCAAGGATTGACCAATAAAGCAGCAAGGATTTTCCTCTCCATACTTCATGCACAAATTTTCGTGTGTGGGGGAGGGGGGAGGAGGAGTGTCAGACAGTAAAAGGTATCAACTTAATCTGCCTTCTCTTGAAAAACCTCAACAATCGTGCACACACTGTNATTCCCTCCCCCCCCCCCCCCCGCCCCTGCCATGTTTTTAAAAAGATAGTGTAATACATAGCCACTTAGCAGAGAGAGTTTTAACTATACTCCATATATTCTGAGAAACCTAGCAGCCTGGAATTGCATTTATATGTAAAGTAACTTCAGGAACTCAAATCTATTTTCTAGATGGATCTTCCTGTCAAGTTTGCTAAGTTTAAAAAAAAAAATCAACAAACCTCTCAATCACTGTGTACTTGTGCTATTTTTGGTCTATAATTATCAGATGGATTAAATGAAATTCAATGCTGTTGTCTGAAGTGACTGAATGTGGGATAATAGTGTTTTCCACCAACCCTATTGTTCCTCATAGGCAGAGCCCTTCATTAGAGGTGTTGTCAGATTTGAACCCTCCCAGGGTAGTAGCAAGATGAATTTGGTTTCCTGAACTTCCCTACTTCACACCCCAAGCTTCCAGTGGACAGAACCTTTTCCCAAATGAGTATCATACATATGATCCAGACACTAAAAATAATCAGTCTACTCTTGGATCCTGCAAAAAGTACTACAATCTCAAATACCAAATGCACAGCTAATAATTAACACAGTTACTTAAAAACATTATTTTTGGTACCATTTCCCCATATTTCCACATCATGTTTTCCATAAGAAGTTCAGCTGTCTCATTCCTTACTATTGCCTGGGATTCACTAAGGAAGACTATCAGCTTTCATTTCTAGTTACCACAATATTCCTTACCTGAAAAGAAAAAACAAAGCTAAAACATGAAGCTGTCTTCAGGTCTCTGCTCCCCAAAACTGAAAAAGTCCTGTCGATACTATACTTGCAGGAAATATCAATCATTTTGTGAACAGTGGAATAACTATTTCCTTCTTAAATATATTCCCTAGCAGGTTCTTTATTCTGTTTTATAGATATATCCCTGCAATGTAATCATTTCATTGATAAATTCTATTAAAAAAGTTATCTGAAAATTACACTAACAATTTTTGCTAATTTCTATTTTGGGTGCCCAACAATTACATAGGTTTATCTTGATTACGTGTGGTGTAGCAAATGCTTTTCATCAACCCACAAGTTCCATAGAAACCCAGTGTTTCAGTTGACTAATATTTTCAAATTCATTGTCATTCAAGTGCATCGTGAGTGCAAACTGATTAGATCAACTTTTAAAAGTAGTCAGTATAGTCTTTGATACTTTAGTCATTAAATTCTTTTCATTTGCTATCCTTTTAAATACTACATATCCAGATTACCTTTCCAATATCTATCACCTTTAAAAAAAACTAAGAAATTGCATGTAGTGCCTTTCATTCTTGTGCAGTTCAAATCATTTTCTCATGCAATGAATTAGAGATTGGTGCTGCAATTAATTAGGAGGTAAAATCAAAAAGGTGAATTCTGCCCTCAGTCTTATCCTTGCAAGCCATTGATTTAGCTGGGGTTGCAATGATTGGATTGGGTAGAATTTAGTCCAAGCACTAGGAGGATGACTGTTGTCTGGTCACCTCTCCAAGATGACAGGTGAAAGGAGTAAAAAAAGGAGTAGTGGGGAAGAAGTTGACTGAGGACTACAGCTGGCTGGAAGTATAACTCAGATTGGGGGAAGGCTGTGGACTCCTCCTTTGAGAATCATGAATTTGGAGGAGAGCTAGGAACTTCTGAACATTGGAGACAATGGTGGCTGGCATTAGCCCCTGGGCCAGAAGGAGGATTGGATTTAAGTGGTTAATGAAGAGGTGGGGGGTTTGTTTGTTTTGTACTTTTTTGTAACTAGGAGTTAAAAAATGAGTTCGCCACAAAGGGGAGAGGGGAAGAGAGATTCTGTTCCCAGGTCTGAGTAAATCATTGCAAGACATCGAGTGAGAGGGAGAAGTTGCAAGGCCAAGCCATGCTAGAAGGGAGCATGTTCAAGGGTATCATCCTGTAAGAAGCAGGAAGAGGAGATGAAGCAATTAAGTTAAGTGTCTGGACCAAATTCTATCCAGTCAAATCAGTACAACCCCAGCTAACTCAATGGGATGCAAGAATAAGACTGTGGGCAGAACTCACCTTCCTGTTTTTACCTATTCATTAATTGCAGCACAAATCTCCTATCTCCCTTCAATAGTATAGTATAGTATTTTCATGAAAGCATTGTTCTGTTTTTATTATTGTTCCAGTGTTATTCTTGCCATGTGTGTGACAGGTTCGGTCACAGAGACCCCCTTGGGACTGTCATCTGACGTGCTGGAATTACCTCTGAGCCCATCTTCCCTGCCAGCTTGGGACTCCAGAACCCTGCCTTGTTGAGCCAGACATGCTAGCCTGCTGCAATACAGACCCAGGTCTGGTCCATGCCCCTAAAGCTGCAGATTCTAACCAAAAACTGCTCAGCAGGTCACCTCTCTCCAGCTCCCAGACACCCAGCTCCCAATGGGATCCAAACCCCAAATAAATCAGTTTTACTCTGTATAAAGCTTATACAGGGTAAACTCATGAATTGTCCGCCCTCTATAACACTGATAGAGATGCACAGCTGTTTGCCCACCTAGGTATTAATCACTTACTCTGGATTTACTAATAAACAAAAGTGTTTTTTATTAAGTATAAAAAGTAAGATTTAAGTGGTTTCAAGTAATTACAGACGGAACAAGGTAAGTCACCAAGCAAAATAAAGCAAAACCATGCAAGTCTAAGCCTAATACATTATGAAACTGTTTACAGGTAAAATCTCACCCTCAGAGATGTTCCAATAAGCTTCTTTCACAGACTAGGCTTCTTCCTAGTCTGGGCCCAATCCTTTCCCCTGGTACAGTCCTTGTTAGTTCCAGCTCAAGTAGTAACTAGAGGATTTCTCATGACTGGCAGCCCTTTGTTCTGTTCCACCTCCTTTTACAGCTTTGGCACAAAGTGGGAACCTTTTCTTTCTGGGTTCCCATCCCTCCTTCTGAATGGAAAAGCACCAGGTTTAAGATGGATTCTAGTATCAGGTGACATGGTCACATGTCCGGTGAGACCTCATTCTTCTTTCTTCCATGGCTGTCCCACAGGTACCCAGGGAGGTTTGCAAGTAAACAGAGCCATTTACAACCAATTGTCCTAGTCAATTGGAGCCATCAAGCTTCCAAACCACCATTAATGGCCCACACTTTGCACAATTACAATAGGACTTCAGAGTTATACTTCATATTTCTAGCTTCAGATACATGAATACATGCATACAAATAGGATGAACATGCACAGTAGATTATAAGCTTTGTAATGATACCTTAAGAGAGACCTTTTGCATAAAGCATATTCCAGTTACATTATATTCACATTCATAAGCATATTTCCATAAAACATATGGAGTGCAATGTCACAATGTGTTCTCTGATCTCCCAAGGCAGAAGTCAAGGTCCACTGTGTGGATCAGTTGGATTAATATACATATCACTTTTTAAATCTCACATACAAATAATGTTATATTCTCACTGTTCATACTTTGTGCATCACTGTTTGTGACAGACTTAATCTTCACAAATTCATTTCCATTCTGATAAGCACCCAAAAGTATACAAACTTCTTCAACAGTTACATAACCATTCACCACAAAATGAGGTGGGTCTCATAAGAACCGGTGTCCTTTGAGATGTCAATACTTCCTAATTGTGGTCAGGTAAAAATACTATAATAGGTATTTTGATTATGCCCTTTGTGCTCCAGAATTGGATTATGTAAAAGTGGAAAACAAGGAGATTGAAACTATCAAAAAATTAAGGTGTTCACTTTGAGTTTATGGCAAAGGTTTAGATTGTCCATGCCAGTTGCCATGTCTTGCATAGGTCCAAACATTTTAAATTTCAGTTTTACTTTTCAAGATACTTTTCCACACATCAATGAATGACAATAAAATATCTAGATTCTTCATATTTTTTAATAACACCAGAAAGGATAATTATGATGATTTATTCAGAATCCATGTCTAACACAAGTGATATATTTTTAAATCTAGTAATTCTGGAACTTGCCTGTTAACTTGTGGCTGAACTAGAGTTTTTAAAAAACAGATCCAATATTGTTTTAAAGACAAGTGAGGGATAATCTACCATATCTGTTCGTAACTTTTTATCAGCTAGTGTAAATAAGGGATTACATTGATCCTGGAATCACTTTTGTATATGAGATTAGTAATGCCTTTGACTTCAGTGAATAAGTAGTGTACATAGAAGTACCTACATGCTTGTTTGCAAGACTGGGACTATAGTTAGTATTTAACAACCTAGGTTACTCTTTGTATTAATATTGATTGATCTGTATTTTGGTCATTTGTTTAAAACTATTAAGTTAATGGGTGAAATATTTAACCTTCTTTTCCCTGTAGTTTCAAAAAAGGGTACGTCTACACTGCAAATCCTTTTGGCGGCTTGTACAGCAAGTACTCGAATAGCTCCCCCTAATTCTTCCCCACTACTAGAGCCTTTCCCTCCCACAGGGAAAGACTCCAGCAGCATGGAGGCAGTGGGGAAAGGCTCTGCCAGCTCCTTGCTGCTGGAGCCCTTTTCAGCCACAGGGAGAGGCTCCAGCAGTGAGGAAAGGTTGTCAGCTCCCACCAGGAAAGGCTCTAGCATCTGGAAAGATAGTGGAGAAAAAGGCTGAGCCTTTTGCCACTGCCTTCTGTCTAGCAGAACCTTTCCATACTGAAGTGAAAGGCTCTGGCAGCAGGGAGCAGCTGAAGCCTTTCCCCACTGCCTGCTCTCTGCCAGAGCCTTTTGTGGATAGGTGTAGTTACTCGTCAGTGTGGAGACCATGTTCTTTTCTTTGTGGAATGTAACTACAAGTATACTACATGTTGTTGAAAGTGGTATGTAGTGTAAACATAACCTAAATGTTAGAAATACATGCCCATTATGAAAATGTATGTGAACTTTTACTATTTTTCCATCTTTTAGGAGCATTTGCTATTGCTAGGATGAAGCGTGTTGGAGATGTAAAGGTCTGTTCACATACAGTCTGCACGCAGGATCATATGCTACTTAAGATGATACTCATGAATCCATGACAACTACGTCCAACAAGCAGAATAAACATCAGCTGGATGACATTCAAGTCCAAATTAAGAAAGCAAGTTCAGGGTCAAGAGAGACTAGAATGAGTTGTGGATGACTAAAAAGATACTTGCTGTAGAATGGGTGAAGCTCACTTTCAGATACTGTATAGATAAAAACATAAATAATAGAAGAAATAATTGATAATACAAACATGTGAAGGAGATAAGGTTCAAGGCTTATCCAGAATAAACCTCCAAACCTTAGGAAATTCTCCTGCCACACCTCTGTCTACAATCCTTTTCTTCACAGCACCCAGAAGTAAGCTGTGAAAAAAGCTGTCTAGCACTTGGTTCTCTAACCAGAACTCTAGGGGATGAACAGCCCAATCAGACTCTCCCTTAAGATAGTGAGGTGGAAGGCACTCTACAAACACATGGTAGACAAATAGTCCCTGCCTCAGACAGCTCACTATCTAGGTTACAAATAATCAACCAAAACAATAATAGACCAAACAACCCTATTTTATCCCCAGGCTCACCACATGTCCTCCCTCTAGTTACCACAAGGCCTAGTTTCTACAGCCCTGAAGGAGAAAAAGAAAAAGGTATTCTCCCTCTGTCTGAGCAACTCTGGTATAAGCCTGCTTCTTTCCTTATTATTTCTTGTTCCTTGTACTGTTAGAGTTGGAAGGCTCACTTTCCAGGATTGACAGCTTAGCCCATAGTCTTTCTTTAGGCTCATGGCAGTCCATTAACCATATCCTGCATTGCAAGCTGTTGGTTTTGTACAATCATGAGAAGAATGCTGTAGCATTTTAAAAAATTACTAATTGTCTGATACTGTGATTTTACTCCTGGATACAGTAGTGTTTCCCAAATGAGGCAGTGTGGAAAGTGACACTCTTGTACAGAAAAGCGTTGTCAGGTTAACATCTTTTGGTGGATAGTGTATATGAAGCTGGAAGCCATCTCTAAACTTTCCCCTATCCACCCCATCTTTGGAATTCTATTATTTATAATGACTAAGAAACATGACAGTACTTGGCACCTAGACAATACCACAATGGATGTCTTATAAATATAATAGATAGCTCTTCTAACTTTAATAATCTATCTACTACTATTTCAGGAATCTTTTACAGACACCTTAATTTAGCAGGTGTTTTTTAACCTGGTTTCAACAATAAAAATACAAACTTACAAGAGCGTAACACTCTCCTTCTCTCTCTCTCATGGTTCTATCAGATCTCTAGAGCATAGAACCCAATCTGATAAATATCAGTATCAAATAATTTAATGTTACACTTCCCACTTTTTATTGGAACTTGATATTGTTAACTTACAAGCTGTTGTGCTGACATCTGATTACATTTTTATAGGACCATGAAACTAAACATGACAGGATTTACTTTTATTATATGCCTTGCACATCCAAGGGCATTTAAACCTGCAAAATAGATCAGACACAATGCTGTATGTTTACCAGCATGTGCTGCTAAATAAAATGTTATTGACACAGCCAATTAGTTTCCTTACTAAATGGCAAGTATCTTTGTTTTATGCTTGGGAGTGATGCATCCCTTAAATGTACTGATGGTGGTTTGTCTTTGGGATTAATACCTCAATAATAAAGAAATTTTATAGGCATAACAATAGCTGCTACCTTTTTAAAAATCATTTTTTTCATCATACCTATGCACATAGGTTCCGCAAAATCTACATGTTTAATCATTGATAATAGATTCAATTAAACATTTCCACTTTTCAAATTCCTGGCTTCTTTGTTTAATATCCTTTCCCTCTGCCCCTCCTCCCCCTTTGGGTTTTGTGACTGATTTTTTTTTTCCAGTGGAGAAAAGTGGTGGAGCTCCATCAGTAAACCCATACAGTGACATAAACAGTACATCATCCTATTAGGGATTTTATAGAGATTTAATATATACTAGCCACTGAACTTGCCACCTACTTCTATTTGCAAGTGGAATGAAATTACCTGCCAGTCATTGATAATTATTAGCTCATTTATTTAAGTTTGTATAATCATTTTAAAAAAGAGATGCTTCATAGTGCTGTGTGAATAATCAAATTTTTAGTTCACTGGCAGAAACAAACAAAAATAATAAATTTTGGATTGACCTGAAAATGAATCTTTTCTGTTTCTCAGCAAAACTAAAAACAAAAGTCCTTTCAGGTCAAACAAAATATTTAGTTTGGCCCAAAACGAGAGAAGGTAGATTTTGTGCATTTTAACCACGCTCTCTATACAAAGCAAAGGAAATTTGAAAATACCATTCACAAAACCACAGGAGGAGATGGCAGTGATATATAAATTAGTCACCAAAGCAGGGACTGGAACCTATATGTACCATCCCCCCACCAGCTGAGTGCCCTAACCACCATGCTATAGACTCCAAGTCTAGCCCTATGAATATTTAATTCTTTATACAAAATGGAATAGCTTCAACAGGAGAGACAGAGAGCTTTCTACTATAACTATCTGGTAGCCTAGTGGTTAAGGCACTTGTACAGTAGGAGACCTCAGTTCAAATTCCTTCTTTGAATCTGGTATTCATGTTGAATTCACAAATAGTTTTGGTTGACCCCAAACTGCATTTGTCGGTAAATAAACTATTTGTCTGAAAAATTTCTCCCAGTTATAATGCTTAGGCAAAGCTCTATGAATCTTTACTATATATTAAAAATATAAATATAAATATTGTAGCCTCCCTTAAAACTGGAAATTGGGTGGTTGACACCTTATCAATCACTGATTTCCTGCTGCTTAGCATGACCCCAGACCCCAGAGCCACACTAAGGCTGTACATGTGGTGTTCAGGATAAGAATAAAAATCTGTGGCTGTAGGTGGTGATAGGTAGCTGAGTTTGAGAAGGGAACTGATGATGAGTGGAGTCTGAATAAGAAGTTGAGTAATTTAATGAAGATGTTTGTATGAGTAGTGTATAAAATATATGTAACACTCAGTGATAAACAGTAAGATATGGCATAATAGAAGCAGGATATTGGATTGATATACTGTAGCCAAGATGAATTTGATGCCAATATTAGATTCTAGACTAGTCAGTTATTCGGCTTAGTGCTTGAATATAATTGTCGATACAGAATCATTAGTTTTTTATTGTCGTCATGACAAGGATTTTTGATCATTTAGAACATTCCTTAATTCGTATGCTTTCCTTGCTTCAGTTGTCAGTCTTCAGCACTGAATTATCAACAGCCTGCATGACAGTTTGGATACGAAATATCCTTTCCAATTGTTTGTAAATACTTTATTTTTTTTTAATAAAGAGGCCACTGCTTGGAGCTACAATGACAGTATTTGTCATGTGGATTGAATATAGGCCACATCAGTTATCAAACTGATAAAAGAATTAGTAATTTGATGACAATCTAATTTTATGTATGCACTATTGTTTCATTGGACAAGCAAAACATTTCTTACCCCACTCTACTCACAACTTGATTAAGGAATTCCACAGCTCTCCTTCTTGGGGCTGGGTTGTAATTCAAGCAGGCTTCCCCCCTGTCCAGGTTCCATCCCTGCTCCACAGAGTCTTCCATGGTCCTTGGACTCGCATGATTCTTGCCCTTAGCACAGGCACCCCCAACTCTCCTCCTTAGGGTTGTGCTATGATTCAGGCAGGCTTCCTCAGCCCAGCAGTCTCCCTCCTTGTTCTGACTTCCATCCCAGGGAACCTCTCTCCTAACTCAATGATCTCCTACAGTGCTCCTCTCTAGGTAGGTAGATTGGTCACTCAGACTCACTCTCTTCTTTTTGCTGACTCCCGACAGGAGGAAGCTATCTGATTAACACCTGGCCCCCATTTCCCAGCTACTCTGCTGCTCCCTTGAACGCCCATTTACTTACAGAGCCATGTCATGGAACATGGTCTGGCTGGCCTCTAGCCCCACTATCCCTTAACAATGACAGACCACCCTTCTAAATGTGGAATACAAACCTTTAGCCACTGATTGCCAAGTCTTATTTTAGGATCTGGTGTTTGACTGTTCTGCTATTTTTATTACTTCCTACTACATAAAGTCATATAAACAACAAGAAGTCCAGTGGCACCTTAAAGACTAACAGATTTATTTGGGCAGAAGCTTTCATGGGTAAAAAACCCACTTCTTCAGATGCATGGAGTGAAAATTATAGATGCAGGCATAAATATACTGGCACATGAAGAGAAGGGAGTTATCTTATAAGTGGAGAACCAGTGTTGACAAGGCCAATTCAGTCAGGGTGGATGTGGTCCACTCCCAATAATTGATGAGGAGGTATCAATACCAAGAGAGGGAAAATTGCTTTTGTAGTGAGTGAGCCACTCCCAGTCCCTATTCAAGCCCAAATTCATGGTGTTAAGTTTGCAAATGAATTGTAGCTCTGCAGTTTCTCTTTGAAGTCTGTTTTTGAAGTTTTTTTGTTGAAGGATGGCTGGCATGCATCCAATTAAGTGGGTTTTAGCCCACGAAAGCTTATGCCCATATAAATTTGTTAGTCTCTAAGGTGCCATAAGTACTCCTCATTCTTTTTACTTTTAAATCTGTTATTGAATGTCCAGGGAGATTGAAGTGCTTTCCTACTGGCTTTTGTATGTTACCATTCCTGATGTCTGATTTGTCCGTTTATTCTTTTACGTAGAGACTGTCCGGTTTGGCCAATGTACATGGCTGAGGGGCATTGCTGGCACATGATGGCATATATCACATTAGTAGATGTGCAAGTGAATGAGCCCCTGATGGTATGGCTGATGTGGTTGGGTTCTATGACAGTGTCGCTAGAGTAGATATGGGGACAGAGAAGGCAATGGGGTTTGTTACAGGGATTGGTTCCTGGGTGATGTTTCTGTGGTATGTAGTTGCTGGTGAGTATTTGCTTCAGGTTGTGGGGCTGTCTGTCAGTGAGGATTGGCCTGGTTCCCAAGGCCTGTGAGAGTGGGGGATCATTTTCCAGGATAGGTTGTAGATCGTTGAAGATTTGCTGGAGAGGTTTTAGCTGGGGGCTGTACGTGATGGCCAGTGGTGTTCTGTTATTCTCCATGTTGGGCCTGTCCTGTAGTAGGTGACTTCTGGGTACCCATCTCTGTCAATCTGTTTCCTCACTTCCCCAGGTGGGTATTATAGTTTTAAGAATGCTTGATAAAGATCTTGTAGGTGTTTGTCTCTGTCTGAGGAATTGGAGAAAATGCGGTTGTATCTTAGGGCTTGGCTATAGACAATGGATCGTGTGATGTTGTCTGGATGAAAGCCGGAGACATGTAGGTAAGTATAGCGGTCAGTAGGTTTCCGGTATAGGGTGGTGTTTATGTGACCATCACTTATTTACACTCTAGTGCCCAGGAAGTGGATCTCTTGCATGGACTGGTCCAGGCTAAGGTTGATGGTGGGGTGGAATTTGTTGAAATCCAGGTGGAATTATTCAAGGGCCTCCTTGCTGTGGGTCCATATGATGAAGATGTCATCAATGTAACGCAAGTAGAGTAGGGGCGCTAGGGGACGAGAGCTGAGCAAGCGTTGTTCTAAGTCAGCCATAAAAATGTTGGCATACTGTGGGTCCATGCAGGTACCCATAGCAGTGTCACTGACTTGAAGGTATAAGTTGTGGGTGAGACAAAGTCACAAAGTTCAGCCACCAGGTGTGCCGTGGCCTCATCAGGGATACTGTTCCTGACAGCTTGTAGTCCATCCTCGTCTGAAGAAGTGGGTTTTTTATCCATGAAAGCTTATGCCCAAATAAATCTGTTCACCTTTAAGGTGCCACCGGACTCCTCGTTGTTTTTTGGATATAGACTAACACGGCTACCCCTTTGATATAAAGTCATATATATACTTTTATCGGGAACAGAATCAAATAATGCTACATTAATTAAAGCTGACTTGCAATGAATGAAAATTCTGTAAAAGGAGCCATGAAGTGATATAAACATTAATGCAAAATGAGTTTAACCAGAGTAATTTTACTGGAATAAATAGGAAATTAATTTAATTGCTAAGTCTATTAATTGTAGGTGTTGCCTTACTGGTAAGTGTATGAATATGGCAAACTTTCAGCTGAATATTCCAGTCATTAGAACACCATAAGAGTAAGCATAATGTAGGCATTCATTTTCTGGCTCATACTTCCTAAGATTCAGATAAGGTTACTAAAATAAATAAGAAAATAAATAAAATAAAACTCTGATTTATACATAATTTAGTTCACATTCAACCAATTTTTTTTAAAGTACATATGTGACCACTACCAAATGTAATTTGCTGAGCAATTCCTAGTATTTTCTGCCTCATACAACCACCTGAAGAGCTTGGCATTCATATTATCCACCTACTGCCTGAAATTGAAATCAATATCCAGGCTGATGGCACCTATCCAATCCAGACACAAAGACTGTCTTTCACATGTCTGGATTTAAAAAAAACCAAAAACTATATTTAGCTAGATTTTCAAATGTAGGTCTGGAAGGAACCTCAAGAGGTCATTTAGTCCAGCCCCCAGCACTGAGCATGACCAAGTAAACCTAGACCATCCCTTAAAGGTGTTTGTCCAACCTTTTCTTAAAAAACTCCAGTGACAGAGATTCCAAAAAGTCCCTTGAAAGCCTATTCCAGAGCTTAAATATCCTTAGTTAGAAAGCTTTCCTCATATCTAACCTAAATCTCCTTTGCTACAGATTAAGTCAATTACTTCTTGTCCTACCTTCAGTCAATGTAGAGAAAATTGCTCACTGTCTTCTTTATAATAGCCCTTAACACATTAGAAGACTTTATCAGTTCCCCCTCCCTTTGTCTTTTTCAAGACTAAACTTGCCCAGTTTTTTTAACCTTCCCTCATAGATCAAGTTTTCTAAATCTTTTATCATTTTTGTTGCTCTCCTCTGGACTCCCTCCACCTTTTTCACATCTTTCTTAAAGTGTGGAGCCCAAAACTGGACACAATATTCCATCTGAGACCTCACCAGCGTTGGGTAGAATAGGACAGTTACTTGTGTCTTATATACCACACTTCTGCTTATATACCCCAGAATAATATTAGCCTTTTTTCACAGCTGCATCACATTGTTGATTAATATTCAATTTGTAATCCACTATAATCCCTGATCCTTTTCAGCAGTTCTACTGACTAGCCAGTTATTTCCCATTTTGTAGACATGCACAATACTGCCTTACTCTAGGTGTCTGGACACCTATCTCCCATCCTAAGCATCAGTGTGATCTATAAACTGTGGGGAAAATAAATACTCTTCCACTTAACTCACCTGCAGGACTGATCCAGTAGGTGTGCTCAGAGATTGCTTACCATATTGAGCCCCATTCAAGATCTGGTGGGAAGAGTGCCCACCTTATAACTTTTAGCCCTGTGGTTAGAGCACTCACCGAGGATGTGGGAGATCTGGGTTCAATCTCCCACTGCCTGTGTTGGGGGGAGGGGGGGAAAGAATTTTACCAGGGGTTTCCCACTTCTCAGGAGAGTTCTCTAACCATAGAGCTATGAGCTATTCTCATGTGGGGCTCGCTCAGTCTCTCCAGTTGAAGCTCTTCCACTAGGTATAAATAAAGAGTCACTGGAGCAGGGGGACTGGACCCTGGTCTCACAGCTCCCAAGTAAGTGCTCTAATCACCAGTCTAGAGGAGCATATTGTCTCTCTCTCTGACTAAGTATTTATACACAGTAGAACAGCTTCAGATGCTGCGGTTACTTCATTCTCTTTAGAAATGGCTTAGGTGCCTAAGCTGCCTGACTCCATTAGAGATGTTTCCCATTGTGGATCACAAGCAGAGAGAGGTGTTTCTGTGCAGCCCAGATTCAGGTGCTGAACTCTTAGGACACCCCTCCCTTGTCAGCATTGGCTCGCTTGGGTGTCGCTCCACCTACTATGCTGGTTCTTGTGGATCACACTGTTATGCACCTATCTCTCCCGACTCATTGCATAGGGATCCTACAGGATTGGTGGATCCCAGTGGTTTTCTAGTGATTTTCTAGGAAACACAATGCTTTGTGGTTCTGGGCATCTGTAAAATGAGGATAATAAGTACTTCCCTGCCTCTCAGAGGTGTTGTGAGGATAAATATGTTGAAGATTGTGAGGCAATGAGATCCATATAAGTACTTACTCATAGACTCATAGACTTTAAGGTCAGAAGGGACCATTATGATTATCTAGTCTGACCCCCTGCATGATGCAGGCCACAAAAGCTGACCCACCCACTCCTGGAATAATTCTCTCCCTTGACTCAGCTGTTGAAGTCCCCAAATCATGATTTAAAGACTTCAAGTTGCAGAGAATCCTCCAGCAAGCGACCCCTGCCCCATGCTGCGGAGGAAGGCGAAAAACCTCCAGGGCCTCTGCCAATCTACCCTGGAGGAAAATTCCTTCCCGACCCCAAATATGGCGATCAGCTGAACCCCGAGCATGCGGGCAAGACTCTCCAGCCAGACACTCAGGAAAAAGTTCTCTGTAGTAACTTTTAATATCCCATCATTGACCATTGGTACTAATTACCAGTGATGGCACGTTATTGACCTATTGACTAAGATCACGTTATCCCATCAAACCATCCCCTCCATAAACTTATCAAGCTTAATCTTAAAGCCAGAGAGGTCTTTCGCCCCCACTGTTTCCCTCGGAAGGCTGTTCCAGAACTTCACTCCTCTGATGGTTAGAAACCTTCGTCTAATTTCAAGCCTAAACTTCCCGACGGCCAATTTATATCCATTTGTTCTCGTGTCCACATTAGTACTGAGCTGAAATAATTCCTCTCCCTCCCTGGTATTTATCCCTCTGATATATTTAAAGAGAGCAATCATATCTCCCCTCAGCCTTCTTTTGGTTAAGGTAAACAAACCGAGCTCCTCAAGTCTCCTTTCATACGACAGGCTTTCCATTCCTCGGATCATCCTAGTGGCCCTTCTTTGTACCCATTCCAGTTTGAATTCATCCTTCTTAAACATGGGAGACCAGAACTGCACACAGTACTCCAAATGAGGTCTCACCAATGCCTTGTATAATGGGACTAGCACCTCCTTGTCTCTACTAGAAATACCTCTCCTAATGCATCCCAAGACCGCATTAGCTTTTTTTACGGCCACATCACATTGCCAACTCAATGGTTTGATATCTTAAATTGGCTTAGTATCCTATAACATTGTCATAATTTAGGGCAGCCATATGGTTGCTGTAAACACTGTCAAGGCCCAAATTAGTGCAGACTGGCTCTTAGGATCAGGGAGTCATAACCAGCTTTCTGACATCCTTCACCCTCTCCTGAATTGAGTGGAAGAGCGAATCAGGCCCTTTACAATTACAGGTAGGCCTGAATGAGACCCAAACATCCCTGAACTTTGAAAAAATTTAGATTCATATCTGTTTCTAAAACAAGACTTTGCAACTCAGGCCCATTTCTAAACATGGTTACCCCTTTTGGCCTGAGTGGAAAGCCAATATTTGGGGTCTTACAGGTATTTTCTGTTAAGAGTAATAATTGATGATGGAGACAGGTATTTTGTGGATGTAATCCTGTTTATTTACAAAACAGTAGGAATCAAACAAGAAGAGGTATTTTCTTGCTCACAGTTCTAAGCTTCTTTACAGCCAACTCTCTTTGACATGTTTTCAGTCCTTCTCCTGGTGTCTGCTTACTTTTGGATGCTTTTCTATGCTTGTTCTCTGGCTGCTTCTGCTCCCAGACACACATATCTCCATCAAATAATACTCAGCAAAACCCTTCCACCCCCCATAGCCCAGTTTCTGAGCAGCCTTGGACGTGTTTTCAGCAGCGTATCCTATTGTTTCAGCTATCTTACTCCAAAAAGGAACTTAATTGGTTATTTCATTTATCCTGAATGAAGGGTGGCTGTCATATTCACCAGCTTCAACAAGGTTTCACCCAACATCCATCATAACAACCAAAAACATGGAGATGTAAATGCTTGGCAAATATGGGGCATATGGCATCAGATCATGATGTTGAGCTGTGTAGTTTAGACCTCAGGGATTCCATTTCCTAAAGCTGGAGAGATTAAGCACACTGTTGAGGCAAATCAGGTAGGGAGTGATCCAAATTCTGAGAGTCCTTCCATTTGATTTGAATCAAGCCATTAGTCTCCAAGAGGAAGAGTGGTCTGTTATCCATGCAAAAATCAGCTATCCTTCATATTGGAGGTTTATCATTGAGGTTCACTCATGGTTCTGAATTCCCCGTTGTCATGATGAGCTCTTATTTGGCCACGAGTGTCATTTTGAACAGCAGCCTGACCAGTGAAGACTCTAGATTGTGAAAAGATGGGATTTTTCCTTCCTGGTGGAACATTTGCTGTAGTAGCTTCACCAAGGATGTTCTCTCCAAAAGAGATCAGGCTATACAGTAAATTACAAATTATACACTATACAATTTTGTGACAGTTCCAAAAAAATAGAAACACTTGATCTGGAATTCTTCAGCCTTTCTTAAAGAAATAAAGCTAGTTCATGTGCATGCCTAAGTTTAAAATCAAATTTCTCCAAGTTTGCTCTGCTCTAATGATGACTAATTTCAATAGTTAGATAACCATGCTTAAGGCAGACTTTTTTTAGCAGGAAGAGGTCAACTTTAAATGGCAATTTTTGCTTTCATCTATCAATGCCATATATTCTAACCAGTGCTGAATGACATTTAAGCTCAGCTCATTCATCTGTACACTGAAAATCAAGTACACTAAGTCTATAAATTTTCTATACCAAAAAAAAAAGGAAGAAGAAAAATCCAATTCAACATAACAATGAATTATAAAAAAATAAAGCACAAATAATTTACACATCATCCTGTATTTCCTTCTTTTGGCTACATCTCATTTTTCAATACAAATTCAAATTGTTCCAATGATTTTTCTCACTTAATGACGCTTATAGAAGTGTGTGTGTGTGTGTGTGTGTGCGCACATGCGTGCATGTATATACATGAGCATGTGAGAGAGATCAATGGTTTGTTCTAACACTGATGTTGATTCAATCACCCTCAGCGCCGAGCAGTACATTACTCCAATGAATTATATGGATTGACTTGCATGGTATTGCATAGGTCTACTACTCGCTCTCTGAATCTGTCCCATTACTTTTTAGTTATTTGTACTGGCATGAAGGGTTGCTTTAATTATGGAAGGTGAGAATAATTTTGTCTTTTATCTTGCTATATTTTAATTCTGAACTAAGCAACAGCAAATTACTTGATGAAAATTAATGATTCTGTCCTTTTTAAAAATAATTGACTTAATTATAAGTTTTATAAATAATGGATTAGTAATTCATTACATAACAAGCTGTTGAAGGTAGCCCATTAGTGTGCCTTCTGTTATGGTTGGAGGAGCCTGCCATACATAGCAATTCAATTTACAGAAATATACTCTGTATTATAGGAGCACTCACTAAGACCATGATGATAAAGTTAACTTCATTTAGCCCATCCATTCAAAATTTCATTTTTCAGCTTTTAATTTTCAGCTGTTTCAAATATTATCTTATCAAACTTGGCACACAAATTTAACACTCAACTGTTCCCCCCTCCCCCCGCCCCCAACAAAATATGCAGTGATTTGCTATTTCTCTCACTATACTTTTTCTTTGCTATGCTCTGAAAGAAGACATTTGGATTTTAAAATGAGAATTTTTGAGAAGATTCAGGATGGTACCTAAGGTTAACTTGCTCATTTATGTGATATGACATAAAGTAATAAACTTTGAAATGACTGCAATATTAATTTTGAAACTTTGCTACTAGACTTACACAGTTGCATTTTTATAACAGTTCACTAACACAGCACTGATTTCCACTGTGAAAACTTTACTACATACCAAAATTTTATTTTTATGTTTATTATGTTCTATGGGGGTTCCTACTGGTATAATTAGAGATTATTTTACAATAGTTTTCATTATGTTAAAAAAATGATTCCCAGGAAACATTCCTCAAAGAAACTTTTTTGTACATTACTGTTAAAAAGATCCAGGGGATTAGATGCTAGGAAATAGAGCAGAAAATAAAAATGTTACTACTCACAGATAAAACTGTGAGTGGACATAAAATATCACTGAATGGTACCATTATGTTGTGCCTTGGCATTTCAATATATATTGTGTTAATAAATAATGTCCAAGAAAACATGGATTACCATTAATTACCTCAATAAACAGAAATAAGATCTTTCCGTTTGAGCCATTTTTCTTTAAATGAAGTGGACTTAATCCATGCTTGATTAAGAGATAGTCTATAACTTTGTTCTTTTAAACAGCAGAACCATTTATCTTGAAAGTTTGAGAAGTTTATAAAAATCTCAGCCATAATTGAATCCGATGCTATAAACAACTATTTTAAAATAGGTATATCTATTAGAGGGGAATAATACCATATCATTTTCACCATGGTATAATCACCTGTCATTCTAATCCCTGGTATCAGTTGAGAGTTCTAAATCCTTGTGATACAAAAGCTGCACTCCCTCCAGTTGGAGGTCATCTTATTTCCTGTGGATAATTGATTTTAAAGCAGACAAAGACTCTGAAGTCTAGGATGCATAAACATAAGGTTATGTACTCTTAATTCTGAAGTGAGGACTTATGATACAAACATTAAATACACTGACAAAAGATCAAGGCTAAAAGTATAGATATAAATAGTGATGGAAGATACCTCTCTTTCATATCTTTTGTAACATATCCAGCTAATAGGGATAGAGAACCACACTGTATGTATGGGTTAAGCTTTCAAGCAGATAAAATATACCAAGCACACATTGCCCAGAAAAATCTGGAAATTTCAGGAACAAAAGAACATGCAGAGAGTTCAGAACAGCAATTCAAAGGTTTACTACAGAAGAGTTATCTTTATGAAATAGGAGGGAACTTAATGCTTTTTTTTTTTTGGTTTATGATTCAGAACCTGGGTTCTTTGTATCTTCCGCCTATAGTGAAGAAAAGGTGGAATCTTACCTTCAACTAAACGAAACAGAGGTATCTGATACATGTGATAAAAGGGTGTGCAATAGAGACTTTTCCCCTAGAAAATAAGAGTGTGTGTGTGTGTGTGTGGTGGGAAGAGGAGGGCAAATAATGGGTATTCCCTTCTGTGGAAAATTAGGGAGTTGCTTGATTTTTTATAACTATTATAGGCATCTCATCTTATCTGAAGGCATAGAGTTAAATCAAAGCAGGCTATAAGGAGGAAATTAACAGGAAGCTAAACAAAGGCAAAAATAACCTGCTTTCATAAGAAATGTCAAGGGTCCTTGAAGAAACAATGGGGAAGCTGTTGATTGGGGAATACCATCTACCTGGGTTCATCAAAGCAAGAACGATTTACTCTTCCCAAGCAGGGGCGGCTCTAGCTTTTTTGCTGCCCCAAGCATGGCAGGCAGGCTGCCTTTGGCGGCCTGCCTGCAGGAGGTCCCCGGTCCCACGGATGCGGCGGCATGTCTGCAGGAGGTCCGCCAGTCCCGTGGCTTCAGCGTACCCGCTGCCGAATTGCCACCGAATCCGCGGGACCGGCGGACCTCCTGCAGGCATGCTGCCGAAGGCTGCCTGGCTGCTGCCCTCACAGGGACCGGCAGGGTGCCCCCCACGGCTTGCCGCCCCAGGCACTCGCTTGGAGCGCTGGTGCCTGGAGCCGCCGCTGTTCCCAAGACTAAACCTAGGATCAAAGGAGGATACTAAGCCGTTATAGGACCCTGGGCGGAAGAAAGGGAGTGGGGGTCAAGTGAGTTGTTAGAAGGCTACCTAGGGGCCATCAACAATAGCTGCCAAGAATCAAGGACAAGAATTGAGGCTAGGCCTATGCTATGAGCTATGGGTGGGATTTCCCTTCTCATGTACATGTATTCTCATCAAGCTAGTGAGTACAAATAACAGAGAGGCCATGGATGCATGGCTTAGTCATGTGTACGCTACCGCTATCCATGCTACCATGGCTTCACTGCTATTCCAACTTGCGCTATCTCAATGAGATCCAGCACAAGTGTGTGTACATGGGTAGGGAAATCACACCCCTAGTTCATAGTGTAGATGTAGCCAGAGAGAGAGATGAAGAAACTGAAGCAAGTAGGCTGGCTTGCCCACCCCAGAGATGGGAATAAACTGGGCCTACTTAAGCTATGGATAGAGAAGTTAACTTAGGTAAGGAAATATGCTTTCCTAAAGGGAGAATTCCTTTTGGCAAAGAAATGCTACTTTGTTTTGAATAAGCTGTTTCTGAGACACATTCATCAGCTGCTGTCACAGGCTCCTACAGGTAAAAGGCTTCCTGGTGACAAGCCCAGTTGGGCCTGTCATTTTAACACAGTTGCGAACTGGTGGGCTGCAGTGGTAAGACAGTGTGGCTCCATCCAGAGGAGGGGGAAGGTAGCTAAACCTGTCCCTAAAGGGGTGCACTTGAGAGAGACTAAAAAGGGTCTAAGGTGCATCTAGCCCTGTAACTGTGATATCCTCAAATAAACATAATTAACAAAATCAAAGTTAATATGCTGTTATCTTCCGGGAATACAACAACATCATTTTTGCCATTGAGATGTACCACCTTCAAATACTTGACACTTCCATCTGTAATGAGGTACTTATCAACAACTGAGTGGCTCCAGTAGTGTTTTGTGATGGTTCTGTCACCAGACCAGTGGATTGTGACTAAGAGTTTAGCAATATAACATCTACTACTAACTGCTATGTCTGAAAGGCCACGGACTTTGACATTCCTATGCCTACATTTTTCTTATGTGATTTGCTCCAGCCTCTGACTGTATTGGATTTAGCTGGTTTGCAGGAATCTCCAGCTGTCACTAAGCAAGGTATATGTTAAGACAATGACTAATTGTTGGCCTATTTATTTAAATATTACTTGAATAGAGATTTAACTAACCATTGAATGGGATTTTCCTTCTATTTCATTATGTGATTTTGCCCATTAAACAAAGGCCCCATAAACCTCATTTCAGGATTTCCTGGTGGCAATTTCCAACCTGAAAACAAGAGTTTCAGGAGGATGCTTCTGATGATTATCAGGCAAATACCAACAAACCATTGACTAAACAGCTGTATCATCTCTCCTTGCATATGGATGTCTGTGCTAAGTTTCTCCAGTATTAAGATACTGTAACCCTGGTTGATATGACCAAGACAATAGGATCAGGAAGCCTTTCCTTCGTTACTACGCTAGTAAAGTTTGAGTCCTTGGAACTGGGAAACAGAGAGAGAGACCATGGATCTGTTCAGCAAATGAAAGTGTATCCAGCTTTGCATGAACATCTTGAAAAAAATTCAAAAGTTTGTGATTGTAAGGACACCATTATGTTCCCATGATATAGCTACTCCTTCCTGGGGATCAATAGGAATTTCCTGCAGCCTAGATGATGAATGGTGCAAAAGGCTCTTGTCTGTTTTTGCTAGAAAATTCTGTTTGAACATATCCATGCTAAATGGCTGGGCAGTGGTAAGGAGAATAAAGGATTTAGATTTATCAGTGGACAATATTCCCAGTGGACAATGAACTATAAATAGAGACCAGATCCTCTAAAGCAGAGTATTTCCATGAAATTTGATGGAAACATGCTGATTTACACCAGCTGAGGTGCTGGCCCACAGAATTTATCAAGCCCCTCAGAGTTCCTGTTTTATCCAGTATTGCTCCTCACACTGGAGATACACTATTATTAATGCTTGGCTCGGCTCTCGGTTTGCCCTTCCTTATTTCCTCCTCTAAGACCAGCAAGATATCTGTGTCTAGAATTAGATGTCTCCACACTCAGGAAGTGGGTCTTTATCCCATAAGTGTATGATTCAGAGGTTTCTAAGAGGAAAACTTAGCTGTAGACTCAGGCAGGAAGGTCTGAGGTGTTGGGGCAGCACACATCAGGATGAGATTGCCAAAGAGGCTGCTAGGGAGAAGGGATGTGTATTGTTTTGGTCCCATACTCTCTTCTTTAACATAATGATCGATATATTAGGTAAGGAAATCCTCCCTGAAAGAGCATGGGGCACTTCAAGGAATCCCTTTTTTCCCTGCCCCTCTCTGAGGTAAGCTTTCATTAGTGGTCTGGGCCCCCAGGCATGGAAGTAATTTAGTCAGACATATGTCTCATAGGGCAGAGGCAGGTTCAGCTTGAGGAAGTTCTGAATGGTTGTCCATTGTGGTGCCTGTCTCATTCTCTTGGGGAAGTGAGTCTAGATCAAAGCAATTCTCCATGACAGGCCTCTGCTGCAATTAAGTTGATAAAGCAAGTTGAATCAGTGTGAGTAGCTGCCACACAGGAAGTCTCAGGTGAGGGGAGGAATGTCTCGCTCCTCTGTATGCAGTATCAGCAAGTGTCAATTAAAACAAAACAAAAAATATTTCACACAGGAGCTAAGCTTTATTTATAGTGGAGGAGACCTCACGCTTGTTAAGCACAAGGGACTGAATGCCATCTTCTGATGGCAGGATATAAAGTGACACTGATTACCCAGTGGTAAGAGAAATTACTCCCTGAGGTATAAAGGATAATTTTAATTATTCAACTTCTTGAAGATTGGGTAGCTGTACTTTAAATACTTCTCATGTTCCAACTGATGATTTTCGATGCATTATTCAATTTTAGCTAATTTTTAAAAATTCATTTTCCATCTCTTCAGTGTCTGAATTAATGGGCTGGGGAAGTTGCTGAGTGCAACAAAAATGAGAGCGATACTATACAATTTTACAAGCAGCAATGTTGTCGGCTATTATATCCTTTTCCTTCACAATAGCCTTTGAAATGAAAGATTCACCCTTGTCAAGACCCTTCTCTTTGGAGACGGTGTTTACACAACACCACTGTGAAATTCAGCTTCAAAGAAGACAGAAAAATCGATTCAGACTTCACACTTCAGTTAACAATTTAGAGCTTTGCCTCTGTTGGAATGGGAAGGAATAAAAATTAAATTTCAGGTAATAAAATAAATGTAGAAAGATGATATTAATGTCCCATGACAGTAAGTAAGTTTTATATATTTAATGCTGGACTTAGTCACTGAGGTACCTATGTAACAATGTGTATGTAGGAAGAGCAAATGATAAACCTTGTGGAGGGCTAATGAGTTAAGGAGACACAGTTTTTTATTAGTGTTTCTGCTGCATACATGTTAACTAAGAAGTTTTGCAATTTCTCTCGCTAAGTTGAACAAATAGTTTTAATTTGAGATGTAATAGCCACTTCATTTTATGGCTTAAAGTTAAGCATGTGCTTAAGTGGTTTCCTGAATGAGGATGCTTTCCTGAATTGGGGACCTAGGATTTAATCCTGCACAGTGCTAAACACTGTAGTGGGACTAGAGTTACTGGTCGAGAGTCCCTGATCCCAAGCTACAGTTTCTGGGGAGCAGCTGTAATTTACACCACTGGTGTAAGGTCAAATATCCCTAAGGGTCCTATATCACTGGAGGATGTAGTGCAGCTCCATAATACCTCTGCCTCCAGAATGCCCTCAAGACCAAGGGCAAAGGGAGCAGTTGGCATGGTTGGTTTCAGAGCTCTGCAAGCTTTATGCCAGTGGTGAGTTCTCCTGCACAGGGGGAATTCCCCACCGGTCTTCTCTGGCTGCTTCAAATCCACTTTGTATAAATTATGAAGCACAAATTGGACTTAGTATCCTTTCCTAAATATCTGAGACGTTTTAAACCTTTGAATTCACAAAACAATCTGATAGGCCCTGAAATATAACCAAGCATTGGTGAGATGTAAACATAAGAGAGAGCTCAACCAGTTTCATTACTGGATTTTATATTGTTTATGCTGTGACAAATGTTGTTATAATATGACAGATTTATGATAATTTCTATTTAGTTATAATTTTACATTAATACTTGCATGGTTTATATAGCTCACATGAGTGTTTTTATGGCATTTTATTTTCTTGGGAAGGAGTTATATCATGTAAATGTCTTCTAATCCAGATTAATAGGGCCCTCCATGAGTAATTTGGAAGGTAATTACATAAAATAATATGAAATTTTAACAAAATCACATCAATTTCTTAGCATCCATCAGTATACACCCCAAATTAGAACACCATATTGTTTGGAGGATGAGGTGGAAAGGGATGTTGCAGTTTATAAGAATTTTTAAGGAACAGTTACTAGAATATCACAGTTGGAAGGGACCTCAGGAGGTTATCTAGTGTAACCCCCTCACAGATTTTTGCCCCAGATCCCTAAACAGCCCCCTCAAGTATTGAACTCACAACCCTGGGTTTAGCAGGTCAATGCTCAAACCACTGAGCTATACCTCACTCCCTCACTATCAGGTTGCTATTGAATAAAACCACAAGATTCTCATCTTCCACAGTATAATACTGTGCTGCAGTAAGTCCATCACTAAAAGCTTGAGTAATAGAATTCCCATGAAAAGTGTATAGAAGTCTGAAATATTCTCAGAATGTGTAGGACCTTTAATTCATCCATAAGGCATACTTCAGAATCACCTTTGTATATACTGTAAGATGTTAATATGCTCCTCTGTGGTTTGTCCTATCTAACTATACTTCACTGCTTCTAAATTAGACTATTGTAAACTTAGTCATTGTGCTGAAGTCTGAATACAAGACCACTTCTGAAGAATCTTTCTTTTCTTTACATTTTAAAAGATAATATGTATTGTGAAGGTAATCTATCTTCGGCTTCTTTTGAGGTGTTCCTTTGGGAAGAATTTAAATCTGTTGTAAGGGGGCAGGTGATATAGTATTCTAGAAGGAGAGAGAGAAAAAGAATAGCAGAGGTTGAGGAGCCCAGCAGAGGCACTCTCCCAAGCTTTACACAAGAATATATCATGTTGTGTATTCTACTTAACTTGGGCACACCATTAATTAGATTTAATTATTTTTATCTGTTTACAGAACTTCTGCTGCAGAGATAACTTGAACTAAGATCTTAAATTGTCACCCTGAAACAACATGGTCCAGCTTCTGCGTTTAGTTATGCCCCTGCAATTCACTGAAGTCACAATGGGTCAAGTTCAACCAGGCTGTTACTACTTTGATTTCAATGAACTTATGCCCTGTTGCAGTAGAACTAAATTGGCCCAAAAGATTGGCAGGGATGCAAAAGATTGCAGAACTTGGCCTGGAGTGTCTATAATTTAGACTCTTAAATTAATATTAATATAATACAATGACAACAATAGCCTAGAGGCAGACTTTCAGTTTTAGAACCATTTCCTGAGCTGTTTCAGTTTCAGTCATCCCTGGAGGTGTTTCAAACTAAAGTAATTGCTTTGGTAGCTGCTTCTAATCCAGAAAAGGCATACCTTAAATGTCAAGCCTAACCTTTCAAAATCAAATTGCCTAACCTTCAGCTGATTTCTAAATCAATTCAATTCTGTTTCAATTCAAAGAACGATTTTTCAGTACACAAAATGCTATTAAACAGGATAACCTAACCAATGGGCCCTACTTACTGTGCTATACATTAACATTCCAGGGTTGAAATAGTACTAATAACTAATAATGGGACAACATAAAACAAACTTTTTAAAAGCGTACAACAATGGTGCAAAAAAAGAGCTAATAGCAAAACCGTCGTGGATCTATTTTCTGTTATCTTGCACCTCGTTAAGTATTTACACCTGTATGAAGTGAAAGCAAAGAAAATATGAAATGCACCACATCAGAATGACAGTGTTTTACACTACCTCTTCATCTGTTTTGCATGGGTGCAGGGCACAAGGTTCAGGGCAATGGCGAGTGTCAGACAGCTTGATTTGAATGAGCCATTCCAAATGATCTAAAAGATCTCTCCCCCCGTTACTGTATTTCCCCCAAACCTCAAAACTATTAAATTAGTATGCTCAGAAGGAAGATGGATGTAGGTGTGACAGATATGGCAATTTCCTGCATATCCTTGGGATACCTTATTGAATTAAATTTAAGTATCTTTGGAGTCCATTTCTATTAATTGCAAAGTATGAGTATTATTGTGGGCCAGGATTGTATGCAGCCTCTCTAGGGAGGAGATATAATGTGAGTCCTAGGAGTTCAATGTTGAACAATGTGCCAGTCAGGAGGACTTTTGGGACAATAAGTGTGAAATGGTGTCTCTGGAGAATACCTTGGGAGAGGTTAATGCAAATTCCACACCTCTGGTTATGCAAAGACACGGTCTTTTGAAGCTACACCTTGAGGAGTCTACTGATTACCTGTTCCCAGAGACTGGAGATCAAAGGCTTGAGCTGTATAAAGAAACAGCAGAACTGCCCAGCCTGGTTTCTGGTTCTGACTCTGACAATTATGAACTTGTAACCACAGGGAAAACCCAGTTGTGGGTTTTGAAGGACTGACCCCTTACCGGAGCTCAAGGCTGGAGTTGGGGTGACATGTGGTAAGCTTTTTAGCATGTGTGAAGATTCTTTTATTGTTTAAATGTTTTCCCAGTAATGCTTTTACCTTAAGAATAAATGTGGTTGCTTAGAAAGAGTGGCGTGGTAACTTGTAACTGCAGGCAATTTTATACTGGTAATAGCCTCTGGTGATAAAGCAAAGTGCAGATGCTGACCTTTTAGATAATATGGCTTGCTGGAGATAACACACTGTAGGCAGAAAACTGCACAGCCCAGTCAGGAGGGAGTAAGACTTGGGTCTTCGCTAAAAGGAGGTGATAGCTAGGATCCAGAATCTAAAGTGGGTGCCCTTGGTGGACCACAGAGAGGGAAATTTAGGTGCAGTTGCTCAGAACTGTGACAATGGGTGCAGGTCTCAAGGTAAAATCTATCTTGGGTAGTGGCCTATATTAATACATAGTTGATGTAACTATTTTGCTGAAAAATATAGAATGCAGCTCTGCCAACTATGATTGAGACAGAAAATAGCCCTCCCTAAACACTTAGCATTTAAATTAACCAGATATGTGACAATTATTTAGAATTTAGCATTTGTACATTCCAGATGCATATCAACTAAATATGTATGATATTGGAATTAAATGCGGGTTCAAAATTTTGATTTGTAGATTTCACAGATTTTAATGTCAAGGAGGGATTATCATTATTTAGTCTGGCCTCCTGAATAATAAAGGCCATAGAATTTCATTCAGCAAAATCAAGATCCTGGATGAGCTAGAACATGTATTTTAGAAACATATCCAAAATTGATTTAAAGTCAGAATCTGGGCTATAAAATTAATGTCATCCTCAAGTCGAGGAATCTGACCCTTAGAGGGTAGCTGAAAACTCCCTTGGTGTGGATAATGTCTCAGCTGGTGTCAATTGGCATAACCTGTTCCTTCACCAACCTTCTCCCCTCCCACACACGACACATTGGCATAATGGGTGTGAGGGGACATATTGGTGGTGGGAGGGTGCAGGCCTGCACAATACCCATTCACAACTGTTGTATGATCTCATTGAGACCATAACCAATCAGTGTAAGTTAGTGCAGATCTTAAACTCAACTGAAGCATAAAAATTTGGGAAGTCTAACTTGTTCTCTCATGCTCACCTTGACACAGAACAGAATCTGGGCATATATTTCATCTGTAGAATGTACATGCTTTATATTAGACTGTCCTGTTCTAATTGATATGGTTGTCTAGTACTTGTATGGCATTTTCACTTATGATTTGAAGATACTTGAATTATAAAATAAACTGGGAGATTTTCAAGTGGAAAGATCCTTGTTTGTATATAGTTGAGTGTGTCATCTGTCATTAGATTAAGATCTAATAAGAGATTAGATTATCACTTCAAAAATAAGGAATATTAATATCCTATGCATGTGCCTTTAATTTTAGGTATCAATAAGTGAAGTTTAAACAACAGATATGTTCTTCATATGCTCCCTTGGATGTACACACATCTTAGTTTCCAGTTCAGCAAAATGTCCTGTAGTGTCATTTGTCTAATTAATGGGCACATGATTGTCTAGAAACACCATCTATAATTATATCTTTGTCTGATGCTGCTGCTTAGTAAAAGTGTGTTCATCACAAATGTCATGGTTTAATTATTTAATTTACACTGAGTTTAAACTTGGCATTCAGGTTCTCCAATTTACAATTCTTTCAGAACCCTGTCATTAGTTCAGATCAGCCATTTTTAGGTGAGCATAGAAAAAAGTTGGCAATCTCCAAGATGCAGGCTCTGTTCATTTGTTAATACATTAAAAAAGGTGAGTAAAGGAATAACAGCTCTTTTTCAGCTATACTTGCTAGTGCTGGGTAGTTTTTATGTGTAAATAGTAGGGCTGTTGATTAATCGCAGTTAACTCACGTGATTAACTAAAAAAAAATTAATCGTGAGTACAAAAATTAATCGTGATCAATCGCAGTTTTAATTGCACTGTTAAGTAATAGAATACCAATTGAAATTAAATATTTTTTATTTTTCTACATTTTCATATATTGTATTCTTTGTTATAATTGAAATTAAAGTGTATATTATTTTTGTTTACAAATATTTGCTCTGTAAATATAATAAAAGAAATAGTATTTTTCAATTCACCTCATACAAGTACCATAGTTCAATCTCTTTGTTGTGAAAGTGCAACTTATAGATGTAGATATTTTTTGTTACGACTACACACAAAAACAAAACAATGTAAAACTTCAGAGCCTACTTGTCCACTCAGTCCTACTTCTTGTCCAGCCAATCGCTAAGACAAACAAGTTTGTTTACATTTAAGGGAGATAATGCTTCCCTCTTCTTATTTACAATGTCACCAGAAACTGACAACAGGCATTTACATGGCAGTTATGCAGCCAGCGTTGCAAGGTATTTACATGCCAGATATGCTAAACATTTGTATGCCCCTTCATGCTTTGGCCACCATTCCAGAGGACATGCTTCCATGATGATAACGCTCATTAAAAAAATTAGCATTAATTAAATTTCAAAATGAACTCCTTGGGGCAGAATTGTATGTCCCCTGCTCTGTTTTACCTGCATTCTGCCATATATTTCCTGTTATAGCAGTCTCGGATGATGACCCAGCACATGTTGTTCATTTTAAGAATACCTTCACTACAGATTTTACAAAACGCAAAGAAGGTACCAATGTGAGACTTCTAAAGATAGCTACAGCACTTGACCCAAGGTTTAAGAATCTGAAGTGCTTTCCAAAATCTGAGAGGGATGAGATGTGGAGCTTGCTTTCAGAAGTCTTAAAAGACCAACACTCCAATGTGGAAATTACAGAACCTGAACCACCAAAAAAGAAAATCAACCTTCTGCTGGTGGCATGTGAGTCACATAATGAAAATTAACATGCATCGGTCTGCACTGCTTTGGATTGTTATTGAGCAGAACCCATCATCAGCATGGACACATGTCTTCTGGAATGGTGGTTGAAGCATGAAGGGACATGTGAATCTTTAGCGCAGGGATCGGCAACCTTTGGCATGCAGCCCACCAGGGTAAGCACCCTGGCGGGCCGGGCCGGTTTGTTTACCTGCTGTGTCTGCAGGTTCGGCCGATGCTGGCTGCGGTTTGCCGCTGCAGGCCAATGGGGGCTGCGGGAATCAGCGGCCAGCACATCCCTCTGCCCACGCCATTTCCCACAACCCCCATTGGCCTGGAGCGGTGAACCATGGCCAGTGGGAGCCGCGATCAGCTGAACCTGTGGACGCGGCAGGTAAAGAAACCGGCCCGGCCCGCTAGGGTGCTTACCCTGGCAGGCTGCGTGCCAAAGGTTGCCGATCCCTGCTTTACCGCATCTGGCACATAAATATCTTGCGACGCTAGCTACAACAGTGCCACGAGAACGCGTGCTCTCACTTTCAGGTTACATTGTAAACAAGAAGTGGGCAGCATTATCTCCTGCAAATGTAAAAAACCATATTTGTCTGAGCAATTGGCTGAACAAGAAGTAGGACTGAGTGGACTTGCAGGCACTAAAATTGTACATTGTTTTATTTTTGAATGCAAGTTTTTTGTACATAATTCTACATTTGTAAGTTCAACTTTCATGATAAAGAGATTGCATTACAGTACTTGTATTAGGTGAATTGAAAAATACTATTTCTTTTGTTTTTTTTACTGTGCAAATACTTGAAATCAAAAATAAATATAAAGTGATCACTGTACACTTTGTATTGTGTTGTAATTGAAATCAATATATTTGAAAACGTAGAAAACATGCAAAAATATTTCATTTAAATGGTATTCTATTATTGTTTAACAGTGCAATTAATTGTGCGATTAATCACGATTCATTTTTTTAATCTCTTGACAGCCCTAGTAAATAGAGATTAGTGTATCAGAAAACAATTCACATTGTCAATTTGGTTTGTGTGACCTGCTGCTGAGAGGCTTGACCCCCTATGAACTTCAATGGGAACAAGACCTGGTCAATAATGGGGCATCGGCCCCAGGGGGCCTCACATGGAAATCCTAATTCGGTAATACTAGTATAATTCCATAGGACATTACCACATTGCTGATTTGTATTTGAATGCCCTTGGAAATCAATACTGCAATTATATTAATATAATCATTATTGCTGTACTTATTGCAATACCAAATACGTCAATTATAATCAGCCAATAATTAACCAACAACAGAAACAAATTAAAGGACAATTGGAAATAAGAAATAGTAATTAAAGGTATTTTAATGCCCACAACCCCGCTTTCATTTGCAGGCCTACAGTTTGTATTTCTTTGTGCTTGTCAGAAGATGTTACTTTTATTCTGCTAAATAGAGAAAACTATGGAAGAAAGTAGTCCAAACATTTGTGTGTGTGTGAGTGCACACGCGGACAGCTCCGTTGCACTTGTTTCCCTTAGGCGACTTAAAACTATCTTGAACAGAATTATGATTTGTATGTTAGAGCCTGAAATTCAGCCAAGATGTAAATGAGAGCTCACATTTCATTTCAAGCTTCAGACTACTACTTGGTAGTGCAGTTTATATTGAGGGCTGATTATAAACTAAATGGTGCAAGAAGAAAAAATTGAAATGAACTGCAGAAATTTATCTTTGCTACATATATTCTTAAACATTTTGCAGTTTGAAAGTCCTTTGCATCCCTGCACTGTACCCTTCCCAAAGGTGCAGAATTGTAGCAATCTGTCCCTGGCAGATGAAATTTTGGAATAACTCTTTCTAGAGCCTAGGAGGACCATCCTTAATATTACTCAGATAGGGTTACGTGGTGCCTATGAGGACTAAACATACACACTTTGCAGCACTCTCAGTTTCTTCTGGATCAACCATGAAGAAGCAAGCTAGTTTAGCTTCCCATCGAGTACAGTTTGAATACTTTTGATATCAGATTCAAAGCTTTTGTCTAGTTCTGCTGAGACCAGAAGACATTTTCTACAAATTCTGATATTATTAATATGCCTCATTCTTGTTAATTTATCAACCTTAAATAGTGGAAGTTTTACAGGGTTGTGAACAGGAGTGTTTTTTCGCTGCCAAAATGTTACCGGCAATAACTTTTGAGCGTTTTCACACTGAAACCATAATTCAAAGCAAAATCTTCAAATGGAAGGGAGAAACTGAAAGGAGAAAAGATACATAATATAGCATACTGTGACAGGTTGGATCACAGAAACCCCCTTGGGAGCTGCCACCCGATGTACCAAGACTAGTTCTATTCCTGTTTTCCCTGCAAGCTCAGTGGCTCCAGCACCCTGTCTTGCTGAAGTCAGACACACCCGTCTGGTCCAACACAGACCCAGGGTTGGAATTACCTGCCCCAAAGCTGCAGGTTTACCAGAAAACAGCTCACATAAGTGTGCTTGTCTTTAGCACTCAGATGCCCAACTCCCAATGGGGTCTAAACCAAAATAAATCCGTTTTATAAATTGTTCGCCCTCTATAACACTGATAGAGATATGCACAGTTGTTCGCTCCCCCAGATATTAATACATACTCTGAGTTAATTAATAAGTAGAAAGTGATTTTATTAAATACAGAAAGTAGGATTTAAGTGATTCCAAGTAGTAACAGACAGAACAAAGTAAGTCACCAAGCAAAATAAAATAAACTATTTCTAATTGAACTAAATACAGATAAGATCCTCACCAGTTCCAGAATGCTCTCTTTTACAGGCTAATCTCCTTTTAGCCTGGGTCCAGCAATCACTCACACCCCCTGTAGTTACTGTCCTTTGTTCCAGTTTCCTTCAAGTATCCTGGGGGGTGGAGAGGCTCTTTCTTTAGCCAGCTGAAGACAAAATGGAGGGGTCTCCCACGGGTTTAAATAGACTTTCTCTTGTGGGTGGAGACCCCCCTCCTCACTCCTATGCAAAGTCCAGCTCCAAGATGGAGTTCTGGAGTCACCTGGGCAAGTCACATGTCCATGCATGACTCAGTCTTTAGAGGCAGAAGCCATTGTCCACATGGTATCTTGCATGTCTCCAGGAAGACTTCTTATGTGGATTGGAGCATTCCAAGATGCATTGTTCCCCAAATGCTTCCTGATCGGTACTTAACCTTGCGAATACCTTCCTGAAGAAGCTGACCAAATGCCTCACAAAGCTTACTTAGAGACCAAGCAAGTATACAACCCATATTCTTAACCTCCAGTACAAAATGATATATGTGTACAAATAGGATGAATAGATATAGTAAACCATAACCTTTATAGAGATATGTTACCTGGCACAGGCAGCACAAAACATATTCCAGTTATGACATATTCCCATAAAGCTTTATGGGAGGTACCGTCACACATACAATAACTACCATACAATAACTAAGAATAAGCCATCTATAGTGTTTATGCAACAAACAAAGACTACTTGGAGCATTGAATAGCTTTTATATTTATGATCAAGATGCTAGAGCAAACAAAGTACTAGATACAGCCAGATTATTAACCAATAAACAGACTGCCTTGCTGCACAATAGACACAAGTAACCACAGCCGTTTGTATCACCACGTTGGCAACCTGCACATACACTTTCATCTGCACAAGACAGCAACGTCTAATGGATTAAGTTACTGGAGCAGAGGGACTGGATCCTGTATCTTCCATCTCACAGATGAGTGCACTCTCTCTCTCTTTGACCCAATGATTCTTTCATTCTTTCATTTATCCATAGTGCCACAGCTTCAATGACTCCAGAGCCTGGTGCTTAAAGCATTCAGCTGGGAGACCCAGAATCCAGTTCCTCTGCTCCAATAACTTTTTAATTATTTATCCAGAGGAACAGCTTCAACAGAAGAAACTGATGGCATTTCATGTCAAAATATCCTATAGCCCAGTGGTTAGGATGCTTGCTTGAGAGGTAGCAAATCTCTGTTCACATCCCTTCTTCCTCTTAGGTGCAAGGTAGATTTGAACCAGGGGTGAGTATGCTAACCAGTGAGCTAAATGTTTTAAGGAAGGGCCACTTCCCCGCAGGCCATTTTGTGTAAGCTTGCCTATAGTGGCCTGATCGGTAGGCGAGGTCTGAGTATGCTTACTGGATCAGGCCTTAGAGACGATTTAGGAGAGTGACACCTATATTCTTGTTTCATGCACCACACTGGGGTAGAGTGACCATATTTTCCCAAAGGGAAAACAGGACACCCCCGGGCTGACCCAAGCCCTCTCTGAGGTCTCCCAGCCTCTCCATGCACGGGGCTGCCGGAGGCCACTCTTGCCCACCCCTGTGCTTGGGATGGCCTGAGCACTCCCTGCCTCCTGCCCATGCAGGGCCAGTCTGAGGTCCTCCTCCCCACTGGCGCCTGGGGCTGGCCCGAGCCACCCTGCCACCACCCGTGACCCCCCCACACCCTGTCCGAGCCCCCCCCCCCACTGCCTGCATGTGGGTTTGGTCCTCCAAGCCCCTCCTGGTGCCCACCATGCATGGGACTGGTCCTCCAAGACCCTTCGCTGCTCACCTGAGATCTGCCCACAGCTCCCTTTCCTCCCGGCTCAGGGCTGGTCCGAGCTCCCCCTTCTCCCCTGCACGTGGGGCTGGTCCTCCGCGCCCCCCCTCCCCCCCCCGCCTGCCCATTGTGACGTTCCCCTGGTGTTATCCGGACCGGTGATCTGCTAGGTCACCTCAATACTTGATTCTGGGAGCCAGCCTTACTCTGCTCTGCTGTGAGAACTCCCACTCCTGGGCTGTTCATGCACAGCCTCTGGCATGTAAGCTGCTCCTTGGATTGTGCAACCGAATGACATTAGCCAATATCTCCGGTCCCAGACACAACCCTAGGAACCTCCGTCTTACAGTGTCTAGTCATGCCCGCTGGAGACTGCAAGCTTATATGAGTTCATCAAAGAAATTGATATGTACCAGGCTTGTTATCCCAAGGGGAGTCTGACATGCTTCAAACCAGGTAGAATAAATAAACAAATTTATTAACTATGAAAGATTTTAAGTGATTATAAGTCAAAGCATAACAAGTCAGATTTAGTCAAATGAAATAAAAGCAAAACACATTCTAAGCTGATCTTAACACTTTCAGTGCCCTTACAAACTTAGATGCTTCTCACCACAGGCTGGCTGGTTGCCCTTCAGCCAGGCTCTCCCTTTCGATCAGTGCTTCAGTCGCTTGGTGGTGATGTCTGTAGATGGAGGTGGAAGAGAGAGGAAGAGCATGGCAAACGTCTCTCCCATTTATTATGTTATTTCTTCCCTCTTCAGCGTCAGGTGAGCATTACCTCATCGCAGTCCCAAACTGACCAAAGGAAGAGGGGTGACTCACTGGAGAGTCCAACAGATCCTTTGTTGTTGCCTAGGCCAGTGTCATTTGTTCTTGTGAGGCTGGGCTGGGCTTGTCCCATACATGCCCTGATGAGGTGTGAACTGCCCCTCTGCTTTTGGAGAGTTTTTGACTGAGCCTGTTTTAAGCGATGAGAACACATTTTCAGCCTCATAACTATATACATGAAATTACAGCCTATAACATTACTGTAACAACAATTACTATAACATCACTATAACAGCAATGCTCAGTGCATCATGAGCCTTCTGAAGACACCTGACAAGACAAACTTTGCATTGTGTAGTCTGATTTAGGGTGTGTTAATATTAATGTAATTTATCACTTTAATTTTATTTTGATTTAATATTAATTAATGATTATTAATATGATTAATATTATTAATTATTAATATTAATTAGTATGGTTTTAGGCTCGCCAATCTGTTTGATCAGAAGATAGAAGTTCTTGTCCTGAATCAGGCTCCACAGAATTTACAAAGGACCCTCGAGGGTATGACAGGAAGCTCACACTGAAGCAGATATAGTCATAAAGACTTTTTATTAAAATCAATGAACTAGTAAGTGAATGGTAAAATAGAGTTACATACGTTACAATTGTATTACTGTTATCAAAAGATACATATGGTAATACAGTATTCTATGCGCAAAACTTTGGTTAATATACTCTCTCAATAACCTGATGGTGAAAAGACACAGGACCTCGCCTCTGGCGGTTCAGGTTTCTCACCTCTTGCAGAAGTGCAAAGAAAACGAATGCTAAGAGCTGTCAAAACTAATTTAGAGTTTACTTAACTAACTTAAGCTTAAAATTAAAACCTAATAAACAAAACTAAGAACAAAAGTTTAGGGAAACCAAGCTTAGCCTTGTCCCCTTGGAACTTAAAGTTTGAAAAGAAAATAAGTATGGCCTACTAATAGTTAATAGCCATTGTGGATGGATAGCATCGCTTGTTAGTTGAAGATGAAGATAGCGAGGTGGGTCACCTCTTTTATGGGGCACAGGTTCTGGAAATCCTCTCTCTTCTGCCCAAATTTCATTCCTCACCCACAGAAATGTTAGGGTACACTTACCCCAAAGGCTAGTATGTTTGTGCGTATTAATGACATGTACATATGCACATAAGTTTCCTTGTGGTGTACCTGTTAAGTCTGTGGGTACAACACTGAAAAAACCCCTATGCCATTCTTCATTGTCTATTGGTCTAGGTAAAAGGTCTTAGACATAAGCGTGGGTACTTATCTATTTAGGTAACAAGATGTAGGTCAACTTTACTTTCTGGGTAAAACGTCTTAATATAGATATGCTAACTTTGCCTTAGCTTAACATACAGGTTTTTGGCCTGTAGGTCTCTTGCATTACAGCTAAACTTATTTTTAATATAAATCTATAAATCTATTAGAATACATCAAATACTTAAACTTATAAGAAAAGATATACCTATGCAAGCAAGCAGGTTAATCCTTTAGGCTACAATTAGATATCACACAATCATTTTATAAGGATGAACATGGGGGTGCAGGGTATTCCCCCAACATACAGGACATCACAACCATGATCTCCCTGTGGCTCCCTTCCCCCCTCCCCCCCAGGAGCATGGCTGTTCTGAGCCTCCCTCCTCTCCCCCGTGCATGGGGCTGGTCCTCCAAGTCACTCCGCTGCCCGCAGGACTGGTGATCCAAGATCCCCAATGCATGCCCACCAGTGGGGCTGATGGTCCAAGCCCCCACTCCCGGCCGCATGCCCTGCCCTCCCTCAAGCGCAGGGCTGGTGTTGCCACTCCCCCCCACCATGTTCCTCCGTGCCCCACTGGGGTTCCCACGTGCGGGGGGTTTCGCAGCGAGGTGAAAAGCTGCTTGGAATCTGCTCCCCATGCTAGGGGGCCAACGAAGCCTCTCCACCTGGAGGAGCAGGGATCCTCCCACCAGGGCTGCCCCAAGCGCTGGGCAGGGGGCACAGCAGGTGCATGGAGGAGAGGGGGAAATGCCCTGCCCCGACTACTCACCTGGGAGCTGACAGCAACGCAGTGGGGGTGCTTCCCGGGTGGCAGGGCAGGAGCAGCGAAGCAGGCTGTTTTTGTGCATGCTCTCGCTGCCCATCCCCGGTGCTCCTTCCGCCACCGATGCTACTGCCGCTAGAGGAGGTAGCAAGGGAGACTCAGGTGAAGGCGTGCGGTGGGGTGAGCAAAGGGTGGGGCATGGCTGCTTGCTGCCCCCCGCTGCTGGCTCTGTGCTGTGATCCCAGAAAATATGGGACAATTTGCCCGTATTTAACAAAAGGTTGGGACACCTAGAAGAATGCTTAAATATGGGATTGTCCCATTAAAAATGGGACGTCTGGGCACTCTACACTGGGGCTTAGGCATCCAGATACCTGCCATGAGGCTGCAGTGCTCATGCTCACAAGCAGAAACATAGGCACCTAGGAAGTTTTTATTGCAAAAAGTTAGGCACAGAGTGATTTTAGGCACCTGCAGAGTTCAGGGAACCTTGAACAGGGATTCTGTGATCCTCAGCAGGGCCTGATTCTGGGATTAAGGTGCCTAAAGTGGCAGTAAGGCACCTAAGTCCTATTGTGGAACCTAGCCCATGGGTGCTTTTGAAAATTCCACCTCATGTCTGTTTCTCCATCTGTGACAGGAGACACCACACAGAGGTGTTGGGAAAATTCATTACAGTTTGAATAGTGCCATGAAAATATAAAGTGCTACAAGTGTGATGTCCTGTCCCTTTATTCAGGGTCTCTGTACTCCCCCCCCCCTCCCCCCCCCCGCAGTGCAAAACCTCACTTTCATGTTAGGTTCAGTTTTGCAGCCAGAACAGTAAGGGGGGAGCACAGCAGACAGGTATGTTTCTGTCAACTCCCGCTGTGTCTATCTCCTTTGCTGGCTCCAGAAATATAACAAATACTAAAATATTTATTCGAATTCAAACACGATTTTAAAGCAATTAATTGAGAGAGAAGTGTTATTTAGTGGTCTGAGCTGCAGGATGGGAGTGCAGGAATTCTCAAATTCTGTTAAAAAATCTTAACATTTCTTTGTCACCTACCCCATTTGTAAACTAGTAATAAATATATTTTGGCCCCAAATCTGCACTCTGATGCATGCAGGTAGAACCCTACATCCGCACAGTCAACTCTAGGTCTTGGGATTTAGTTTATCATAGCATTTTGAGGATTAATGTTTGTAAAGGAAGATGGAAAAAGTACTCTAAAAATATTCATTACTATACTGGTGTGGCAGGTGCACCAGGTGGCGCTATACATAGTCTTCTGCAATCTTTTTCTTAGAGTGTGAGCAAGTTTTTAGCCTCAGAAGAAATTGTAGTGTTGTTAGTTTCTGGTTATGCAAGATTCTGTGTACTTAAGGAAGTTACAATTAGAAGATATCCAGATTCTGCCTCACTGATTTCTCCTTCAGTGGGAAGCCAGCCTGCAAGGCCCTGACATTTGCTACCACTTAGCAGAGGGGTGATGCTGGTGTCAGAACAGGACACTGGTGTCAGAAGAAAAGGAAACAATGCTCTTATGAGCTTCAAAAGTTTTATTTGGATTTTAGAATCACTGTCCCACCAATACAAGTTATAAGGTCAATTGCTGCTCTTAATTCAGTGTTTGGGGCTCAACAACTATTTTTTTGATTTTTTTAAACAGACTACTTTTTAAAAATATTGGATTCATATCTTGTCCGATAAAGAATTTATTTTAAAAATTAGATCTCTGAATAAGAAGCAGTTATTTGTGTTTTAAAAGACATGGCCCTGGCCTTGGAGAACTCCATTAAGAAGAAATATCCACTTTGCTTTATACTGGTGGTTTTTTGTTTTGGTTCTATAATAGCAACTGCAACTGCTTTGCTTGGGTTCTCTCAGCAATCACCATATTCCTGCTGAGGAAAGCTACTATGTCCTCCTAGTTAATCTATTTGGAAATGGAGTCCTCAACCTTTGCTGGTGGAGGCTGAGAGAGTTGAGGGTGAGATTTCTGTTGTCTTGAAAAATATGGTTGAGGTTTTATGTTCTATTGGTCACATGACTGGTCATTAAATAATGCTGGAATGGTGGGAGGAAGGCAAAGTGTTCCTATTTTGGAATATTTATGTTTTGCAGCTTCAACATTGTGTTTTTAAATGTTAGTCAAGGGCATGCAGGACTTTAAATGGGCACACATCGGTGTGGAGGATATTTTTTAAGTGAAATCTGAACAAACACTGGACCAAATGGAGGTCACAACTAGCATTCAACTGAATGAAATCTTCACTTATAGCTCAGTTGGAATGAAGAGTGATGGATATTTTTTTTAAAAAACCCTCACATATGAATTTTCATTCAATCAGAGTGTAAGCATTCACTTAAGGCCAGATTCTGATCCCATTACTCATAGTGAATAGCATCTTGACTTCAGTAGGACTACTTATAGAGGAAGGTATTATTCAATGTGAAAAGGGGGATCAAAATCTGGCCTTAACACCTCAGAGTTTGCTTTAAAATCACTCATTTGCTCTCCTCTTATACTGAAAGCTACATAAATATTAGTTGAATGCTGAATTTTGAAAGATCTCAACAAGGAATACTCAACATTTGATGCATTTTAGTTTCATGCTGAAGTTTATTCTTACTGACTTAGCAGCTTTGCTTTGACTATCACCATTCCATCTCCAAATTTGACCTATGCTCACATGTTTACACTACCTCTCAAATTATAACCCTTCCTCCCCCCTAAAAAATTGCTAATAATCACACAGGAATATCTTCAGATGAGTGTATCATAGACACAACCACCATCACACAGCCCTAGATATATTTTATAGTATCTCGGGCAGTTTAGCTGAACGTACAGTAATAGTAAATATACTCAAAATGTGTTAGCTATGATTTATTTATACTGACTGAGTTTCTCCAATTGAAATGTAGTAATGGAGAATACCTTTAGCTAGTGAATAGGAGCCGCTAACAGGAGTTTTGCGAGGGAGTTTACAGAGGGGGAGTGTGAAGGGGGGCTAGATGCACATACCATTCCTGAAACTTCTTTAAACTTAAGGCAAAAAACACCCCCAGATAAAAACTAAATCTCAAAGGAACTAACTGCAGGAGTAAAAAGAGAATGCAGGCAGAAGTCCAACCACAAAGTGGGGGCTATCCAGTTTATTGCACCCAATGCAGTATGTATCATTAGCTGCCCTATGGGCAGGTGGCGTATGTGTACATTCGGTACAAGGAGCTCCTGGCCCTCTGAGACCGTGTACAGGCTTTGGAGACAGGGTGGCTGAGCTGGAGGAGCTAAGGGAGACAGAGAGGTATAAACTTTACAGGATACAGTAGAACAGTCCCAACCCTGGTCTGACAGCCTCTGCTGCTGTTGAGGAGGATGAAAGTCTCAAGGAAGGAGAACATACAATTGGAGCAGAGGGAAACGATCCCATAGTTGTGACCCTCCTTCCAGATGATGATGTGGTATTCTCTCACACTGAAGATGCCTCTCCGGGGGAGGGAACTCCAGTTATTAGGAAGAGAAAGGTATTAGTAATGGGCGATTCGATCATTAGAAACATAGATAGCTGGGTTTGCGATGACCGGGAGAACCACATGGTGACATGCCTACCTGGTGCGAAGGTTGTGGATCTCGAGACATCTAGATAGACTTATGTGTAATGCTGGGGAGGAGCCGGTGGTTGTGGTACATGTAGGTACCAATGACATAGGGAGAGATAGGAGAGAGATCCTGGAGGCCAAATGTAGGCTGCTAGGTAAGAGATTGAAATCCAGGACCTCCATGGTAGCATTCTCTGAAATGCTTCCAATTCCACATGCAGGACCAGTTAGACAGGAAGAACTGCAGGGTCTCAATGCATGAATGAAATGTTGGTGTAGGGAGAAGGGGGTTTAGATTCATTAGGAACTGGGGAAACTTTTGGGAAAGGGGAAGCCTATACACGAAGGATGGGCTCCACCTAAACCAAAATGGAACCAGATTACTGGCACTTAAAATTAAAAAAGGTTGTAGAGCAGCTTTTAAACTATGGGCTTGGGGAAAGCTGACAGGTGCGGAGGAGCACGTGGTTTGGACAGAGTCATCCCTTAGGGGAGGATCTACAAATGGAGATTCTCTATGTCCTAGTAAGGAGGAGAAGGAAGATGATAAAATACGGGTAGGATCTGATGAAACAGTCAAATGAAAAAAGTCTCATTCAATTACATCATGTAATGGGAGAAAGCTAAAAAGCAACAAGTTTTTAAAGTGCTTATATACCAATGCTAGAAGTCTAAATAATAAGATGGGTGAACTACAGTGCCTCATATTAAATGAGGATATTGATATAATAGGCATCACAGAAACTTGGTGGAATGAGGATAATTAATGGGACACAGTAATACCAGGGTACAAAATATATCAGGACAGAACAGGTCGTGCTGGTGGGGGAGTGGCACTATATGTGAAAGAAAGCATAGAATCAAATGAAGTAAAAATCTTACATGAACCAAACTGTACCATAGAATATCTATGGATAGTAATTCCATGTTCGAATAATAAGAATATAGGAGTAGGGATATATTACCGACCACCTGACCATGATGGTGATAGTGACTGTGAAAGCTCAGGGAGATTAGAGAGGCTATTAAAATAAAAAACTCAATAATAATGGGGGATTTCAACTATCCTCATATTGACTGGGTACATATCACCTCAGGATGGGATGCAGATATAAAGTTTCTTGACACCTTAAATGACTGCTTCTTGGAGCAGCTAGTCCTGGAACCCACAAGAGAAGAGGCAATTCTTTATTTAGTCCTAAGTGGAGCACAAGTTCAGCTCCAAGAGTTGAATATAGCTGGACCGCTTGGTAATAATGACCATAATATAATTAAATTTAACATCCCTGTGGTGAGGAAAACACCCACAGTGGCCCAACACTGTAGCATTTAATTTCAGAAAGGTGAACTACACAAAAATGAGGAGGTTAGTTAAACAGAAATTAAAAGGTACAGTACCAAAAGTATCGGAGGGGTAGCTGTGTTAGTCTGGATCTGTAAAAAGCAACAAAGAGTCCTGTGGCACCTTATAGACTAACAGAAGTATTGGAGCATAAGCTTTCGTGGGTGAATGCCCACTTCGTCAGACGCCTCAGATTCGTCTGACAAAGTGGGTATTCACCCACAAAAGCTTATGCTCCAATACTTCTGTTAGTCTATAAGGTGCCACAGGACCCTTTGTCGCTTAGTACCAAAAGTAAAATCCCCGCAATCTGCATGGAAACTTTTTAAAGACACCATAATAGAGGCTTAACTTAAATGTATACCCCAAATTAAAAAGCATAGTAAGAGAACCAAGAAGTGCCACCGTTGCTAAACAACAAAGTAAAAGAAGCAGTGAGAGGCAAACAAGCATACCATAAAAAGTGGAAGTTAAATCCTAGTGAGGAAAATAGAAAGGAGCATAAACTTTGGCAAATGAAGTGTAAAAATATAATTAAGAAAGCCAAAAAAAGAATTTGAAGAACAGCCAGCCAAAGACTCAAAAAGTAATAGCAATTTTTTTAAGTACATCAGAAGCAGGAAGCCTGCTAAACAACCGTTGGGGCCACTGGATGATTGAGATGCTAAAGCAGCACTCAAGGGCGATAAGGCCATTGTGGAGAAACTAAATGAATTATTTGCATCGGTCTTCACGGTTGAGGATGAGAGGGAGATTCCCAAACCTGAGCCATTCTTTTTAGATGACAAATCTGAGGAACGGTCACAGATTGAGGTATCATTAGAGAAGGTTTTGGAACAAATTGATAAACTAAACAGTAATAAGTCACCAGGACCAGATAGTAGTCACCCAAGAGTTCTGAAGGAACTCAAATGTGAAATTGCAGAACTACTAACTGTAGTCTATAATCTATCATTTAGAGGATAGCTAACGTGACGCAAATTTTTAAAAGGGCTCCAGAGGTGATGCCGGCAATTACAGGCAGGTAAGCCTAACTTCAGTACCAGGCAAACTGGTTGAAACTATAGTAAAGAACAAAATTGTCAGACACATAGATGAACATAATTTCTTGGGGAAGAGTGAACATGGTTTTTGTAAAGGGAAATCATGCCTCACCAATCTACTATAATTCTTTGAGGGGGTCAAAAAACATGTGGACAAGGGGGATACAGTGAATATAGTGTATTTAGATTTTCAGAAAGCCTTTGACAAGGTCCCTCACCAAAGGCTATTAAGCAAAGTAAGCAGTCATGGGATAAGAGGGAAGGTCCTCTCATGGATTGGTAACTGGTTAAAAGATAGGAAACAAAGGGTAGGGATAAATGGTCAGTTTTCAGAATGGAGAGAGGTAAATAGTGGTGTCCCCCAAGGGTCTGTACTGGGACCAGTCCTATTCAACATATTCATAAATGTTCTGGAAAAAGGGGTAAACAATGAGGAGGGAAAATTTGCAGATAATATAAAACTACTCAAGATAGTTAAGTCCCAGACAGACTGTGAAGAGCTACAAAAAGAACTCTTAAAACTGGGTAACTGGGCAACAAAATGGCAGATGAAATTCAATGTTGATAAATGCAAAGTAATGACATTGGAAAACATAATCCCAACTACACATATAAAATGATGGGTTCTAAATTAGCTGTTACCATTCAAGAAAGAGATCTTGGAGTTATTGTGGATAGTTCTCTGAAAACATCCACTCAATGTACAGCGGCAGTAAAAAAGGAGAACAGTATGTTGGGAATCATTAAGAAAGGGATACAGAAAATATCATATTGCCTCTATATAAATCCATGGTATGCCCACATCTTGAATACTGAGTGCAGATGTGGTCGCCCCATCTCAAAAAAGATATATTGGAATTGGAAAAGGTTCAGAAAAGGGAAACAAAAATTATTAAGGGAATGGAGCATCTGCCATATCAAGAGCGATTAATAAGACTCTGACTTTTCTGCTTGGAAAAAAGATGACTAAGGGGGGATATGATAGAGTCTATAAAATCATGACTGGTGTGGGTCATGATTTTATAGACCTATTAAGGGTATGGAACGGCTGCCATATGAGGAGAGATTAATAAAACTGGGACTTTACAGCTTGGAAAAGAGACAACAAAGGGGGGAAATCATGACTGGTGTAGAGAAAGTAAATAAGGAAGTGTTATTTACTCCTTCTCATAACAGAAAAACTAGGGGTCACCAAATGAAATTAATAGGCAGCAGGTTTAAAACAAACAAAAGGAAGTATTTTTTCACACAACACACAGTCAACCTGTGGTACTCCTTGCCAGAGGATGTTGTGAAGGCCAAGACTATAACAGGGTTAAAAAAAGAACAAGATAAATTCATGGAGGATAGGTCCATCATAGGTCCAGGATGGACAGGGATGGTGTCCCTAATCTCTGTTTGCCAGAAGCTGGGAATGGGTGACGGGATAGATCACTCGATGATTACCTGCTCTGTTCTTTCCCACTGGGGCACTTGGGATTGGCCACTGTTGGAAGACAGGATACTGGGCTAGATGGATCTTTGGTCTGACCCAGTATGGTCGTTCTTATGTTCTTTATTCCACATCAGGCTTTTTTGGGGGGGAAGGAGGGAGAGAAAGGTCAGCAGCCTTGCACATATTTACATGGTCATTAGTGTGTGATATCAGAAGATACCTAAGCTATCTTGTCCTCTTTTACAATTGTCTCAATAATATTGATTTTTTAAAAGTATATACATTTTTTAAAGTACAGATAATCTAAAAAAAATAAATGCTAGTTTTACATAGAGTTTCTGTTTCATATCTCTGTACAGCACATTAATATTAGCCCCAAACACTACTCTATGGAAGTGAGAGTTTGAAGGCCATTGAACAATGTGAGTTCTCCCAATGTATCATAATTGCAGAAACACCTGCACTCAATAGCTTTGTTCTCATCCACTGTGAAAATTTGTAGTGTTCAATAGGCCTGAAAATTTCTCATTTCTTACCTGTAGTGAGGTGGTTTAGTGATTGCACGTAGGCACTCAGATTAAAGACCTCTGCAAAGACTGTTACACTGCCAGCAAACGATATCATTTTTCCCCCACTTCTATTTTTTTTTTTAAATGTGGCAATTTAGTTTGGACTGTATTTAACACTCATGTCTGGAAACTGGATGGGACTTGACAAATTTTAATGAAAAATTGAAATGTGGCTAGAAGAAATCCCTCATAGGGCCAGATATGAACAGAAAGTAAGATGTTATGCGGGATTTAATATATATTTATTTTGATTTTAATAAAAAACTCACTACAGGCTCCTATAGAATTCCATAGGCATCCATCCTAAGACACAATTAGAAAATAAAATCAAAGTAGCAAATAATATTTCAAAGAGGAACTCAGCAAGCCAGAAATCTACAAACGACTTCTTCCCTCTCCCCCAACTTCATCATTCAGAATGATCTTGACACACTGGAGAAATGGTCTGAATAGCATCAAATTCAATAAGGACAAATGCAAAATACTTCAGTTAGGAAGATATAATCAATTGCACAAATACAAAATGGGAAATGACAGCCTAGGAAGGAGTACTGCAGAAAAGTATCTGGTGGTTATAGTGGATCACAAACTAAATATGTGTCAATGTAATACTATTGCAAAAAAAAAAGGGAACACCATTCTGGGATGTATTAGCAAGAGTGTCATAAGCAAGACACAAGAAGTGTCTTCCACTCTACTCAGCACTGATAAGGCCTCAACTGGAGTATTGTGTCCAGTTCCAGGCACCACAATTTGGGAAAGATGTGGACAAATTGGAGAAAGTCCAGAGAAGAGCAACAAGAATGGTAAAAGGTCTCGAAAATATGACCTACAAGGAAAGATTGGAAAAAACTGGGTTTGTTTAGCTTGGAGAAGAAAATACTGAGTTGGGACATAACAGTCTGACTCCCACTCAGGCAACTCTCATTCATCAGGTCTCTCACTGGGTCCTGCTCCTCAGCTCCCTCATTCTTTATAGCTGCCAGTTGTCACTCCATCCTTTTAACTGGCCACATGGGTGAACCTGTTCTCCCCTACTTCATTTACTGGGGCCAGTCACCATGCAACACAGAACTCACCCCCTATAACATAAAGAATATGCAAAAATATGCACTTGTTGACCAAATGATATTTTTAGTGTAGGTGGCCAGATCCACAGATGGTGTACTGTGCAATATAAAGAGTGGTATAATATGATTTTTTTCCCCATGGACTGCTATCACCCTCGTTCAGTGCTTGAATTTGGGAGGGTAGAAAGAGGGAAATGATGGGGAGTATGTTGCAATTTTCTCAGTTGCCTCCTCCCTTCCATTTTTTTTAAAGCCAAAAGCAGTGAGAAGTGGAGTTATGACAACTTTATGAGAGGAGTGCCTTGAAATTCATATTACATAATAAAGAATTCATAATCACTAGATTGGGAATTCAAATATAACAATTATAGCTGAGGAGTGTAAACAAAATGTAATGTCTAGGAAAGGAGTCAATATTTGGTGAAATTAGTGTACTATATCCTCCTACAATGCTATACCAGGCACTGAAACAAGTATGACTGTGTCAAATACAGTAAACAAATTAATTGAAGAGAGTCATTCATTCTTAAATTGAGGTTGCCCCATAACAGAAAAAGAGCTAAAATGCATCCATATGGATATGTAAACTCAAGTAAAATAGCAGTGTGTCATTGGTAGTACAATTCATTTGTAAATAGTAGGTGTAAGAAAAGCCACTTTAGGCTGTAAAGGAGACGCTTAATACAAAACCCATGGAAATCAATGACAAGACTTTCAAACTTTTTCAATTTGCTTGTTTCAGTCCCTTATACAGAATGAGAAAAAACAAACATATCAGAAGGATTAATACCAACAGTGCAATAAGTAGAGATGATCCAAGACAAAAAGTGAGATCTAAACACTCCTGAACTTTGGAGAAGTTCATATCAAAGTTTGAACTTTACAGGTTATGTTTCTAATATTGGCCAAAGCAAAACTACAGATCTGGATACCACCTGAACAATGAGGAAATCTGTATCCAAACTTTGCAGCTCAGACCAATTTCTAGTAGTTCAGGGCCAGATTCTGTCACTCTCCTTCAGGTTTCAGCAGTTCCATTGATTTCACTGGGACATTTTGTGGAGTTAGGTACGACTCAACATTAGTAATGGTGGCACATTCAGGATCACAGAAACAAGTAAAACTTAATTAAAATCAGTATGGGCCTGATCCAAAGGCCACTGAAGTCAATGGAAACACTCTCATTGATTTTGATGGGCTGTAAAATACATCATAGTAGAATTAAAAAGAAAAAGGAATAAGAAGACAATATATTTTAATTGATTAAATATTCATAATTCATAGATTATAAAGCCAGAAGAGACCACCGTGATCATCTAGTCTGTCCTATCTAGTTGTTTTGCATTCAGGTAGTAATATGGGTGTGGTTTGCTATTGTTTGTGAGGTCATATTATTTATTTGTTTGCAAGTAGTCAGTAAACGGCTTGTGAATTTAAAAAAAAATTACCAGTTTTAACAATGATCATTTGTCTGAAAATTCTTACTGGTAATTTATTAACTCTTTTTATCTTCTTTTCATCATACTTTATCTCTAATTTCAAATGCAGAGCAGAAACAACATATTACTTGTGTGATCAATTACACACCACAAATAACAGTTACTAATCAAAGTCAGTAATTTCCAAATAACTCATAATTAGAAGCTTCTGCACCCAAAGTATTCATTAAATACAAAATGAATGCCTTCATTTGATACAAGACCGGCTTACATATTTCAAAATTTTAAAAAGGCGTGGGGGGCTCTACTTTTGTAACAAATATTATTTGCAATGAATAAGTCAATAAACTCTGCCAAATGTCAGGTTGCCCTTGATTCATATATTCTGCTCAGGGAGAATTCTCCCTTATATAAATGCCTATATTGCTCTATATGTATAAGTAAGGAAGATTTCAGAATTGGTCACAAATTTGACTACTTATCTCAGCAGTTCTCTGCACCAATTTGTGAAATGACAGAGTCCCCACTCCCATACATAAATTATTTCCACATTAAGGAAATTCTGGACTGTCATGATATAAGGAATCACAGCCCTTCTTGATGTGTGTATTACAGTAAACAGCTAAAACTACAGACACAATCAAAAAGACTTCCACAGAGCTTGAGTTCCAGCTTTGTCTCCTTTGTTCACCAAGGACCACACCCTATCAAACTCTACAGCACAGAGACATCTTATGGCTGAATAATATACTGCAAGTAAACATAGCATTACAATGTCCTACGTTTTTACGTATCACAAACCTGGCAAACCAAGTATGTGCGTCACTGTATTCTACATTATTCACCTTGTAAAGGGTTTGATTCTCTTGCCAATCCACTCACATTACTCCCATTGAAATTCTATTCCGTTCAATAGGAGTTTCATATATAGAGGAGCTGTGGAATAAGTCCGAAAGCTAATAAGCCTAAAACAAATGTAATCAGTTATATGATTACCGTACACTGTGGTGTACTCTGGTAGTAAAAACAGAAGCACTCATTCTGTACCTCTTCTGAGAGGAGATCAAACTTCTGTAAATGGAAATGGTTCCACTTGGTTTGGTTGCTAAATTCCAATTTCAGGGGTAGGTTTATTTTCTGTTGTTTATGAGAAGAGAGAATTATATCATGATGGTCTAAAATACGAATAATCATTTAACTACCATTTTCTCTGCATCCACTTGGAACATCAGGCAACATTGGACATCGATTTAAAGATCCTGAGATGAACTTTAAAGTGGTAAGGAACTTTACTTGATACACCAAAAAAAGCAAGCATGATCAAATCAAATAATTTCTTACTTTTTGCCTCAGAGATAAATGGAAATGTCAGTGAAAGCCTCTGCTCAGATTTGTAATTTACTAACCCATCATTTCATGTAAAGTCTGACAACGTAAAAGCTGCAATAATAGACCACAGAATCCTCTCTCCTTTCACAAGGACAACACAGGATGGATTCTAAACAAAATCACTGCTGTACATTATCTTTAAAATTATGCTACTGCTCATGTGCACCGCTGCACATGGAGCTATGTGAAATGCAGCAGTTTCATCTCCACATTTATTTAGCTTCTCTTTGCATGAGTTCACATCCCATAAGTTTCACTTTGACTTTCATGTTCAAACAAAGCAAAACAGTACAAGCTTCAGCCAAAAACTGATACAACTTCCTCTGGTGTTTGTGCCAAAACCAGAGTTTCTGATTCTGCTCAGATACATAAAACAGTCTAAGTTTGCTCAAGCCTCAGGCTAAGTTTACAGAATGGCCATTCATGGCAGCCCTCACTGAACATACATCCTCTTGTACTGCTAGGTTTCAGAATGTCTTACAGAAATGTGATACAACTCTATTTCTACTATAGCAACTGTTTTTCACTCTTGGCAGTGATGTTCACAGTATTTTATCTATCTGCTATAAATAATGTCCTAATAATTGTGCAAACTAGTTCCACTGATTATTTTTATTATTTATTTGTATTGTGAAACAACCTAAGAATCCCAGTCATGGACCAGAACCCTATTTTGCTAGGTGCTGTACAAAGAGAGCAAATAGATGGGTCCATATTTCAGTCAAACACTGGATTTCAGCCATTAAGTAAATGTCTCATTACTTAATAGCACTTGTACGCTTATTAAAATCTTTCCTTATTCATTTTAAATTCAACATACATATAATTCATTCTGATATTGTCTTCTATGATTATTTCCATAATTAAATAGAAAAATACAAACAATGAAAATGTTTTAAAACATTAATGCTGTAATGCACTCTAGCGTTGCATATAATGGAGAGCTTTAGCAGTTAAAATCACAACTCCCATCTGCATAGTACAGTAGTATAGTTAAAAGTCAGATGACTGAACCTCAGTCATTGTTGGATTTCCCATCAACTGCTTAAAATGAGATCTAGAGCTGTTGTTCTTTTTACCAGCTGTAAAGATACTTCATAGTCTCTAAGCCTTTACAGATGTGGCTTCCCTTTCCCCAATGTCTACCCAGTAATGGTACAAAGAGAAGACAATGGGGTGCCTCAATTTATCCCAGCTACATTTCTGGTCTTAAGAGGCCCATTTACCAGTCAGTGAACTGCATTCTTAAAATCAGGGGATCCAGGGAGTTCTTTTTGTGCAGTAGTTCACCTGACCTGTGATTATACTCTTTAGCACTGGCTTGGCTGTGTATATAATACATTTAATACTCATCCCATTGTGTTTTAAAACCAAGAATTACTGACATCGTATTTTAAGTTCTCTCAGTAGATGATTAGTACTTTTTGTGCCTATTGTGCAGCTCAGCTTCATGGAAGCCACTTTAATATTCCCAAATTCCTGTAGAGATGATTGCTTTGGTCTGATATAATAATGAGTGTGACAGCCTTATTGATGAAACTCAGTTAGTGCTCAAGCCACAAGTCAGACAGCCGAAGAGTAGGCAAAGGACATATGATGAATAAAAAGATCCTTGGGAGAAAAGGCGGAAGAGGAATGTGTAACTTGGGATGAATGGGGAAATATCAAGGAGGAAAGACAAAGCATCTGAAGGATAAAAGGCACCACATGTAACTGAAATCTGTGGCACTTTTGCACATTGAGTGCTAGGGTACAGGAAAAGTTGGGAAAAAATAAAAGCTGAAAAGACTGAACAGCTGGGAAACTGGGGAATGTTGGCTGAGTGCTCTCTGTAACAGAACAGTAAGGGTCATTGAAAACAGAATTTAAAACAAAACAAAACAAAAACAGGGCAGTGATTTCTTTGCCAGGAACAAAGATTAAGGATTTTGAGTAAAAAAAGAGGTTTGCAGTCCAGGTAATTCAGAAGGGAGGGAAAGCAGCTGTGAAAGTGAGTCACATCTAATTGATCTGTTGAGGACAAGGTTCAGAGATTGAAGACTGAAAAAGTAGTACCTTATTTTTTTCTAACACAAATTAAGCTCTAGTGTGAGGAAACACAGGACATGGTTTCTATTGTGATTACAGTGTCTACCATGTGTAGATATTTCTGATATGTTCCCCCTCCCTGCCACTCCCCAACTGCGTTTCTTGTATTTGGACTTTGAAATAGATTCATACTAAAATCTTTGATCTTGTACTCAGGAACAAAATGGGCAATTCAATTCAGATATTCATGCTGTGACTGAGCCCTATATTTAAAATGGGCTGAACCCAATCCCAAAGCTTAAATGGCTCTCAACTATGGAGTTTTCAGTGTGACCTTCTAGAACGTCTTCAAATATAAAAATAATTACCCTGGCCACATTTTTAGCACATACGGTATAAGCAGTCCCCAAAGGCGTTATATACACTATGATAAATGACTAATGGTTTAAACACTGGGTTTGTTAATCAGAATAGAAAAAAAAAGGAAAGAAAGAACATTTACACGCTAAGCTGGATCAAGCTAGATGTCTCTAATACAAATGGATGCCCTTGGCCACCTACACCCCCCGCCCCCCCCTTACTAACAATTACTAAAAAAACAATAGTGGCTGAATGTTTTGATATCCTTCCCCCTCAAAAAAAGGTATGCACTATTATTTACTTTTATTGGGTTTTTTTTTTAAATATCTGTATGGCACTTCAGTAGTTGATGCAAGAGTGGAAAAATACTAAAATAAACTATGCATTCATCATTCATGTTTTCTTCAAATCTGACATATATTGAGATTGGCAGAAAAAGCTTCCTCATTGCAAACAATGTTTCTTTTCACTAGAACAGAAGATTTATTACTGTACATGTAAAAATACTTTGCTGGATTTCTCACAGAGGTCTAATGACACTTAATGCATTAAATTACAGTCTTATTTGCATCACCAGTTTACAGCGAAAGCTACATTAGATTTTCCATAATAATGCCACAGTGACAAAGATTAATATAGATAAAGGGTCAAACACTTCCCTCCACTTCCATGGTGGCAGCAGGTCCAAATATAGGAAGGGTGCCAAAGCGTGAGTGTGTGAGGGGAAGTGCTAGCTCAGCAACATGCTTCCCACACACCCTTATCCTGGGAAAACTTCTCTTTGGATTAGGAGGGAGTGAGGCTAGAAGTATGGCTGTTTTCCACTGCATCATTCCCCACTCCAGCCCTGGGGTATGGTCCTATGAGCATTAATTTACGCCAGTTCCACCAATACAACACTGGTCCTGGGGAGCAGTGACAGTTGGGGACACCATGAGAGAATAATACCCACAGGAGCCATTTTGCCATGGTTCTAGAAAGAGCCAACTCCTGTGAAGATCAATGGCCTTGAAGTCAAAGTTCCGTCCCCACAAAGAAACAAACAGTTGCAAACCAATCTTGTGGAATTAGCTGTCCCAGCATGAGGACAACTTGTGCAGGGTACGGTAAAGCCCTTATTTGTTAAGGTTGATTCCTATCTGAGTTGGCCTGAGAATGGATGCTTGTTTTTGGCAGCAGAAAATCTGATTAGTTATTACAGAATTACAAAGATGCTAAAACAAGTTTGCATTTAAAGGAATTATTTGGGTTGATATAACTTGGATGGGTCTGATAATTAGCTCTCATTACCAATCAGATTGTTGTGATTAAGTTATCTAATTAATTGAGCCCTTTGTGTGTGTTTTGAATTATTTGTGAACTGATCCAGTTCTTATGAATGCATTTGCTATTTGCAAGTATGTGAACCAATTTTACCATATGATCATTTGGAAACTGTTAATTCTGACTATTTGCGACAGCTGGGAAACCTAACATAGCAGCACAAACACTTGTTTACTGCCTATTCCCATCTGATCATTGATCACTGAAACCAGTGGAAAAATCCCATGGTTTTGTTTCTACTGACTTGTTAGATAGCTGACACTTTTTAAATGGTAGAATTAGGAATAGTGAATGACAAACTGCAAATACTCTTCCTCCCCACCCCCAACAAATATTCTTGGGGCTTGCCTACAAGGTGTGGCAATGGCCACTGGAGGGATGTGAATTCTAAAGTGTACCAGTGTGTTTGTGGACTCTGGCCCATGGAGTCCTTGCTGGAGCACATAAAAGTTCCCCAAGTGTGTGTTAATTTAGTACACAGTTAATGTTCACCAGGGAACTATTAGTGTCCATCAGCAGGGTCTACATGGGCCAGTTAGGGTGCAACACATTGGTGTGCTTTAGAATTCACACCCCTCTAGTGCACATCACTGTACTATGTGGACAAGCCCTTAGTCACATGTGACTATAGTATACAAAAAACAGCCATTCTCTCTAGCATCCATGGTAGAATCCAAATGAGAACGTCCTAGCCATCTGATCAAATGCAAATCTAAAAGCTTTCTTGGGTATGGTAGGGTATCCAGAATCATCTCAGGAACCAACAAGACCCAAGTTGAACATTTTAGTAACAAAATTTGGGCAAAGCCTGCAGCATAAGTAGCTGATATAATCTCTGCCATTTCCTCTAACTGGTTCCTTCAACCTATCAGAATAACTTCTCTGGGCTGAGCAGCAGCCAAAACCTACATCCAAAACCCAGTGGGTAAACTGATCACTTCCACCATCCCAATTTGATGAACTGGACACAGATGAGTATAATCCACAAACTGGAGACATCACAGCAGATATTGTCTCATGATCTCTGAGTGATCTCATACATATACAGAAGGGAGATCAGATAAAATCCTGAAATACCCAGGCCACATGAGACCCACCTCCAAGAGAATGAGCAACCACTCCCTTTGAGTCCTCTGAACAAGAAAGGAATGGAGCTTGTAACAAGGCAGCAGACTCAATGACCCTGCATAGCGACGTGGGCCCTGTTCTGTTGAAAGGAACTATTATAAATTAGAGCCCTGCATAAAGTTTCTGAATACATTCCACAGACTCCTTGTGAAGCTGCCAGATATGAGAGATGGGAAGCACATAGGTCATAGGGGAGAGACAGGGAGGTCCTGTAGGAAATCCTAGGAACAACTAGACTTGTGGAAAATGTGTACATTGAGGTTTAATTCCTGTTCTTATTATTTGAGTTACCAGTATTGCCAAACCCCAGAAAAGGATAGGTGTGACTTTACACAGTGTATGCAGACTTTACTTAGAGCAGAGTGAGAATATTACCTGTTCACAGACCCACTCAGGAATGGCCCTGTGCATCTCTGACTGGGTGCACAGCAATACACAGCATAGTAAATAGCACCAGAGGCATCCGGGAAACCTAACACATCACCACAAACACTTGTTTCCCACCTAGTCCCAGTAGATCATTGATCACTGAAACCAGTGCAAAAATGTAAATAAATAAAAATAGTGTCATCTTGTAATTAACAGACTTCAGTTTACTCTTGCAAAGTCCTGTGTGTTATACACGCTAAGCTAAATTGTAAGCAAACTAAGATACAAGTGACAAATGCTTAATTTATATAGTTTATAAATTCAGGTCTTAATGTACTTTTGTATGATTTACTGAAGTAGTTTGAGTCTTATCCATAATGTCATTGGCTATGCAATACTTAATCAATGAAAAACGTACAAAGAAAAAGTTAAATGCAAATTTCATTATACAGATCCCACATTCATGCAAAAATTTATAGACTATGTAAAAAACATTTTTAGAGAAGAGGTATTCCCAGAAATTAAGCTGTTTCAGTAGAAAACAGTTTAATACCTTGCTGATTTTTGTCCATTTGAAGTGGGATCATTTTAATAAAATACAACTTAGATGCTCATCAATTTTGAAAATTCCATTTGTTAAGAATGGTCATTGATAAACTAGTCTGTGGGCTCCAATATGTCCATTTTTTAGTCACTTTTGTGTAGTAAAAATACAATCAAACCATGATGCAGAAGTGGCTGTCATTGTTATAGGTATGATGTGCATCGCAGCTGCAGCAGCCACTGGGAGCTGATTTATTAAATGGCATTTGTTGTAAGCATCCCTTTTGAATGGCATACTATTAGTCAGAGGAGCTATATTAGAGTGTGAATCTACAGAAATGAATAAAATGTCATACACAGAACACTTCATTATGGTGCTGTTGCAGATATTTTCATCTGTCTTCTACACAGTCTAATAAACAAAAAAAACCCTTGTGATTTAGAGGCACTGTTGTCTAGCAGTTACAGGACTGGACTGGACTCAGTTCTGCTAACTGTGGATTACTCACTTCCCTTTATCTCTGTTTCTTCTCTCATACTTTCTCATCTATTTAAATTGTAAACTTTTCTGGGCAGGGCCTGTCACTCTGTGTTTGTACAACACCTAGCAAATATAGGACCTTGATGTCAGTGGGACTCTAGGAGCAATGATAACAAGAGGTGCTGCTCCCAACTTCCCCTGAAATCAGAAGGAGATACTCATCACCTCTTGGGATTGGCCACTTAACTGGAACGACAAAACAATTATTCTAGTCACTAGGTGTAAAGGATTTTTTAATCAATTATTTCATATTATGTTAATTATTACTAAGGCCATGTCTACACTTACGGGGATCAATACTGTTGCGATCGATGCAGTGAGGGTCGATTTAGCGGGACTAGTGAAGACCTGCTAAATCAACTACAGAGCACTCTCTGATCAACTCTGGTACTCCACCAGAATGAGAGGAGTAAGGTAAGTTGATGACAGAGTATCAGAGGGTTAGCCGTGTTAGTCTGGATCTGTAAAAAGCAATAGAGAGTCCTGTGGCATCTTTAAGACTAACAGATGTATTGGAGCATAAGCTTTCGTGGGTGAATACACACTTCGTCAGACGCAGATGACAGAGTGTCTCCTGGCGACGCAGCTCAGTAGACACCACAGTAAGTCGACCTAAGCTACATCGACTTCAGCTACCTTATTCACTTAACTGGAGTAGCGTAACTTAAGTCACCTTAACCTGGTAGTGTAGACAAGGCCTAACAAACAGCAACAGGCTATTTATGGGAAGCCAAGCATTAAAGAAAAGCGTGGAAAATGCAAAGCTAATATAAATGGAAAAAAAAAATCCTGAAAAATTAACCATTTTGCCAAAGAAAGTTTTTTCTTTTCCTGTTTTGAAACAACAGTCCATAGATTCAGCTTGGCCACTTGCTCCTCCCCAAACATGTTCTGAGTCCAAGTCCAAGGAACAGATACAGTCAGCAGCATTATTGTTGGCATGTTTAATATGCTGTCACCAGCTCTTTGACTTTCACTCAGGAAAGTCCTTCCCTTGTTTTGTACATCAGGCCCCATTCCTGTTCACATGGGCAGAAATTTGCCCCTTTGCAGAAGTCCTGTAGACCACTTAAGTCCCATGTAAACTATCAGAGTAGGATGCAAGTGGAACTTAAATAGTTCACAGGGCTAGTGCATGCCTGCATGGGGGAGACTTTTTTATCACAGAAGAAAAAATAATCTTTTAAATATTTCATAATAGAGTTCAGCTAGAGAGCTTCAAGTACACTCACACAATTACACTTTGTCTGAATTGAAATGTACTAGGAGCAAATTGAAATTGTTATGAGAACAAACAATAACTTCTGAGTACTAGATACATTCAACTTCACATTTTGGTTCCAAGAGTATTATCACAAGCCTACACCTGCTTTTTTAGTTTTGTTTCTTTAGTCGTGTTTCAGAATGATAGATAGCCCTGCAGAAAGAAGTCTGCTTTTTTCTCCTCAGACCAAGTACTGTCCTGCCAATGTGTCTACAACCCTGACATCAGGGGACCACTTTTAGAGGTGAACAATTTGCTCATTCTCCATCCCTATTCAATCCCTCCCCTTTCTGCTGAAATTGCCACCTAGTGCCAGCTCTGGTAGCTTTTGGGTTCAATGAGAACAGAGAGGACATAGGACAACAAACAGCCATTAGATGGTAACACTCTCTATACTAAAGTGTTGATCAGAACTGGAGAGCAGGAGGCCAGTCTACAGCTATTAATGTTAGTGACAAGTTTGGCTCAATTTGAATAAGCACCTGCAGGCTGGATCCTTATCTGAATCAGATATAAGCTATCCATACCTCTTATGTATTGTTTAACTGGGCTGGAAATCCTTTAAGAACAGAGTTCCTTAACAGATTTTCAGTAGTCTACTTCCCTCTTGAAGCTGGTTCAGTGAAGACTAAGTTCAAAATTTGAGCCAAATACTGTATGTTCACTCATCTCTCATTGATAACCAGACATTTCTTTTAGAAGCTGAGGGTATGCATACTGTTTTTTTTGTTTTTTGTTTTTGGTCATTGGCTCTGTTGCACATTTATACATTTCTATACTTAGTGCACATTCCTAACTCCCAGAATCAATCACATACCTTTTTATTATATACAAACAGGGTTTTTTTGGAACAATATTCTTAGTATTTTTTTCTCCAGAGGTTTTTTTTTTAATTTCAGATGTGGCTTTAATTTTTTTATTCATATATTTTATTTAATAAGAGGTAACATGCAAGTAATAAGACATATTAGAAACGCAACAACAACAAAATATCATGGCCAAGCAAATGCATGATAAGATCAATACTAATCAAAATGTGTGCTGTACATTGGTAAAGGATATTGCTTTGTCATGCAAACCATATATCATAGTAGTTTATAGATCAATATATGGAGCATCCATACATACTGTATTGATTTTCCTTTCCTAAGCAGCTATCTCAATATGCTGTGACTTGTCTATACTGTACTAATAAAATATTTAATAGCTTCTTCACTTTATTAAGATTCCCCAAACCCCCACTTATTTTACTCTAATGTTTTTGTATCTATAAATTACATTTAGTAAAGCTGCAGATTAAATTTAAGTGATTCACAGCACTCCCAGTTATTAAGAAGTAGTTTGACACCCAGCATCTTTTGACTTAGTCATTTGGTTAGTTGAGTGTCTTTCATAAGAATTCCATAGAGTAATATAAGGAGAGAATGCAAATAATAAATAAGGAACCTCTTTTTGATTTATTCCCCCATCTGTAATAGAAATGATCTAAGTACAAGGCAACCAAACAGTATGGGGATACATGCTGCTTTATATGACTAACCAGACCAGCATACATCTGCATCTTTGAAGCCCTCTGTTCAGAGTAACTGGAGACCAAAGTGCTATGTGACATATGTAATAAGGAAAGTGGGTAATAGTGGCAGATTTTAGTTTAATATGTCCCTTCCTACACTCCTCCCTAGTTACCTGAGTCTAATTCAATTGATATGTTCTTTTCCTGCTCTTTGCTAGATCTTCCAACCTAATACTCCCCATCATTTTTAATGCCTTGTAAATTAGAGAAGCTTTTTGCTCCCCATTCATACGTCTCATAGAATTTTTTTGCCTCTATGAAAAGTTTCATGAAATTGGACCTCTTACAAAGGATTTTTAATTCAATCTTTTTAAGTATAGCTATTAATGATAAAACAGCCAAAAGGCAGAGGTTTCAAATGTAGCCAATTGCTCATTTATGCTTAGATATCCTAAAATATGGCTGCCATACTCTTGGGGTGCACCTGTACTTTTGAACACCAGAGGAAGCTTTTACTTACAGGAAGGGAGAATGAAAAGATACCACATTTTCATTTATAGTAAATACATTTAATGTTTGAAATTTGGGGAAGTTATTACCCAGAGGGATTCTAATTCTTAACAAAGGGGTCTTCCCCCCCCCCCCCGAGGAAAAAAATGTCACTAATTAGATTCAAAGCCACTTTGCCTCTTTCCCCGGTACCTCAGTACAAAGCAGTACTGAGTCCACTGTCCAGCTGAGATATTGAGTGTCAGCTCAACTCAAGATGATATTATAGCCATTGGGCAAGATTTAACTCCAATGGTGTGTGGGGACCTGCAGAAGCGGCTGCTCTCAGTGGAGGCTTCAGTGCTGGTATCATCTTCTTATGGGTTTGGCAGAGGAGAGGTAAATATAAATTCCCCACTGGAGTTCTGCCAGCAGAGGCTCCCAGTGACAGGCATTGAAAAGCTCTTGGCTACCTTCATCCCATTGCCCTCTATTAGGTCTTACATCTAGTATATTTTAATTCTCATTCCAAGTAGTGGGAGACTATTTAACTGGCTCTCCCTGTCTTTAATGATATTAATTATTATATATGGACTAGTTATTCTGTGTATAAACTGCAGTATATTGAGCTACAACTCTCATGAGCAGGTTTATAGAACAATTTAGTTAGCAGCATTTCCAGTGGTAGAATGGCTCTATGAAGTATCAATGCTTATAAGTTTTACGTGTGTGTGTGTGTGTGTGTGTGTGTGTAGCTATTGGAACTATTCTGACCTCCAGGACTGGAACTATTCTGACCTCCAGGACTGGAGCTGATTAGCACTATCTAATGTTGAGTGTGTATGGGCTAAACTTGCACTTAAACTCGCATCAAAACTCACATACTTTTGCCTGAGGAAAAGAGGTGTCGTCTTCAACTACGATAATGCCCCCATTGCAGCTTCTGTTGAGGTCTGTTTCTGCTCTTCTACTGCCACATATAGCTCATGTCCTTAAAGTCAACATTTACAACACAACAGATTTTGACATTCCTGCAGAATTTCCTATATTAAAAAAAAAAATAGTGGAAGCATTGTCTAGTAACGAGTGCACTAACCTGGGACTCAGGAGATATGGGTTCATTTCCCTGCTCAGATATTTCTGTATGATGTAAGGAAAGTCACTTAGGCCCAGATCCTCAAAAGTACTTAGGTGGTACAATGTTGAGTGGAGCAAATGTTGGGGACTTCAACAGCTGAGTCAAGGGTGAGAGTTATTTCAGGAGTGGGTGGGTCAACTCTTGTGGCCTGCATCATGCAGGAGGTCAGACTACCTGATCATATTGGTCCCTTCTGATCTTAAGTTCTATGATTCTATGACTCCTAGGACCCCTGCTGCATAGTAGAATCCTCAGCCCTGAATTTGACATCCAAGCTCCCCATTCAATACAGTGGGAGATTTAGGTGCCTAAGGAGGGGATCCTCAGAAGCCATCAAGCTGATCAGGGAACTGACTAACCTAGCCAGGAGTGAAATACAGAGGGAAAGGATATGGCTTAGGGCCCAGATTCACAAAGTATTTAGGTGCCTAGCTGACAGGCCAGATGGAGGTGTCTAACTCTGCTCAAGATTCTTAGCTGTGAACCCTTTCCTGTAATTAGATGCCTAAACCAGATCAGCTGCATAGGTAGCCCATTCTGTAGCAGGAAAAACCCATTTGGACAACACTGAAACATTTTGACTTTTGGAGGGGGGGGGAGGGGAAAGCAGGGAGAGGCTGGCCAAAGGCCTGGTGATTAGAAGCAAGGAGTCCAACCTATGTCTCTCAAATCGCAGGTGGGTGCCCTAACCACTGGGCTATAGAGTTACTTTCACTCTCCCTGAGAATATTTATATATTTTTACAAAGTGGAACAGCTCTAATGGGAGAGATTGAGAGAACCAATGCCAGAATTACCAATAGTCCAGGAGTTAGGGCACTTACTAGGAATATGGGACATCGGGTGTGGGTCCCTGGTCTGAGTCAGGTAGTGCAGTGTAGCTTGATCTATAGATTATGTATTAATTATATTGATTACTTAAGAATTCCCAGTTGTCACTTTGAGGGTTGACAGGGCCTTGTCCCAAGATCAGGCCCAGTATTAACATTACTGTATAGTTGGGAACCACAATGTGCACAGTTGCAACACTCAGACTATAGGGACCCTTCAATGTTTACAATAGTTTATTAATATATTTAGAAAAGTCACAAACACTATAACTCAGTAAGGTTGATAGAGAATGTACATCTGAACATCCATACACACACCATCCCCTGCAGAACAACCTGAAATGTTAGCCAGTATCTTCCCCATTGTCATCACCTTCCTCCTCATGTCCAGTGGCCATCATTCTGGCACCTCCCAAGAGCTACATCTCTCTCTCTCCCCGCCACACTGGCTGGGATAAAACTTTTAGAATATGTTACACTGACGTCACTATGTCTAATGCATATTCAGTAACCCTTTTTATTTGTATTTTCTTGCCCTACTAATGCTGGGGTGCCTTTCTCCTATATGATCTCAGCTTATTATCATATACATCAATTTGTTGCCATGGCACTCTTGTGATCAGATATCTGCGGATGTTAGCTCATGTTCCTGTGGTTGGCTGGTGTCTTCATGGTAAAGTCAGACAAAATTCCCCCTTACACACACTATTCAGTTCCCTAAAACGTGGGGGTTATCGTTGGGGCATTTATCTGTGGTGAAGTTCACAGGCCTCATGCCTTATGCTAACTGCTGAAGCTAATGTCTTACAGGGTACAGGCTTGTACGTTCCTTATATTACTGCTGAATATAATAAAGGCAGAATATAATGAAGGCAAGGCAGTGAGTATAATAAAGGTGAGCAGGGTTTTGAACTTGGGATCAACTGAGTGCCCAGCCCACCCTGTCCCCCAAATAAAAAAGTTTAGTCAAAAACATTTCCAACCAGTTCTCCCCTGGCTCTCTTTTGTATGGGTGCTGTGCTGCTTCCCTAGCTATCCGCTGCCTATATCTGGCTCTCCTGCTATGGGCTCTGACAAGTATCAGGTCTTAGGTGTGCTCAGACCATGCCTACAGGATTGGATCGCACTGGCAAGACAAATGTTCCCCTATCTCATTTGAGAATCCTGCTCCTGGAAACATCTATCCAAGGAACTCGTTAGCTGTGGGTGGCATCTCTACTTACATTTCTGGAAGTCAGCATTCACAAAGCTACATAGGTGGCTTAGTGGGGGATGGAAACTTTTTTTTTTAAAATGTATATATTTGTGACCAGAAAAAAAAGTGTCAAAAAATCCTCATACTCAGTGACTCCTTGTTGGAGATAAAATTAAGACCAATAGGATGAATAAACTTATTTAGATAGAAATAAAAGCTGTTCTAAAGAGCCTGTACACTTGACTTAATAAAGCTTTCACTTTATAAGTTCCCATAGGATTTTAATGCCCTTGTGTAAACTGGAATGCAGAGGTGCCACCTAAGAATGGAAATATAAAGGCCAAGCTACAGGTCTCTTCACATCCCTTTCTTCAGAACTTTATTTCTAAAAGCACAACCTCAAAACTGGAATGAATCATTTCATACTACCTGATAATAACTACCCAAGGCCTCTCCAACTTCAGCTAGCTAGAAAGGAAGGGGAAATATGCTTCCCATATGGTAGCTTCCTTTGCACCAGCTTCCCCTTTCCTTTTTAATAACCCTGCCCACATCATCCATGTTTTAGGAAGGAACACAATAACCCCTTAAATGTCAGAGTGCTCATCATAGCTCAGTTCATCTGGAACCAGAAATAGCAAAATATCAGAGAAAGACTGTTCGAGGTATTTATGGTCTAGCTTATGCCCATAAATACAGTACTAAATGTCTCATTTGAAAACCCAGTTTTCATGAGATTTCTAACTCAAAAACAGTCAGTTACATTTAGATAAGCTTTGGAAAAGAATTTGAAAACTTGGATGCTTATCTGCTCTGCACCTCTCAATCATGAGAGTTTAGTCCATCACTCCATACTACCTCTTATCTTCCTAACCATTTTCTGTGTCTTCCAAATTATTTGTATCTATTATGTTCTTATAATAAAGACTTGGCTTCATCTGGATCTTCTAATATCACAACAATTTTATCAAAGGAAGGGATCCTAAATTTTGCAGGGAACAGAATTGTTGTTTCCAAACCAATCTATGAAAAGTGAAATAAATACACTATTTTACAATTTTTTCTTGGTCATCACGGATCTGGAAACATAAAAGTGATGTCCTTTTGTTTTGAAAACATATTTCTCTTTTCTACTTAAAGAATATGTATGTTGTGTTTTTCAAATATATTGCAAGTCCACCAACAGAATCTTCATAACTTTTGTTTCTGGTTAGAGGAGTTGAATTTATTTTGGTTATTTGTTGAGATACAATATGCTTATCAATTGCAGTTGCAGAGACATTCTGCCTTCAACTTTTGAGTACGATCTGTAGGAAAGTCTGAAACAAATCAAAAAAGGTTATCATCCTCAAACTCCAGTAGGGAACCGTAGGCAATTGGCTTTTCCTTCTGAATTTTCAACTAATAATTATGTTTTAAATTGTGAACCTGCTCTTACTCTCATTGAAGTTGATGTTAAAAGTCCAACAAGAGTGACATCAAATTATATCTTCTATCTTTTATCTTCTAATTGCTCTACAGAACATAATAAATTAGGAACAATATTGTGAAGTATTATCCGTAATCTTCAAATTCATGTAACTGAATTTTCATGTATCAAAGCACCATGTGCTTTCTCTAGGTTCACAAGATTACCTTCCCTCAGCCCACTTTAGCATTTTCCACCACTTGAAATCTAGCATCAGTAAGCCCAATTATATTTATTGCTTATGTACCATTTACCTCTTATGTGCTACACAAACTTTAACCTATGAATAAACCCCTTTGTTTCCAGTTAAAACCAACTTTTACCGGAAAATTCCCAGGTTTCACAAAGTAGTATTCATTTTTTATGATTTTCACCGTACTTTTGTATCATTCAAATATATGAAAAATAACTTGTTTTATTAGGAAAATACAATACATTACATGAGGTATATGTATTACAATAATACATTTGTCTGTGTGTATATGCAAAGCTGCCTGTTGAAATATGGTCGTGTATTAGTCTAGAAGTTACACACAGTAAACAGGCATGCACACAAGCTCTGAAGTGCATGTGCATCTGAATTTACTGATGAACCTCACACCCACAATATACACATTTCAAGCTGTTCAGAGATACCAGTTTAAAGATCTGACACACTAAAATGGGAAGAAAATGAAAATCTATATCAGAATACAATTCAGAACACAGGAAAGTATTCAACAGTTTAAAAAAAAAAACAGGAGTAAAGGATGAAGTTGAGTATATGTGCTGCAAATCGTGTGGCCCAATTATTAAATGTAAATATTTATAGGCTAATAGTTCTAAATCTACAACAGTGAACTGTTTATTTGTGGATTAGCGATGTATTGTTTTCTTAAACTCAGAGGTGGCATTGTGTTTTGAGTTCTGTTTTAGTTCTGCAGCAAACCAGATTGATGAATGGAATTCAAAGCATTAATCTACTGAATACTTTTTCCCCGTCTTTCCGTCCACCAAAATAAACCCTGATATTTACTCAAAAAAGTTATTTATAGTTTTTTGCACTGATTTTCACCTGTTTTGGTTGTTCTGATGATAAACACTAATACATTCCTGGGAAAAATTAAATTAAAAAAACAACTGAAAATGAAGAGCCCTACCTATGAATCAATCACAATGTCCCTGTGGAGAATGGAATACAGTTTTCTATAAAAATCATAAAGGATCTTTTTTATTCTTCAATTTATGTGAATAATTTCTGGTCTGTAGATTTTTCACAAATAGAATAGTGAATTCTCATGAGAAACGAAGTCTAAAATTCATGCTCTTTTTGACTGGACATATAAGCCATATGGTATGTTTCACTTCTGTGATTGGAAGTCTGTAACTCTCATTCAGATTTCTGAGAGTAAATACTTTCACTTTGAATTTTGAATTCACTTACTGTCAATAATCTACAATATTTGCTTAAAATTTGCTCAATAATTCCTTAAAATCTTGAGTTTTCTACCACTATTAGGAATTAGTGGGACTAAACTGCAACTTTGGCTCAATGAGTTTCATGAAAACCTTGTAGTCATCACTGTCTCCCTCCCCCACCCCCGCCCCATTTTTTGGGGGGGGATTAACAGGTTTGTTTTGAGTTTTTAAAGTCAAGTGAACCCATGTTAAAACACAGAAATCACCAACATTTAAAGTTTTGCTTGGCTCCAGATTAAATTTTATATATTCAAAAAGGGCAAGAGCGATAACCCAGGTAATTATAGGACATCATTCCTATAGGGAAAAATAATGGAAAAACTGATAGATTATTGAATAAATAAAGAATTAAAGGTTGAAAACCAACTACTACCAGTCAATGTGGTTTTATGGAAAATGGGTCTTGTCAAACAACCCTGATTTCATTCTTTGATGAGATCATAAGTTTGGTTGAAAGAGGTAAATGTGTAGATATAATATAGTTTGACTTTTGTAAAGCATTTGGCTTAGTACTGCATATGCTATTCTGAAATAAACATTAGCACTATACAATAACAATAAAGAGCATATTAAATGGATTAAAATTTGCTAATTTACAGGACTCAAAATAATTATCTACGGGGAATTTTATGCTGGACATGAGGAGGAAGGTGATGACAGTACACATTGACACCCTTATACATATGGATGAAACCTTAATACAATGCTATAATATAACATCTATTACAATGTAACACTTATACCTATGTATAAAGCAACATTACCATATTACACTTTAATGAACATTAAGTACTAACAATAACATCCTATGAATGGTAGCCAATCAATCATAGGATGGGTGAGGTAGAATCCATTTAAATGCAGGCATCCAGATTTATTTACGGTCATGCACAGGCATTCCTTATAATTTGGAAGGAATCATATACTTACTCTTCTTTTTTTCAAATCCCTTTGTATCATCTAAGGCTCCTTTGCTCTCTGTGATATTCAGCTCTTTTGTTGTTGTTGCTTCTTCTTCGCTCTGCTCTCTGTCTTCTCCTCTGCTCTGTGTTATGCCTACATACCCAAAGCCTGCCAGTTCCTTGCCTTATATACAATTTTTGGCCTTCCCTGATTGGTTGCTTCTTCAATTCCAGCAATTAACATGGATCCTCCCCGTGGGGTGCTACTTGCTCAGCCAATCAACTTTACCTCCTACCCCCTCCCTTCAGGTCTTTTGGAGTGAGCGTAGTCATACCTAGCTGAACTTTATTTAACCCCAATCTCCTGTTTGCTATTGGTCAATTCAGTCTGAGTCCTCCATTTTGATGTCTCTAACATAAAATAATTGTGGTTGCCATTTTGGATTTCTAGCTATAAACTATCATTTATTACTTATCAAAAGCCTTAAATCTTTAACTAACTACATTTTTATGCAAGTTAAAGTGTTATGATATGGTCACCATCTTTATGATATTAATTGGGAGAGGTGATTTCTAAAATTTGTATTAATTATTATTATTATTATTATTATTATTATTATTTGCTCCTCTTTGGCATATATAGCTCCATGTCTCTGTCCTGGGTGCTGTATTTCTTATACTGGACCAAGGCAGCTAAAAAGCCTCTTGTATTAGTACTGTATCAAAAGCCTTATGAAAAATCAAGATATATAATCTCTACTGCTTCTCCCCTAGCCACTAGGCCAGTAACCCCATTAAAGAAGGAAGTTAGTTTGNTCCAGAAATAGCACATCCACTGCTTTCCCCTCATCCACAGAGCCGGTTATCTTATCATAACTATTCTATGATTCTATGATTATCCTCTAGGATCATACAAATTGACTGTTTAATCATTTGTTCCCCTATCTTTCCAGGTATCCAAGTAAGGATGACTGGTCTATAATTCCTTGGGTCCCCTTTGTTCCCCTTTTTAAAAGATAGGTACTATGTTTGCCCTTGCCCAGTCCTCTGGGCCCTCACCCATCCTCCATGAGCTCTTGATGATAATTGCTAATGCTTCCAAGATTGCTTTAGCTAGTTCCTTAAGTACCCTAGGATGAATTTAACCAAGCCCTGCTGACTTATCCTTGAAAACAATGACTCTGAAGAAGATTTTAGGGGTCATGGTGGACAAAACTCTACATGAGCTCTCAGTCTACTGCTGTGATAAACAGGGCCAATGTGATCCTTGGATGTATAAAGAGGGAGTAGAAAGGTAGGAGTAGGGAGGTGATTTTACCTCTGTGAACAGCATTGTTGAGTTCAATACTAGAATACAGCATCCAGTTCTGAAGTCCATATTTTGAAAAGTATGTTGAAAAATTAGAGAAGATGCAGAAAAGAGCTACAAAATTATTTGAGGGCAAGATAAAATGCCTTACAGTGAGAGACTTAAAGAGCTCAGTCTGCTTAGCTTTTCAAAAAGATGATTAAGAGGTGACTTGATTACAATGTGCAAGCATCTTCATGGGGAGACAATACTGGGTACTAACGGGCTGTTTAATCTGGCAAAGAAAGCAGAACAAGAACCAGTGGCTGGCAGCTGAAGCCAGATGAGTTCAAATTAGAAATATAGCACAATTTTATAACAATAGGGTGATTAATGATTGAAATAACTACTGAGGAAAGTCGAAGATTCTCCATCTCTTCAAATAAGGCCTTTCTGGAAGATATATTTTTTGTCAGACACATATTATTGGGTTCTTTACCAGGGTAACTGGGTGAAATATGCTGCTGTGTCATATAGCAGGTCACACTAGATGATCTAATTGTCCCTTCTGGCCTTAAAGTCTATGAAAACCAGTTGTAATTAAAGAGTTCTGAATTTTTTTCCATTCTGATTTTTTTCCCCATTCTGGGTTGTTTTTGAAGCACAGCCTGGATTTGCAAACCACAGAAAATCTGGTCAAAGTTTTGGGTTTGTAACTGTGTGTAGGTCTGCTGTGCAGGGCCCACTATTGCTCTCTAGATCAGCAGCACTTGTCCTCTATTTCCTTTTCCCCCCAGTCTCTTCAATATACAACAAGGACCAGAGTAATCAACTACTTCTCAAGGTTAGTTTATTAGCACATAATAACTAAAACACAGTCTCTTTTCCCAACCCATCAGTGGGAGAAACACCATCTCTCCCAGTGTCTCTCCAGGCAAACAGTTCCTCTTCACTGAGGTATCTTAAATCATCTACAACCAAACATAAACTTCAGCCTCCCCAGTTACTTCCCTAGCTCTCTTCCCAGGACTGTTTTCCTAGACAACAGTCTCTCTTAGGGCTTGGCTACACTTGCAGATGTACAGCGCTGTGAGTTAAACCTGCCTTCGTACAGCTGAGTAGGGAAAGCGCTGCAGTCTGTCCACACTGCCAGCTGCCAGCGCACTGTCGTGGCCACATTTGCGGCACTTGCAGTGGCATTGGGAGCGGTGCATTATGGACAGCTATCCCACAGAGCACCTCTTCCCATTCTGGCGCTGTGGCTTGTGGGAAGGGGGCGGGAGGTGCAGGGCATTCTGGGTCCTGTCCCAACGCCCCGTGATGCATCGCTTCACATCCCAGCAATCCCTGTGTTTCCGTCTACATTTGGCGCCATCTGTGTTCCGTTTCGGTCTGCGGGAAATGGAGCCCGAACTGCTGAGGAGTATGCTGACGAGTCTCGCCAGCACGTCACGTTTGGCAGTTGAGCTATTCCTTAAGATCCAAAGTGACAGTGAGGAGTCCGAAGATGATAGTGAGTCACGTAACGCGTACAACACGAAATTGCTTGTGGCATTCACGGACATGCTCAGCATCATGGAATGCCACTTTGGGGCTCAGGAAACAAGCACTGAGTGGTGGGATCACATCGTCATGCAAGTCTGGGATGATGAGCAGTGGCTGCAGAACTTTCGGATGAGAAAAGCCACTTTCATGGGGCTGTGTGAGGAGCTCACCCACACCCTGCGGCACAAGGACACGAGATTGAGAGCTGCCCTGCCGGTGGAGAAGCGGGTGGCTATTGCAGTCTGGAAGCTGGCAACTCCAGACAGCTACCGATCGGTCGCGAACCAGTTTGGAGTGGGAAAGTCGACCGTTGGAATCGTGTTGATGCAAGTTTGCAGGGCCATTAATCGCATCCTGCTCAGAAGAACCGTGACTCCGGGTAACGTGCAGGACATTGTGGATGGCTTTGCACAAATGGGTTTCCCTAACTGTGGAGGGGTGATAGATGGGACGCATATTCCTATTCTGGCACCACCCCACCTAGCATCCGAGTACGTTAATCGGAAGGGGTATTTCTCTATGGTTCTCCAGGCGCTTGTGGATCACCGTGGGC
>QXTE01000011.1:15248108-15286927 GCA_003942145.1 Platysternon megacephalum | reverse complement strand
GACTGGAAAAAAGCTAATGTAGTGCCCATCTTTAAGAAAGGGAAGAAGGAAGATCCAGGGAACTACAGGCCAGTTAGTCTCACCTCAGTCCCTGGAAAAATCATGGAACAGGTCCTCAAGGAATCAATCCTGAACCACTTAAAGGAGGGGAAAGTGATCAGGAACAGTCAGCATGGATTCACCAAGGGCAAGTCATGCCTGACTAACCTAATTGCCTTCTATGATAAGATAACCGGCTCTGTGGATGAGGGGAAAGCAGTGGATGTGCTATTTCTGGACTTTAGCAAAGCTTTTGATACAGTCTCCCACAGTATTCTTGCCAGCAAGTTAAAGAAGTATGGGCTGGATGAATGGACGGTAAGGTGGATAGAAAACTGGCTAGATGGTCGGGCTCAACGGGTAGTGATCAATGGTTCCTTGTCTAGTTGGCAGCCGGTATCAAGTGGAGTGCCCCAAGGGTCGGTGCTGGGGCCGGTTTTATTCAATATCTTCATTAACGATCTGGAAGATGGTGTGGACTGCACCCTTAGCAAGTTTGCAGATGACACTAAACTGGGAGGAGTGGTTGATACGCTGGAGGGTAGGGATAGGATACAGAGGGACCTAGACAAATTAGAGGATTGGGCCAAAAGAAATATGATGAGGTTCAACAAGGACAAGTGCAGAGTCCTGCATTTAGGACGAAAGAATCCCATGCACTGCTATAGACTAGGGACCGAATGGCTGGGCAGCAGTTCTGCAGAAAAGGACCTAGGGGTTACGGTGGACGAAAAGCTGAATATGAGTCAACAGTGTGCCCTTGTTGCCAAGAAGGCTAATGGCATTTTGGGTTGTATAAGTAGGGGCATTTCCAGCAGATCGAGGGATGTGATCATTCCCCTCTACTCAGCACTGGTGAGGCCTCATTTGGAGTACTGTGTCCAGTTTTGGGCCCCACACTACAAGAAGGATGTGGATAAATTGGAGAGAGTCCAGCGGAGGGCAACAAAAATGATTAGGGGGCTGGAGCACATGACTTACGAGGAGAGGCTGAGGGAACTGGGATTGTTTAGTCTGCAGAAGAGAAGAATGAGGGGCGATTTGATAGCTGCTTTCAACTACCTGAAAGGGGGTTCCAAAGAGGATGGATCTAGACTGTTCTCAGTGATAGAAGATGACAGAACAAGGAGTAATGGTCTCAAGTTGCAGAGGGGGAGGTTTAGGTTGGACATTAGGAAAAACTTTTTCACTAGTAGGGTGGTGAAGAACTGGAATGGGTTACCTAGGGAGGTAGTGGAATCTCCTTCCTTAGAGGTTTTTAAGGTCAGGCTTGACAAAGCCCTGGCTGGGCTGATTTAGTTGGGTTTGGTCCTGCTTTGAGCAGGGGGTTGGACTAGATGACCTCCTGAGGTCCCTTCCAACCCTGAGATTCTATGATTCTATGATTCTATGAAACACAACTGTTTGGGAATCAGAAAGGGTAAGGGGGTGGGGTGGGGAACGATACAATCACAGATTTGCGTATGTCCTGTCTGGAGTGCTGTGCAATGAGTGCTGCACTTCAGGATGGCTATACTGCATGGTGATGGGGGTTGAGTGCAGAGGGTAAGGGTCGTAGTTCTCAGGGCTGGTTGTTGAAGATATAGGTGTTGGAGGCAGCTGGTGGCGGTAAGAACGCAGACGTTGGGGAAAGTGGGTTGGAGGTGACATGGGGGCACAAGGGAAAGAGTTTTGGGACAAGGGCTGCGGGGGGGGGGGGGGGGCGGGCGCGGTAGGGCTCCGCCTGCATGGCTACGAGCGCCTGGATAGAGTCCGCTTGGCGCTCCATTATGCTTATCAGCCGATCTGTGCTTTGCTTCCGGTGCGCTGCGTTTTCCTTGCGGGTCCTGCTTTCTCTCTCCCTCCACTCCTGCGATTTTTGATTCTCTGTAAGAGATTGATGCATCACTTCATGCAGCATGTCTTCTTTGCTTTTCCGCTGTCTCTTCCAAAGTTTTTGCAGTCTCTGAGCCGGTGATAACACAGGTGGCTGAGATCTCAAGGTTGCATCTATAAAGGCAAAATGCAACACTTAACAGAGGCAGCATTGTTTATACCAGACAGAGTAATGATTCCCCCGCACTTAAGGAGGGCACACACAGTCTACACAATAGCATCATTTTCCCGTCCCAAAGAGAGCAGACATCACCCACGGGAGCCCCAAAATGGTGAGTAAGGGGGACTGATTGTTTCTGGGCTCTACTGTCCTCTGGGTTTCTGTGCCTTGGGGAGAGCCAACAGCTGCAGGGGGCACCTACACTGAACACTGTTCCAACATTTTCCACAGGAGTCCATCCTGAAAGATATCTCACTGCTGAGGGTGACCTGGGAAGCAAGGGAGGGTCTTCTACTGCAATTCGGCTTCCGCCCTGGCCCATATGCAGCTTTCCTGTGTGCAGCAATGGTCCCCCCGCCCCTTGCGGCACAGTGGCGCGGACACGTTAGCCTGACTGGGACAAGGACCACGGTGGCTCTCCCAAGAAACCTGCGCAAGCGCATTGCCCACATTCTGGATGAGACTTTTGAAGAGATTACCGAGGCCGATTACCGCGATGTGATAGATCACATCAATGCGCTATTCCGCATCTAGGCATGCATGCAGCCCTAACCCTCCTCTCCCGAAAAATTTCCTTCCCCCCCAAAAAAGCCGCTTACCGGGAACCCGCTCTTCTGTTTGTCCTCCACCAAGTACCGGCTGCTGCAACTGGCTACCTTCCTCCTGGCTCGAGAAGAGCTCCTGGCTTCATGCCTCCAGGGATTCCGGGGTGTCTCCCACCGTCCCAGCACCCTCACTCCCGCTTTTCTCCTCGTCCTCCTCTATCGCCTCCTCCCCCCGCTCTGAAGTGTCCATGGTGGTGCTCGGCATGGAGGTGGGGTCACCCCCAAGTATCGTGTCCAGCTCTTTGTAGAATCGGCAGGTCGTGGGGGGGAGCACCCGAGCGGCCGTTTGCCTCCCGGGCTTTGCGGTAGGCATTCCGCAGCTCCTTCGCTTTAATCCTACACTGCAGTGCGTCCTGGTCATGGCCCCTTTCCATCATGGCCCTTGATATCTGCCCGAAGGTATCGTAATTCCTACGGCTGGAGTGCAGCTGGGACTGGACAGCTTCCTCCCCCCAAACACTGATGAGGTCCAGCAACTCGCCATTGCTCCATGCTGGGGCTCGCTTGGCGCGTGGAGGCATGGTCACCTGGAAAGATTCGCTGATAGCACTCCATGCCTGGCTGAGCAAACAGGAAGGGGATTTTAAAAATTCCCGGGGAATATAAAGGGTGGGTCTGACGGTTGGTCACCTGAGGCCAGGGCAGTAGAGTTCGAACTGATGACCAGAGTGGCTAGAACAGGCATTGTGGGATACTGCCGAATACTTCTGGAGGCCAATCAGAGCGCATTGGGTGGCCACACTGGCGCCGCAGCACAGCAGCGGCAGTACAATACTCTTTATTCCTCTCTGGGAGGTGGAGTACAAGCAGCGCTGTATCCGCGGAGATACAGCGCTGTACGTGCCTTGCCATTGTGGATGGGGAGTGAGTTACAGCGCTGTGGGTGGCTTTATTGCGCTGTAACTCGCAAGTGTAGCCAAGACCTTAGGCTACATCTATATTATACACCAATTTCAGTAGAGTGGAGTGTATGTGTAGCTACAACCCATAGTGAAAAGCTTGCCATGTCCACACTGCGGTGTATAGCTACACGTCTCCATGAAAGACTAGCAGCAGGGAAAGGCTTTAGCAACTCCCTGCTGCCAGAGCCATTCACTAAGGCAACCAAAGTCTCTGACGGGGGCGGGGGACAGCAGAAAAGCCTTTCCCGGCTGCCAGAGTCTTTCCCCACTGGGGAAGACATTACTTGAGACAGGGAAAGACTCCAGCAGCAGGGATCTGCTGGAGTCTTTCCCTGTGGCCTCCACACTGCGGGAGTCCTTACCCGAAGCAGCAGGGAAAGGCTCGAGCAGTGGGAAGCTGCCACAGCCTTTTCCCCCTGCCACAGTCCTTACCTGCAGTGAAAGAAGGCTCCAGCAGCACTGAGGAAAGGTACCAGCAGTAGGAAGTGGGTAGAGCCTTCTTTCCCCCGACCCTCCTCAGCCAGAGTCTTTTGCCACTAGGGGAGTCTTTTCAAGCAACAGGGAAAGTCTCCAGCAACAGGGAGGAGCAGGAAACTAACTGGTTAAAAATAGCTGTGTAGACAGGGGGCATGGATGGATGGAGCTAGTAGAAAGCCATGACAGCTACCTACTCCTGTATATACTCACACCCTTCAGATTGGTCTCTACTGTAGTTGCCTAAGTCGTGCCTCAGCAGCTACACTGCTATTTATGTCCATGCTAGTGGAGCTACATGGGTATGCACACTACAAAGCATGCATTATAGACACACCTTAAATTTCAGGCCACTTCTTGAAGGTTTACCAGACTATTTCTTTTAGGAGCTCAGTTCAGCCTCAGCAACTTTTTCCTATTACTGACTCCTGATTGTCTTTGAGTTTCTTCCTAATTCCCTTCCCACAGTTAGCGTTAGTTATTATAATTAAGCTTCCCTTTCTAGGAGGTGCTCAGCCTCTTATAGAGCCCAGGTGCCCTCTTTTAATCAATCAGATAATTAGTCCAGGTGTACTGCCTCAGCTCCCACTTAGGGGCCAGTCACTCTGTGACAGTAATGGAGCATTTAACAAACCAAATTTTATTTTATTTTATTTTGGTTTTCAATTTTACTACAAAATTTTCCACGCATTTACTGCACTACTCAAAACTGTAGCAATCTATAATTTTAAAGCCCACTTTATCATTAGATACAATAGGCTAAATTCAATCCATGTGTAAGCAAATATTTGCATCTACTTCCTTCAGGACTGAATTTGTTCCAGCATTAATACTGAATTATCATATTAAGACTGGGAGTCTGCTCTTGGGAGACATTGGCCATAATATCATGGGGTACGGGCAATAACAAGATGGGATTTTTTTTTTACATATCCCTGATTTTTGTTGAGAAAAATCAAAATTATTTACCCAGCTCTAGTCATGGGTTATAAAAACCCACCTGCTGACTTTTCAGACCTCATAGTACCCCATGGGTTTGTACCAAAGGCATATACAATAGTCACCAGTCTTGTCCAGCCCTTGTCTGCAATCAAATTGTCTGAAGAGCTTTTGCATGCTATGGTATAACTGGGAGTGTTAAATCTAGTTTATCTTTATGATGGTGCTGTCAACTTAGATTTACCTCAGTGTGAGCACCCTCTGTTTGTGTACAGTATATTTCTCACAGGGAGATAAATAGGGCTCGCTGTGTGTGTGACATTAATTACTAGGTTTCCAGCACAACATCACTAAATTATATTTTACTAGTGCAAATCCAAACAGACAGGAACTTTGCCATCAGCAATCTATGAAAAGACCTGGCTCCACTAAAAGTTAAGAAACAACTCTTTTCACGTGAAAACGACATGGTAATTTTTGATCATCGTAAACTATCAAGCAGCAAACATATTATGCAGTGCTTGCTGTTCCAACTTAGCACCTCCCGATTCTGTGCTTGACTAGAAAATGGAATGTGGCATGTTGAGTCTCAGACAGTGGGTGATGGAACATCAGCACCATAGGAATGCAGTATCTGCAGTTGTGGACTATCAACTGTCCCTTGTCCGTAACAGTTGCTCATTCTTTCATGCCGTTTTTCTGCCACTTGTTGAATTTGATAGCATTTATGTTTAAGTTGAAAATCATCTGTAGTCAGTGGGGCTCCTGGAGGTAGTTCCATTCCATTTAAATGACTTTTGGTGATGCAGCAGCGTTTCTTGCTTTGATAGCTTTCTGTATTAACATTTCAAGGCATTTAGCACTATCTTTCTTAAACAAGGAGACTATGTAATTTACTTTTGCATTTCAAGCCTTCCAATTTTTTAATTGTGAGCCCCCTGCTGGTAAATGGGTTAAACTGATTAGTGAATTCTTGAGTAATTACAAGAAGCTCATTATCAGAAAGTTATGTTATTGATCTTGTTATGCATTATATTCATTAACAGTGTCTCAAAATGACCATTCCCCTGAAGACAATTTGCAAAACTCAGACATGCTTAATTAATTCTAACACAAGAACAAACTCAGTTAATTGTTTAAAACACAAATCAGAAACAGACAGAGAAATGAGTTGAGATCCTTTTGTTTTGATGATGCAAAACAAGAACTGAGCATTAAAATAAATGTGAAATATCAAACCTACTTTATAAAGAGGGAGCTTCCACATTTCATAATTCAAATAAATTAATCCATTGAGAGAAGTGAGTTCTCCTCATATCAGTAAGTCGATGAATTCCGGTCAGTGTTTTGCAGCTGTTATCCTGTCTGATAGTTATAGGCTGCCAACCAAAAAAGCCTGAAAGTAGATCGACTTTACATCTGGCAAATAGCAAAATTTTTCTTTTATTATATTTTTAAGTAACAAAAAGACCATGTGTTTTTCACAAAGTTAGAAGGTCTACTTTGAGTTTTCTGCACTGAGATGTAATAGGACTACTCCCATTAGTTTCTAATCCTTCCATTTGCAATGACCAAGGTCTGGAAGGTCTTTTCCATCTCTAGTTTCTAAGTTTATGTAATTAACACTAAAGGCAACTGATGCCTAAATCCTGATGCAGGAGACTGACATTTTATCTCTCAAGGGTTGAAAACAAATGGCATAAGAAAAACTTGGGTCAAGATTTACACAGCTGCCCTGATTTGACTTAATTTTCAAAAGGATTGGACATCCAGATCCCTTAGGCATCTTTGAAAAACTCAGCCTTAATTTTTGAGACAGCTATACATTTAAAGATGGGAAGGATCAAGTGGCAACATCAGTAACATGGACTTTTTAATTATGAACTTCAACATGGCAACCTCTGACCACCACAAGCAATGGGTAATGCAATTCTTGCATCTACCTCACCCTACCATATGATACCTGCTAAATCTAGGGCCTAATCTGATGTTTGGGAGAGTCTTTCCACTGATCAGGCTACTAATCTTTAGTAGAGATTGTGACAGACTGACAATTTCCTGCAATATCCTGAAGGATCCTTACTGAATTAAATTAAACTTCATAGAATTAGGTTAAGGTCCATTGTATTAAAATGCTATTGTGTACGTGTTATTGTGGAATTGTATATATTTCCATGGGAAGAGTAACAAGGAAAACTGAAGGGGGTGATTAGGTAAAATCACTCAGGATATAACATCTACATTGAAACCACACTCCTGGAAAAGTAAACCAGAAGTCTTGTCCATTTTCTGGATCAGTAAGAAGGCCCTGAGCCAGTTTAAAATCTGGCTATTTATCCAAAATCCCATGCTTTGTTGGTTGGTCCATTGGGAATGACCGTGAGACAAAGCAAGTGCTTTTGGATAAATCTGATTTTAAATAGGCGAAGGGCCTTCTTACTGATCCAACAAACAGACAGGACCCCTGGTTTATGGAAGGCCCCAATGCTTAGGGTAGGACTGAAGAACTGGGCATGCCAGAATCCATGTTAGAGTTCAGGTTAATTCTGATAAGTTTATTAGCATGATTGTAGGTTCTTTTGTTGTTCTTAATATATTTTCTCTATATTGCTTTTTTACCTTAAGAATAGATATTCTATGCTTGCATCGTCAGAGCGGTGTGGTATTTATAACTGTTGACAATCACTCCATCAAAAAAAGCTAGCAGGTGTCCCTGGGCAACCTGTCTGTGTTGGGAGGTACACAGGGAAGGCAGGGAGTTGTGCAGTCTGGGAATACTCTGGTCAGAAGAGAGAGAGAGATGCGGATCTCCACCCAGAAAGGCAACGGCCGGGGAGCTGGAAGCCGAGCGTGGGTGCCTTTGCAGGACCACTGAGGGAAATACAGGTGAAGTTGCCCTGAACCATGACAGAGATATTTACTAATACGTGCTTGAAGATGATCTCATATTTACTCTGTGACACTACTTGTGGCCAAGTAAATATTTATCTTTTAAAAAGACTTTTTGACTTTTCTGGAAGTCAAAAAAATGGAGACAATGTCTGAACAGGTTTGTTTGAACTCATATTAAACCCGAGTCCCTTTGTTGTTGAGTATCCTCAAACCAAATTAATTCAATGTGATTTCTGGGTGCTCAACACCTTGCATAATGAGAAGCTTTGTTGTTGCTGTTGAATAATGCTGTGTCCACTGGGATGCTCTGGGGAAGAGGCAAATGCCTTTTGGTCATCAGCTGAGCTCTCACTTATTACTGGTTGTGCTTTAGGGGTAGAACAATTTGACACAATGTTTACTTATCAAAATTTGTATGCATGTTTAATCAGTGTCATTATAATTAGTCTGCTGAGTTTCCTTAATGGAGCTTGTACATCTTTGAGCATTATTTGTCGGTAGTGTGGACATTAGCTGTATAACCCCCTCTTTTAAACCACTCAGATATAAATTAAGCTTGCACTCCAGGGGGTTTTGCATGCTGCAATGACAATAATATTTTTAAAAACTGACTTTTTCAATTGTGACAAAACTAAATGCAGTTGGCTGGATTATGCCTTCAGACACAATCCTGTGTACGAGGTGATGCATAAAATGCATTGCCCTTAAGGAGCCACCAAGCAGAATTTAGACTTGGTCACACTTCATCACCTGTCCCCTCTTGCTCTGGACCCCACTTCCTCCGTCCCATGCAATAACCAGAAGAGCTGCCTGGCCACACAAGAGGAAGTAAGCTGCAGCTTCTTCTGAATCATGTGTCCACCCATTCCCAGCCCCGTCCCACCCACTTTCAGGTGGCCTTCTCCTGAAACAGTTATGCAGCAGAGCAAGTGACAAAGATATTTACAAACTGGCCCAATGTTAGTAAGTGCTACAACTGAGGATTATGCAGTAAATGATGCAGTAAGTGATGCAGTAAATGATTCTAAAAAAATGACAGCTGAAAATGGGATGAAATTTGCTACTATTATAAATTCATAGTTATGCTACTTTATGTCCTAAAATCTTGAGAACATTCCTTCAAAATGAAACAATATTTTTTCAAGCTCAGAATACAGTCATGGACACATCACATTTTGGTGACTTAATCATTCAACAATTTATTGTAGATAATTTAAGAGATGGAATACTTTGAAACAAGAACAAGTACAACTTTGAGAATGTTCAAAAAACAAGCAGCAAAAACTTCACTGAAGTAATTCATTCTCTCTCTCTCTCGGTTTATATGGCTGCCCATCACTGTAGTATCTGAGCAACTTCCATGGAAAATGAATTGTAATAGCAAAGTCCCTCATGGACTTTCTGGGATTTCTCCCTTTTCAGAGTAAAAACTCTGCTTGTGGTAGGGTTTCCTTTTTGANAACTCTGCTTGTGGTTTCCTTTTTGATCTCTCTGTCTGACACACACACACACACACACACACACACACACACACACACACACACACACACACTCTTACATTTTACTGATGTAACCGTTCTGCCAGGTGGAGTCAGCAGCAAAAAGAGCCTGGTTCAATATCTAGGTCAGGGGGATCTCTACATTTCCAAACTAATGTACCCCTTTCAGGAGGCTGATTTGTCTTGCAGACTCCAAGTTTCACCTCAGTTAAAAACTACTTGTTTACAAAATGAGACATAAAAATACAAAAGTGTCACAGCGCACTATTACTGAAAAATGGCTTACTTTCTAATTTTTACCATATAATTATGAAATAAATCAATTGGAATATAAATATTGTACTTATATTTCAGTGTATTGCAAGTCATTGTCTGTATGAAATTTGAGTTTGTACTGACTTCACTAGTGCTTTTTATGTAGCATGTTGTAAAACTAGGCAAATATCTAGATGAGTTGATGTACCTCCGGAAGACCTCTGCGTACCCCCAGGGGTACATGTACCCCTGGTTGAGAACTACTGATCTAGGGGTTCCTTTTGACAATACAACACAGAACAGGCTTGAGCCCCCACCCGGTAACCTGGGAAAATTACACATCACCCTGGGTGCCTCCAAGAGGAAATACTTCCTCTCTTGCAAGCACTGAGTCTGTGAAGAGAAAAGAAAACTTTTAATAAAAGGGGAAAATAACCCAACATTAATTTGGGAAAATACCACAAGCACGAGTCAAAAACATATTGACCATGAACACCCACCCCAGAGTAGGCTGGGCAGTGTCCTTTTCCTCAATCTCTCACCTTGCTGTATGAAAGTCTGACAAACAAGCATCCTTTTAACACACCACTCCTCTCTCTCTCCTCCGCACCCCACTCATAGTTGTTGTCCTTGGTGAGCAAAGACCCAGAGATCAGGGGTGCATTTGCATGAATTCACCTCCCACCTGGGGGGAGGCACTGAGCAATGCCTCAGCTGCTGCTCCGCCATCGGCCCTTCAGTCAACCACTCACTCCACCATCACTTACTCCACTACTTCCCTCTATACTGCAATCTCTGGAATGTCTTGCGGTCCTATCACTTAACACAGCTCTCAGTGATTTCAGTAGTTAGTGGGGGAACCTCATTGCTAGTACTGCCTGGGTACTCCTTCACCAGTGACACTGTCCCATAGCAGGTCTAATGCTTAGACCTGGTTATCAGTGATTTCAGCTCTAGTGATTCGCAACTAAAGACTCTCAATTGGGTCTTATTAGCTTGGTCATTGAACAGTGGAGAAGGGAGGGGTCTAATGGTGCTTAGGACTCTTTGGGCAGAGCCCACATCATCAGGCACAAAAGCCTAAGTCTAAACCTAAGCCTGCGCCTGCACCTGCACCTGCCCTGCCCTACCTCTCTCTCATCTCCACTGGCCTTTAGCACCCCAAACTCCTGCTTGTGAGTGCAGATCAGTTGAGGGTGACTGCCCTCAATCAGGGCATGCCAAGCACAGTTCTGCTGCTCTTTACTCACACAACAAGAGAAACAACACTTCATCACTAGGTAATATTCAAGGAGAGGCCCAAAACAACACACTCCTTATCTTCCAGGACCATAACTTAGAGGGAAGCAGGTAGCTCATTATTCCTTCCATTTTAAAAGCTTTCTTTCTCATCTTCTCTGCCAGGGCCTGCTGATGCTGAATTTAAACTTTGTATGTTCTATGGCTGTAAGTATTCATTTATTTTCATGTATATTGTGCCTGTGCCTCCTATTCATGTGAGCATCCAGTTCAGTGGTGGTTATGGCCCAATAGAGAAACTGCTTGTCAATCTGGGCTTCAAAAAGGACTGGGAAAAATATAAACATGGAGTTGAAGAAATTAATCTATTTAAGGGATGAAGTTAGGGCTGCTCTGCTATGGTGTGTTGGAGCATTAGGGTAGGTTGGGAGGAAGTAGCAGCCTTATCAGACCTTCTTAGCTTCCTTCCCAACATCATGCTGGGTTTTTATTTAGAGAGTCTTAAAAGAGGTTTGATTTCAGTTTGATGTGTAGGTCTAAGTTTGGTCAGTTCACCCATCCTTACTAAAAATGGTTTGCAAAACTTCAATAGCTGCACTTTCTCCTTCTCTTGAATATTTTGAACTCTGGCTATAAACAAGGAGGATCATTGCTTCCCCTAAAGCAGGGGTCGGCAACCTTTCAGACGTGGTGTGCCGAGTCTTCATTTATTCACTCTAATTTAAGGTTTCACGTGCCAGTAATACATTTTAACGTTTTTAGAAGGTCTCTTTCTATAAGTCTATAATATACATACAACAATAGTTTAGTTATAAAGTAAATAAGGTTTTTAAAATGTTTAAGAAGCTTCATTTAAAATTAAATTAAAATGCAGAGCCCCCTGGACCGGTGGCCAGGACCCGGGCAGTGTGAGTGCCACTGAAAATCAGCTCGCGTGCCGAAGGCGGCACACGTGCCATAGGTTACCTACCCCTGTTCTAAAGACTCCAAACAATTGTTAGTATAAAAAGGTAAGATAGCTTTGGTTGTCAGCTTATCTCACAAGGGAAATTATGAACAACTTGTCACCACTAAATTATCATTCTTGACAGTCAGAGACAATCCCATGAAGACATAGTATATATCTTTAAAGTTTATTACATTATTTTTCCATACTATTTTTTCCCTGCCACCAAAGTACTAAACATGACATCAATGAAAAAATAAGCAACCTGAGACCTCTGGAAATATACAGTAAAGGTGACCAGTGATTTCACAGATTTATTAACATCAGCAACTATGCTCAACATAATTTAATTTTTGGATTGCATACAATTTATCAATATGATGTTTTACAAAATGTAGGTATTTTTTATTGTTATAATTTTTTTATTAAACTGTACCCAAATTTTGGATTGTTTTAAGAAGCAAATTCTATTGAAGCTACTCAGCTGGTAGCCAATTGAAGACATTCAATTTTATATCAAATTATTTAGTGACACAAATTGTATTTAAATTTCCTAAGTGAACTGTTTGGGTAAATTGAAAAGACATGTCTTTGTTATATTATGTGCAGTAAATAAAGAGTTTATGTGATTACATCTGTAAGTACCTGGGGAACAAGTGTTTGATAAGGGGTGCTTCAGTCTAGCAGACAAAGGTATAACATGATCTAATGGCTGGCAGCTGAGGCTAGACAAATTCAGACTGGAAATAAAGTGCAAATTTTTAACAATAAGGGTTATCGAAGTTAGTGGTAGATTCTCCATCACAGACAGTTTTAAAATCAAGATTGGATTTTTTTTTCTGACAGATCTGCTCTAGGAATGATTTTGGGGCAGTTCTATGGTCTGTGCAATACAGTAGGTCAGAACAGATGATCACAATGGTCCCTTCTGGCCTTGGAATCTATTTGCATAGTAAGAATCTATTTAGCCAATCTGATTTGTCTTAGCATGCTTTTTTTTGTTTAAATGCTGTGGACCTTTTGTGTCACTGATGTGTCACTGATACTTCATTGAATGAAGTCAAAGTAAAACAAAAAGTCAAATATGGGATTTAAAAAAAATATTTAATGTTTTTTCATCTGTGGTTTTTGTTTTGTTTTGTTTTTCAAATAAGAGAAGCCACAAGGTCAGGGCCTTCATGTAACCTGACAAGAAAAATAAAAATAGACATTTGACTGACAATACATGGACAAATCCAGAGAAGTTTGGATGCTTCCGAGTGTTACTGTGATGCTGACTTTGTCCTCTTAGTTATTCATTTTCCCCTCCTGATATTTTCACATTTTCCACTGAATCAATTTTTCTCCTATTACTGAGTGACGACTCCTACTCCCCCAATTCTCATTATGCTCCCTTTAATCGTCAGCAATACTCCTGTATACCCAACTCCCAATCTCGAAGACAAACAGCGTACTGCACTCACTTTTCTGGGCTCATATCTTATATATTTCAATGTTCCTTATATCAAAGGCAACTGCATATGCTCAATCTCACTTTCGCCATAAAGGAATCCTGGAACTCACAAAATCTGAAGACCCTAGCTGAGTTAACAGAGATTACCCCATGGGCCTACAATGACAATGGAATAGAGCAGTAGTTCTCGGTATGCAGAAGTCTTCCATGGATTACATCAGCTCATCTAGATATTTGCCTAGCTTTACAACATGCTACATAAAAAGCACTAGCAAAGTCAGTGCAAACTAAAATTTCATACAGACAATGACTTGTTTATATTGCTCTATAGACTATACACTGAAATGTAAAGTACAGTATTTATATTCCAATTGATTTATTTTATAATTATATGGTAAAAATGAGAAAGTAATCAATTTTTCAGTAATAGTGTGCTGTGACACTTTTTGTATTTTCATGTTTGATTTTATAAGTAAGTAGTTTTTAAGTGAGGTGAAACTTGGGAACGCAAGACAAATCAGACTCCTGAAAGGGGCACAATAGTCTGGAAAGGCTGAGAGGCACTGGAATAGAGAACCCCTCCAATTCAAAACAGTAATGACTAAATCACCATGGTGTAGTCTGTTTGGTGCCCTTGCTGAAGTGGGTTTGTGTCTCTGATCCATTGCCAAGTGCACATGTGACAAGAACCACCATTGCATTGAAACTGAATGGACACGTAGAAACTGAACTACTCATTATGGTATCAGATAGTTCCTCCAGGTCAGGGGGAGGTACCCTGGTTCAGGAGATGTGGAAAGCTATACTGTACCTGTTCTGTGCATAAAAGCCCTTGTGGGCTCTCATTTTGTACTAGTAACTCACAGGCTTTAAAACGTGCAGTGCGGACCTGGAAAGGGTAAAAAAGGAAGGTTATCCAAAACAAAACAAACATTTAGGTCTTGTTTGTGTTTGGGGCTGGTTCTTATTCCCAAAACCAATTTATCTATCCTTATTCTGTACATATAAAAATCTGGCTACAAGCATGTGACTTTACAAAGGCAAGAAAGAGAGGCAAGATACCCAGTAAAATCAAAATAAAACAGTCAATTAGTGTCTGAAGCCTTAAAATGTCTTAACTCTCTGTGGATCCATTTCCCCATAATTTTCTCATTCAAATGCAGGGGTTACTTTCTTATGTGCAAAAACTACATTAAGGCAGCAAGACAGTATGGCAAGTCTTCAATTTTTTTTAACAGAATAATTTCTGTCTGAGCAGTTTCTGGTCTGCGTTCTTTTCTGGTGTTAGCAGTTAATAGAAGATATTAGTAGACTAGTAGACAAAACCAGATTTTTGCAGAGAGTGAAGACTTCTACACCTGTGGAAACCAGGATCACATACAGTAACTCCTCACTTAACATTGTAGTTATGTTCCTGAAAAATGCGACTTTAAGCGAAACGATGTTAAGTGAATCCAATTTCCCCATAAGAATTAATGTAAATGAGGGGTTAGGTTCCAGGGAAATTTTTTTCACCAGACAAAAGACTATATTTTTCACCAGACAAAAGACTATATTTTTTTCACCAGACAAAAGACTATATTTTAAGATATATAAAATATAGTCTTTTGTCTGGTGAAAAAAATTTCCCTGGAACCTAACACACACACACACACACACACACACACACACACACACAGTATAAGTTTTAAACAAACAATTTAATACTGGTACACAGTGATGATGATTGTGAAGCTTGGTTGAGGTGGAGGAGTCAGAGGGTGGGATATTTCCCTTATTGCTAAATGATGAACTAGCAATTGACTGAGCCCTCAAGGGTTAACTCTCTCTCTACACAAGGCAGCAAGAATGGAGGGAGATATGCGCATTTCCCTTAAGTACACTGCCTTGTTAGTTAAATCAGCTTGCTGAGACCACAGCTGCTGCACGCTCCCTCCATCCTGAGCCCTGGTGTGTCCCCCCTGCTCTATGGAAGATGGGGTAAGCGGGGTGCAGTAGCGGGGGGGGACACCCTGACATTAGTCCCCCTCTTCCTTCCCTCCCCCCCACACAGCAAGCAGGAGTCTCGGGGAGCAGCTCCAAGGCAGAGGGCAGGAGTAGCACATGGCAGTGGGCGGAGGGAAACAGCTGAACTGCAGGCAGCTGCTGCACAGGGAACTTAGGGGAGCGGGGAGCTGATAAAGGGGCTGCGGATCCACCCTGGTTCCAAGCCCCCACCAGCTAGCTGCAAGGGGCTGCTCTTCCTGCAAGCAGTAGACACAGCAGGCGGCTGCCAAAAGACGTTAGAAGGGAGCATTACACAACTTTAAACGAGCATGTTCCCTAATTGATCAGCAACGTAACAACGAAACAATGTTAACCGGAATGACTTTAAGTGAGGAGTTACTGTATATAAAACAGGAGTGGAGAAAAGATACATTAGAGAACTCCAGTAACAAAAAGTGTAATTAAAGGATAGACTTTTAAGACTGGGTCAGCCATAAATTCCCCACCACAAAAAGAAAATTAGTTTGAAACTAATACATCTTCCCTGTTCTTACCCTCATTGTTTAGATAAAAGAGGTCTCACATCCAGTTTAAGATCACCAAAATGTATAAATGCAATCTCACTGTTATATTAGCTTGTTTCCCCCCAAGCACCCTTCAATTTAGGTTTACATCCTATTATATCTTTAAAATAAGTGCATATATGGATCATCTTTGTAAGAGCAACCCCCTCTCCTCATACTGGCACCGAAGGCACAGGAGAACACACCTACTTATTCTCCCTGTCACTAGCTCACAAAACTCCCACCCCCCATTTTCCAGAGTGCAAAAAACCTTCCGCTCCAACACTTTATATAAATTCTCATTTTAAAAACATTTCTTCTTTAAATCAAGAAGAAGCTTCTCACCATTACCATAAATTATTCCACCAAATAAGATGAGTAAGTCCTGTAATAAAGTCAAAAGATCCCTTGGTCCTAATAGAAACACTGCTGCCTTACTTAATACCATAATGCCATATGTGCACCATCAACAGGCTAAGCCCCACAACGCGCAGAACTCCCTCTCTCTCTCTCTCTCTCTCTCAGAGAAGAGACAGCACCGAGCCGCTGCTTACAGGCCCTGTGGTCTGGTACTACAGATGCCCAAATGAGAACATTTGCATTCCTGCTTGACCATTTGCTTTCTTGAACCCTTCACAACCAACCGTCTTTCAGTGGGTTTCCTCTGTCTCTTAAATGGTTTGGAGGCAGAGCAGACTGTTTATATTAGGCTGGGTCGTAAAACTCCTTTCTCCAATCTTCCTCATGCAACAGTCAGAAACTCGCTGGTACAATTAAAAAAGGATAAATAAGACCATAAACTTCCCCCAAAACATAATGTAAACCAAAGTGATTTTGGATAACTTGATTCTCCTATTATTCTTTCATTTTGAGCATCTCTGTTTCCTTATGGTGACCATGTTTGGAATCAGAAGTGAGGAAATACAGCATGGAAATCTGTTTTCATATTATTTCCATCCTATTCCCTAATTTTGCAGACTCAAGAAATGTGGATAAATATCTGCATTTTTAGGAGCCTAATCAAACCAAACAAAACCTTTTGTTTTTTTCCATTACTAATTTATACCCCATGTTACTGAAGAAAACCTTAACATACCATTCTGCCTTGAGCTGAAGTTATGATTCCACCCTTAACTGCATGAAGACAAAGGGCACAGACCCACAGCAGGCTCTCATGAAGGGAGGAGATGTTACTGCCAAGGAAGCAATTTTTATGTGGAAGGATAGGGAGAAGGCTCATTCAGAACAAGGGGTACCATGAGGCCCTCAATTATTTTAGGAAAAAGATCAATTCAAGCTATATTCACTATTAACGGTAGAATTACATAAAAGAAAAAACAACAAGAAGCTACTCGCAATGCAAAGCCCAAATTTACAAAATTAGCTGCTCTCAAAAAGGAGGTTTTTCTTCTCCTTTTCTAAATGTTGTTTTTCCTTTGCCAGCAGATGTAATGCTCCTTTCTTGCTGTGAAGACCTTTCTATATTTAGAGGCAGAAAAGGCTATTCTGTGGATTATTAATTTATTACACAGTAGCTTGTTACCTTTCTGTAACAGAGCATGACTACACTGTTTACTTTAATGAAATGCTAATTAAAGCGGGTTATATATAGTCAACTCTTTTCTATCGTAATATAGATGGAAAGAGCGGTTAATTATGATTCAGTTTTTCACTACATCAACATGGGCCTCTTGTGTGTCCCAAATAAATATGGCAGAATTTATTTTTAGATTTGATTGAGATGTTTCTTTGAAATAATGAGATTGTTACTGTTGAGAAAGCATTTTGTTTGTTCCAATTCCAGCGCTTTATCACAGCTACCAAGTAACATTATTCACTATATTATAGCCAGGTTTGTGTACTGGATGTTCCTATTATAAACTCTGTATTTCTGGGATTTCCAAATCATCAGAGTGGTACATAAACTGTCAGACACAGTGAGTCTTTTCTTTTAATTATAGTTAAAAAACACCCAATGCAATACCCCTTTTTGACTATTTCTCCATGGAGACGGCTAGCTTCTCAGAGTACTTCCTTGAGGAAACTGAGACATATGGTCACACACACACACAAAGCCATTGATGGAATGGGGAACAAAACCCCACTTAGAGACACCCAAAATCTGGCTTTAGAGCATGGTATGTGTTTCTTCCTTAGATCTTCCTCCCTGGTGCTTGAATATGAAATGTTCTATAATATGGGTACTCATTCTGGGCCTGATTTTTTACTGTCTTATATATTGTGTCATCACTGGCATCTCTACGTCATACCCATTTGATAGCATTCCTAATTATTAGTATCTTACCAGCACTCATGTACATTGTGGTTTTATTACATAGGCCTGTTTTCAGACTTCAGACATTGAAGCATTCTTACTGGTGGAACCCTAGGTGTGGAAAACTTTAGCTGTGATCACTGGTCTGAGACCAACTGTATGTCCAGGGCTAAATGCAAGAATCATTTCCCTCAGTATCTCCCCACCATGAGCAGTCACTAGTGGCAAAGCTGGAAAGAAAGGGCAAGAAGAAAATGAACCACCACAAGAAAGGAAAGAGGAAGAAGAGAAAAGTTAAAAATTAGGAACAGGAAAGTAAAGCCTAATTAGGGCATACTCAGTGCTATCTTTCATTGTACAGAGCTTAGATGCCCTGGTGATAGAAGCCTTAGAAATACCTGGGGATGGCTAGATACATAAAAAGCAGCTCATTTACTTCAGGCCTTCCATTCGCTCAGCAGTTCCTGTCAATGCATCCTGGCACAAATACTCAGCTAACTTGGCTACAGCTTAGGAGTGGACAGCTCAGCTTGCAGGATCCAAATTTGATGGCTTTGCCCCATGTCTAATCAAATCCAACAGTTGTTAGAGAGAGTTCCTAAAGGAAGGGGGGTGAGCTCCTTTCCCTGCCCGTGTGTCTGTGAGTGATGTTAAGATTGTGTAATGGATTGATGTAGAGCAGCAATTCTCAAACTTTGATTCAGGACCCCAAGTGGGTCACAACCCTGTTTTGATGCGGTCACCAGGGCTGGTTTAGACTTGCTGGGGCCCGGGACTGAAGCCGAAGCCTGAGCCCCACCGCCTGTGGCTGAAGCCAAAGCCCGAGGGCTTCAGCTTCGGCCATGGGTGGCAGGGCTCAGGTTACAGGCCCTCCGCCGAGGACGGCAAGGCTGGGGCTTTGGCCCCCTCACCTGGGGTGGTGGGACTGGGGCAAGCTCAGGCTTCAGTCCCCCCTCCTGGGGTCGTGTAGCAATTTTTATTATCAGAAGGGGGTCATGGTGCAATGAAGTTTGAGAACCCCTGCTGTAGAGAACTCTTCCCCTTCTCAAGCAGGTAACTCCTTTTTCTACACATGGTTTATGACTTTCTCTCTCTTCTCCAGTGCATGGGAGTTTTCCTGCTCTGGGTGCACTAACTCCAGCTGCCTGCAGAGTGAAGCCCCAGATTTGGGGAGAAGGAAAAGTCCAGGACAGGGAGAAGTGATGTTCTCAAAGCAGGAAGAAAACTCACTGTTTAAGCTCTTCTCCCTACAAACAGCTCTGTAACCCCCATGCACGTGGGGATCTTTTTTATTACCTACCACAGCAGGCAGACCTAATGAATACAGTAGGTCAGCCTTCTGTGCAACCCGTGTTTGCAGCATTTCATGGTCCAGAAACCCTAGGATCTTTTTTAACCACATGAGTAGTCAAAATTACAAGGTTTGTGGCTGCAGCGGCTTCTCTCTCTCCAGGCCCTCTGGAATTCCCTCCCCCCGACCCTTTTGTCACTTCCTCTCCTCGTTCATCCTTAATGTAACCTTGGCTCTGCATCTTCTGCAGTGGACTCCAGAGCTCATCAGTGCTGCTCAGATCACTGTCCTGAAGGAGTCATCTGAGCATGACACAGGTGATCCCTCCCTCCAGGGGCTGAGCCATGCTGCTTCTACAGTACTCACAGCTTGTGGTGCATAACCCAATGATAGAGAAACAGAGATCTCTTCTACAATCACTTCCACTGCAGTGGTGTTTTATGAAAACAAGGAATGCTAGTATATATCACATAGATATTTTACATCCTTCATGCCTCTGAAGAAGTGGCTTTTTTACCCACAAAAGCTTATGCCCAAATAAATCTGTTAGTCTTTAACAGACTCCTCATTGTTTTTGTGGATACAGACTAACACGGCTACCCCTCTGATCCTTCTTTATGTCCATCACAGGAGACAGAGCCTGCTTCTAGCTGCAGCATACACCCTTCTGATGTTATTTATGTAGTAGTGCCTAGGAGCCTTAGTCATGGAGCAGGACCTCATTGTGCTAGGTGCTGTACAAACACAGAACAAAAATATAGTCCTACCCCAAATAGCTTTTTCAACATTCACAAACTCATGTATTCCAATGTAAAGGTGACACCTTCAACACACTCTGTGTCCCTGTAACTCCTCCAGAATTGACTATTAGGTGTGGTTTTAAAATTAAAATGTATTATTTTATTTTGTGAGGTAGGCTAGAATCTGAGCATTTGGGGAAAGAAAATACTGAAATATGCTAAAATATATATTTTTGTAGCAACAAAAACATGCACTCATTATTTTTAAATAAATCTGAAGGAAAACTAGTATTTTTAAAAAAATCCAGAGCAGTAAATACAGTCAGTTGCATAGTGGCCATGGGCAATTTTGCTAAATTATAGACTTCAACGGTGCAGAAATGGCAGGTTCGTTCAGCTCATTGGGTAATTCCTGTCTTTGATTTTGAGCCATGTTAGTGTTGCTTTGAGTTTGTTTGAATGATTCCCCAAAATGAAGGTGAAGGTCAAAACCTCCAAGTTTAACAGAGTTTTGCTGCAAAACCCAGTAATAAAAAAAAATGACCATCAGTTGATTCCATAGGTTAAGCAGGACTTTCCTAAGGGCTTACCCTACAAAAAACCCTTTAATTGCCTCCACTAGGCCAGGCTAAGGCACTCTAGGGCACTATGCACACCACAAATATGACACTTTTTGTCCCCCCCCTCCCACCATGGTGGTGACAGTGGCAGGGGCTACTGACATAAGCCATCTTGTGGCAAATCCATTATCATTCCTTCTCAGGTGGCCTCCCTGAGTCCCTGGACCACCATGCACTGTCCTCAGGCAAGTTGAGGTCTATTCTAGAGAGGATAGACATCCTAAGTTCTGCTAGGACAGCATTGGCAATGTCCCCCAACCAGCTGAGTTGTTAACCTGTGACAGATATGGCAATTTCCTTGAAAATCTTATTGAATTAAGTTTAAGTATCTTTAGGGTCAGGGCCGGCTCCAGCTTTTTTGCCACCCCAAGCAGCGAAGCAGGGGGGAAAAAAAAACTGCGATAGGTGGCACTTCTGCGGCAGCCCTACCGCACCGCTTCATTCTTCGGCATCAATTTGGTGGCAGGTCCTTTGCTCCGAAAGGGACTGAGGGACCCGCCACCGAATTGCTGCCGAAGACCCGGATGTGCCGCCCCTTTCCATTGGCCGCCCCAAGCACCTGCTTCCTTTGCTGGTGCCTGGAGCCGGCCCTGTTTAGGGTCCTGAGTCCTGCTCCAGTATATTAACACATGGTTCTTTGCTATCCCATGGTTTTGGACCAGAGATAAGAAGCTCTCTTTCACTCTCTCCTCACCCAGATGCATTCCCCCTCTGCCTATCCCTCTCAAAACAGCCACAATAGGTATATCTACAGAGCAAGCAGCAGCCCACTCCAGTGAGTCTCGGAGCCCACACATACAGATTCTGACTCATAGGGCTTGAGCTATGGCACTAAAATATAGCCCTGTAGCTATTCAGGCTGGGGCTCTGGTTCTGAAACTTAGGAAAGGGGGTGGACTTTGGTTATATCCAATGAGACCTAACTGTACAGAGTTGACACAGAGAGGGGTCAATGGTCTTCAGTCTCTACTTCCCTCCCTCTAATGTACTTTTGTCCATTTGAGCTGGTTTTCCACTCCTATCTTCCTCTCCTCACTTAAAAGCAGAGGGGGAAATGCTACCGTCCCCTCCTACATCAGGTGGCATAGGAGAAGGAGTAACAAAAGTGCTAGTGGCAATCACCACTTAAATTGTCCTGGCTGTATGTAATTCTGTCCAGCAGGGAAATGACAGAGATAAAATATTGATTTTACATCTGAGACCATTTTGTATGTATACATTTGCCTTTGCAGTGCAGTCTAAGGACAAAAATCTTCATGCTTCATGCCAAGGGAGGGTTGATAGATGAACAGATGGAGAGAATGCTCCACTGGGTGTCCTATCAGCTGTCTACCATTAGCAGAATGGTGTGGTATAAAGAAATAAACAATATGAATAAACATATTACTATGTTTTCTTATAAACAGTAAGTGTTTTGACCAATTGTGAAACGGCATTGGAGATGCCTTTCCTTTTCCTGCATGCCTCAGAGAGATTGATTTTTATTTTAAAATTCCCTATAGAAAAATGCATAAAACTAACATTTTTGGATGCTATAACCATGCATTCAGTGTAATACACAGAGCATGATACATGGGAGTAACAAATCACGTCAAAGGCAAGCAACTCAGTCACCCAGAACTGTCTCATGAATGCCTGCCAGGCAATTATTCAGCTATGTTAAAGCTTTTGGATAAGAGATTGGTACTGAATGATTTAATTATCCTAATTGTTGATATGAATCTTAAAATATCAGTGCAATCAAGAAGGAGGTGCACAGTCTGTAAATTTGGTATTTATGTAGTCTCGTGTTGTTAGGTGTTGATTAGACAGTGTGAATTTGTACCTGTGGATTATAGGGAAGGGAGGTTAAAAGCCGCGCAGCTGGAAAGAAGTGGCGCTTTCCCCTTCAAAGCCGGCCGGAGAGAAGCTGCGCTTTGAAGGGGAAAGTGCCGCTTCTCTCCGGCTGCTGGCTGCATGGCTGCCCCAGCTCCTCCTGAGTCCTCTGGCCCGTGCTCGCAGGGCCGCATTCCGAAAGGGGCTTTAGAGCTGCAGGCCAGGGCCCCGGGGCCCCGTTAGCCCAGGGCCCTGGGGCCCCCTTAGGCCAGGGCCCTGCAGCCCCTAAAGCCCCTGCGTTCCGGGTGGCCCTGCCTGCCGGGGCAGGGGGAGCAGCTCCCAGAATCGCGGCCATGGGAGCGGTGCCACACTGCGCAGAGCCACCTGCACACCCCCTGCACCAAACAGGAGCTGCCCCAGGTAAGTGCTCTGCACCTCCTGCCTGCCCCAGCCCTGAGCCTCCTCCCGCACCCCCACCCTGAGCACCCTCCCACACCCTAACTCCCTCCCAGACCCGGCACCCCCAGCCCTGAGCCCCATGGGTAAGCCAGGGGCACCTCCCCACCACGGTACAGTACTGTACAGTATATAATGCCTTTTGTCTGCACCCCAAAAATTTCCTTGGAACCTAACACCCCGCATTTACATTAAATCTTATGGGAAAATTGGATTCGTTTAACATCGTTTCACTTAAAGTTGCATTTTTCAGGAACATAACTACAACGTTAAGTGAGGAGTTACTGTACTGGCTCCTCCCCTCCCTACTTCGCCCAACAAACAAAGAACCTGACTTTTGCAATCCATGATTGAGCCCATTCTGCAGTAATATAAATTTTAAAAAAGCACATTTTCAGGTTTTAACTCACTAAATAGGATAACAACATTTTCTGAAAACAGGATATGTCCTCCTTTTCAATGCCTACCCCTGTCTCCCTGTCAGTTTGATAGTAAAGTGTTTTGCCATGTTTTTTTGTGAACACCAGCACACTGGCTACTTGAAGCTCTTGGCCAGTGGAGCTGGTAAATCGAGAAGAACATTAAGGACCACTCTTGGATCATGAATACTTGTCATGATAGCATGACCCCATTAAACTGGAGCAGTTTATTAACACAAATGTTCATGTCTTATCATTTTTTAATCCGTTCTAATAGACACACTTACATACTTGATTTTTCTTCCACATACAGAACCTGGCAGGATATGTTGTGTAAAAGGTAGGTGAGGAGTTGCCATGAAGGAGAATTCTTGTACAAGCAGAAAATATTCAGAAAGCCAGTATTACAGGTCATAGATTTGAAAGGAGAATCAGACCTCAAGAGCCATATATTCAGAGCTTGCAACATGCTGTCCAGCACCAAAGGTATCAGAGCCATGCTACTTTTCAGTTCAGGATATTATGAAGTTAATGTACATTTCCAGAACTGAGAACACTGTGTTTGAGCGCATGCATTAAACTTATTATTTTTACTAGGTTTTATGAATGTACCTTATGCACAGTGTTTTAAAACGTACCCTACAGAGTCACTTTTGACCTCACAGGGAATTAGGAAATTAAGAAGTTATTGAATGAGGAGATCCGACAAAATTACAATTACAGAAAGCTTGGAATGCACCACATAATTGAATCTATTCACAAGCCAAAAATCCATGCAGTCAGCCAGAAATATACCAAATGTGACCAATCATTTTCTTCTGCTTTATCAAGCCTAATTGATGACTGAGAAGCTCAATAAAAGAAACAGGCAGCCTTATGGTGACAGTCTCTAAAGATATTCAAGTGGCTGTTTGTAAGGGCTGTAGATAAATCATATTTTTGAGTGCCCATTGATGACGTGATTGAAAAATTCTCCTGCTTTCATCTACCACTTGCCCCAGCATTAATCTTATGACTATTATTATTTTTCTTCTCTCTCTACTGGGAGAAGTAACAGGCAAAAATCCATCTACTTGGCACAACTTGACTTAAAGTAGCTCTTGATGTGTCAGTTTGTTTTTGGACTGAAAGTTGATATGCCATAGCTAATGGGTTAACAGAAGTGATGTTTCGTGGCATTTCCTAACAGGATTTGCTGTAATGCATATGCATACATAAAATACATGAATATATTCCAACAGGAAACAAAAGGGAATACTTGCATAAAATTAATAAAATAGAAAATGCTTCAAAGTAATAATCCATTCTCCTGCCTCCTATCCCTTATCTAAAATGATGGAATAAGGTCTAAGCCCTGTGATATTAGCAACAGTAAGATGTGATCTTTCAATCTCTGAATGTCAAAGGACCTGACCTTTGTCAACAACCGTGAGGTACAAAGAGATATTAAAGGTTGTTCAGCTGACATCTTGTGTATAGTGGAAATTATTAACCAAACGGTTTGGTGTTTGAGCACTTATGACAGATCTTTGAAAAATACAAACACTCTTGTAGTATTGATCACATGGAAGACCTTGCTGAAACTTTCTTCATTCAAACTGATGGCATATTTCTTGATTTAATACACCTTTTGGCACTGGCATTGTACTGGAATGATGTGCAAACAAGAGAGGGGTATCGTGCAGTCTTTGGACAGTTCTAAAGTTTCTGTCACCTGGGCTCATTTCACAGTGCCGCTGGTAGATGCCTGCCTCCTCCTCCTGGTGGCTAAAGAATATAGCTAGCTGGTGTCGCCTCCAGTGAGACAAGGAGGTAACCACTGTAAGGCAATGGCTACCACACTTGAATTCCCAAATCATTCAAACTCACACAAGCAAACAAATTAAAAACAATAAAAGCACATTAGGTCATGTGACCACACACTCCCTAGTGTTCCTAACCAGACGTGTCTCCTGCCTCAGTACCGTCTCAGGTACCCAGGTGGTGCAAGTGGACATGTTGCAGGCCTATAATGAGATGCCTTTAGAAATGTGCTTTATTATACTGGGAACTGGCAGTGCAGGTCTTGATGATCCAGGTAGATGAAAGCCCTTTTACACATTCAATGTGCCTTAGTGGTGCAAGATTAAACCCTAACTACCTATCTAACTATAATACAGGGTACTCACTCTTCTGGATGAGAGGACTGGAGACTGGGGTGAAGGCAAGCAGATCCTCCCTTGGGATTGCTATAGAGGGACGAACCACCCTCTCCCTTCTGGATTTGTGTTAACAGTCTTTATAGCTTGGAACCCACACATTCAGATGGAACCAGGTGAGGTCTCTGGATACAAAATCCTGGATTCAGTTTGAGCAGGCTGCAGGCAGAGGCAGGAAAGATGGGCTGTTTCCTCCTATTGCTGGCAGACAGGTTGCAGAAGGAGCGGATTGTCCCCTCCTGAGGCTTTGAGGCTTTTCTGCAGGCTGAGGGGCAAGACAGACCAGTTGCAACTTTTTTTTATGGAGGGGGCCCCTGAAATTGCTTTGCCCCAGGCCCCCTGAATCCTCTGGGAGGCCCTGCTGATCACTCAATTAGCTTGGTTGCAGCTCCTGGATTCCTCACTGTGATCTGTGAGTATAAGTCCCATAAAATGATGATATGAACATAGCTTTCTTTTTCTTACCTCCTCTCCCCTGAACAATCATTTCTGGGGAGAATATCACACACAAGCAGAATATGCCACTACCTGCCCACCACCCTCTCTGATTCCCCTCTCTTTCTGGCATGATTTCTGCATTTCCTTACTGCAATTTGACTGATAATCACAATACCAGAGCTAATTATCAATATAAAGGGGCTGGTAGCCACACAACCCTCCCCTCCTTTCTCTTAAATAGCACTCCAGCAGTTTTAGCCTCCAATTTGCCTTCCTTTTGGGGGGGTTGCAGCCTTTTATTTCAACGTAAAAGTTTTCAGTTTTTTTACAAATATACATGTTATGATTATGAATTCCAAAAGCCTCACTAATCACGAGAAGGTCTGGAAAGCTCCAAAGTAATTATATCTCATAACTAGAAGAAAAGAAAGTGCCCAACTAGTTCTTACTCAATCACAATACTTACCAGTTTGGAGCCTGTAGCTAAGCAGAGGAGATTAGCTGCTAATTGGAGGCAGTTAAAAAGAATGAATAGAAAATGAATGTTACATTTTAAAATAACTCAGACATGTATCTGATTTATACAAGAGAGAGACTCCTTTGTGTGTATTCTCCCTCCCCCCTACTCCCTGCCCCGCCCCAGAAATATGGGAAGTAACGGAAATGTTTGTTACATGAGTGCTTGCAGGTTCTAAGTATTTAGTGTTGAAATGTAAATGCATACTTGGTCTGCTAAGGCCACTTTGCACCACATGGCTATCTGCTGGTGGTGACATAGCTGCCTCTTCCACCTGCCATACCCATACCCTTCCCCTGGACATAAAGGGGGCATATCAGGGCATATCAGGAAGGTGCTGAGAGCAGGGCAGGAGATAGGACAAGGCATAGTCAAGTGAAGCTCTGCTGGACCGAATCCTTCACTTGTATAAGTCCCAGAGGGGCCTATTGCCAGCTGGGCAAGTTGGAGCTGTTCGTGTGCAGCTCTAACTGTGCTAGGGCCAGGTGTCTGTATCAGGAAGCCTCAAGTGGCTCCCTGTGGGCCTATCTCCACACCCTCCAAGGGATAGTGAAAAATTGGGACTTCTAGATCATGTTTGTTAGAAGGGGCCTTATCTGAGACTCTAATATTGCAGGTGCACTTAGTGGTGTAACTGGTGTCTAGTTTTGCTCTTCAACCAAGTATGGTAGTTAGAATTCTACATGTTTATAAAAAGCTCCCACAAAGTGTTGCACCTGGAAAAATGGGGGCACAAAATTGGAATCTGCTTTGTAGGATCAGGCCCTTAATGTTCGATTGTTGACTTGTTTTTAATACTTTTCAGTATTCTCTTGTTTCATATTTTACTTCTTATGCTATGTGTTGGGAAACTAAATGCTTGTGGTTTGATTTACCAGCCTCTCTTCCTTGAAGAAGAAGTAATGTCTGATTAGCATTAGCTGCTTTGCTTTAAAATTGATTGAGATGGCTGATAGTATTTCAGCTGATGATCACAAGGTGGAAGTGACAGAGATAAGAAATAGCTACAGTTAAACCACCTTCTAACTGAAATTTGAAAGTAAGAACTTTATCTCAGGCTGGCAAATCACATCCTCATCATACCTAAAGAAAAGTACTGCAGTATATTTCATAGATAATAAGAATATCATACAGGAGGTGAGTTATATATGGTGACTGCTAGAATCCCGATCCGAGCCAGTACAGGTTCCAAAGATGATCCACAATCATTGCTTCAAAGTATTATTCCAGGAAAAGATTAGATTATTTCAAAAGCAGTTTTCATAGCCTAAATGGAGTTAGCTAATCCTTTTGGTGGGGCTGATGCTTGAGACATATAATCTGGGGGAAACACCATTGTCAACATTACCAGTGCTTAGCTTTGTGACAGTGTTAACACAAATCATTGTCACCATTGTTTCCAGTGCAGTTATGGTGTACATTAAGGTACCACATGTCAATAGAAAAATGAGAAATATTTGTAAAGAAAAGCATTTTAATTAGGACTGTCGATTAATCGCAGTTAACTTAATTTTTTAATCACGATTAATTGCACTGTTAAATAATAGAATACCAATTGAAATGTATTAAATACTGTTGGATGTTCTTCTACATTTTCAAATATATTGATTTCTCTTACAACACAGAATACGTGTACATTGCTCACCTTGTATTATTTTTTATGACAAATATTTTCACTGCAAAAATGATAAACAAAATAAATAGTATTTTTCAATTCACCTCATACAAGTACTGTAATGCAACCTCTTTATTGCGAAAGTGTAACTTACAACGTAGGGGTTTTTTTTGTTACATGACTGCACTCAAAAACAAAACAATGTAAAACTTCAGAGCCAATCGCTAAGACAAACAAGCTTCTTTACATTTACGGGAGATAATGCTGCCCTCTTCTTATTTACAATGTCACCTGAAAGTGAGAAGAGGCATTCACATGGCACTTTTGTAGCCGGTAGTGCAAGATATTTACATGCCAGATATGCTAAACATTCGTATACCTCTTCATGCTTCGGCCACCATTCCAGAGGACATGCTGCTGATGCTTGTTAAAAAAAAATGCATTAATTAAATTTGTGACTGAACTCCTTGGGGGGAGAATTGTATGTCTTCTGTCCTGTTTTACCTGCATTCTGCCATATATTTCATGTTATAGCAGTCTTGGATGATGACCCAACACATATTCGTCTTAAGAACACTTTCACAGCAGATTTGACAAAACGCAAAGAAGGTACCAATGTGAGATTTCTTAAAATAGCTACATCACTGGACCCAAGGTTTAAGAATCTGAAGTGCCATCCAAAGTCTGAGAGGGATGAGGTGTGGAACATGCTTTCAGAAGTCTTTAAAGAGCAACACTCTGATGCGGAAACTACAGAAGCCGAACCACCAAAAAAGAAAATCAAGCTTCTGCTGATGGCATCTGACTCAGATGATGAAAATGAACATGCGTAGGTCTGCTCTCCTTTGGATCGTTATCGAGCAGAACCCGTCATCAGCATGGACGCATGTCCTCTGGAATGGCAGTTGAAGCATGAAGGGACACATGAATCTTTAGCACATCTGGCACAAATATTTTGCGACACCGGCTACAACAGTGCCATGCGAACGCCTGTTCTCACTTTCAGGTGACATTGTAAACAAGAAGCAGACAGCATTATCTCCTGCAAATTGTAACCAAACTTGTTTGTCTGAGCGATTGGTTGAACAAGAAGTAGAACTGAGTGTTTTATTTATTCACATTGTTTCATTTTTGAATGCAGTTATTTTTTGTACATAATTCTAAATTTGTAAGTTCAACTTTCATGATAAAGAGCTTGCACTACAGTACTTGTATTGGGTGAATTGAAAAATACTATTTCTTGTTTTTTACAGTGCAAGTATTTGTAGTAGAAGAAAAAATAAAGTGAGCACTGTACACTTTGTCTTGTGTTGCAATTATTTATTGCAATTAATTATTTTAATCGCTTGACAGCCCTAATTTTTATCAATATATGCTTGTTTTTAAGATCACGAAGTTTTCACAAAATGAAAACTACTATTACCAAGAAATTGTGACTATAAAGTGTGAAAAAGCTGTTTCTATAATAGAGAACTGAACTATGTGAAATGGAGCCAGTTGTACAGAACCAACTTCTGTAAATAAGAACATAAGAAAGGCCATACTTGGTCAGACCAAAGGTCAGCCAGTATCCTGTTTTCCCACAGTGGCCAATGCCAGATGCCATGGTTCAGTGCATCAAAATTAGTTAATCTGAATCTTGCAATTCTATACTTTTTCAGTTGCCATGCCCTCTGGAAACATATTCCTAAATCCCTGAATTGTCTTTTGACTGTGGGTTTGGCAGACAGTGTCGGCTTTCTCCTTCTGGTTTCTCTTCCCTAGTGGAAACAGAGCATAAAAAATAAGTTAGGCAGGCATTGTGTGAGGTCATCATCAAGAAGGATGCCAATAACTTATGCTGATTGGACTGACTGGTGTTTCATGACCACTACTAGTCCATCCCCTTCAACCGCATGCAAAGTATATTAAAGCATTAGCAGGCCAGTTGGATTGTGCAATTACCATAGATAAATAGTTTTAATTTTCTAACACGACTGTTAGTAGCAATAGTTTTAATTTTGTTTGATATTTAAGTGAGAGGGGAATGGCCTTACAATAGAGATTCAGGTTGCCAAGAGTCTACTAGACTTCAATTAATGTAGTTAGAGTGTGGTTTTGAAACCTAAACCATCACATTTTACCTATGTAGTTAAGTCCTGCGTGAGCAATCCTCTAATCTTCAAACCAATGATCCTGAGATTGGAAAAAGGGAAAAGTGTCATACTTCGGATTTTCATTGTGCACCATAATATATGTAAGGGAGCTCCCAGATGCTGGAGTGGTGCACGTTTGGGAAATCAATATATAATACCATTATAATTGATTGCGTATGATCAATGTTGTGTGCAGTGGTGAAACTTCTATACTTTTTTCTTTCCAATTTTGGACTGTATAAAATGTTTAATCTATGCCATGATGTGTCTGTATTTTTATCCAGAGTATTACAAGACACACACCAACAGAATGTTTACGGAAACTCTGAAAGAAGTTGATTTATGGATGCTCCAAGAGGTACAGCATAGAATTCACAGCTGTAAGTCACCTTTGCACCCTCCCAAATCTGCGACACTCTGGGGACCAAAACAGGGTCTGCTGTAAGTCACAACAGCCATCATGGGCTGCTTGTGGGCAACAATACAGCTATATTCTAGGGGCTCACCCTTCCAGCTCCTGGCCACAGCCTATATGAAACAAGGAATGCAGTTTCACAGTAAACTTAATCAATAGTTTTTATTTAAACAAAAGACCATTTTAACACCATTTCAGATGAATTAAGAGATTGTGTTTCAGATATAAATTAAACAAACAACAACTTGTTACCCTTAAATGCTCTTCCCTCAAGGTGGATGGTAATATAGAACACTTTATATGGCTTTGTTGACTGAGATGGGGTCACCTAAATGAGTTTGAATATTCATTATTTATTAACAAGTTGTCCATGAAAACATCTGTTAGGGTTCCCTCCCCACTCTGAACTCTGGAATACAGATGTGGGGACCTGCATGAAAGACACCCTAAGCTTATTTCTACCAGCTTAGGTTAAAAACTTCCCCAAGGCACAAATCCTTTCCTTGTCCTTGGACGGTATTGCTGCCACAACCAAGTGATTTAGACAAAGATTCAGGAAAAGGACCACTTGGAGTTCCTATTTCCCCAAAATATCCCCCCCAAGCCCTTTCACCCCCTTCCCTGGGGAGGCTTGAGAATAATATACCAACCAATAGGTTAACAAAATGAGCACAGACCAGACGCTTGGGTTTTTAGGTAACTAAAAACCAGTCAGGTTCTTAAAAGAATAACTTTATTATAAAGAAAAAAGTAAAAGAAGCAGCTCTGTAAAATTAGGATAGAAGGTAATTTTACAGGGTAATAAGATTTAAAACACAGAGGATTCCCCTCTAAGCTCAACTTCAAAGTTATAAAAACAGGAATAAAACTCCTTAGCATAGGGAAAATTCACAAGCTAAAACAAAAGACAATCTAACGCATTTCCTTGCTATTACTTAAAATTTCTGTAATTTTAGATGTATCATTTCAGTAGGAGCTGGGTTACCTGCTTGGTCTCTCTCTCTCTCTGTAACCCGAGGGAACAAACAAAAGAGAGCACAAACAAAACCTCCCCCTGACTCCAGATTTGAAAGTATCTTCTTTCCTTATTGGTCCTTTTGGTCAGGTGCCAACCAGGTTATTTGAGCTTCTTAACCCCTTACACGTAAAGGAGGGATTTTATGCTACCCTTAGCTGTATGTTTATGACAACATCATTTTCACAACTTTGATCATTATTTGAAATTTGTGCAAAAACTACATTTTCAGGAACATATTTGAGGCACAGAAGATTCAAAAGCTCTTAATACCAAATATTCAGTCAACTATATGTAATTTGTAACTACTCACCTTAGGTCAGGTCACATGGTATTATTTCTGAACTAGCCTTTATAAGCTACATCAACTTCCACCAAAAACAAATATAATTGAGTCATGACACCAGTATTTCTTGAATCATGTGTAGGGGTCAGAAACTTAATGTTTGGGATCATTTGTGCACACACAAAACATGCACAGGTGTTTTCAAACAGTGAATAGTAAAAGGGTATAAACAGGCTCAATTTAGGATGTTTTCTAAGATTTTTCAAACTCTTCATGAACATCTTTTTATGCTGTTTAGTCAGCTCTAGGCCCAATATATGGATATTGATCCAAACTTCTCAAGAAATTGGGGAATATTTGATTCTGGTGTTTTTAGTATGAGTCCATCAACACTATCCACTCCTTGATTACAGCTCTGCCAATTAAGGATAGGTTAGAATTATAGTTCTATCAAGTAAGGATGGGGAAGGAGCATTCAGTATATAGAGCCGCAGTGTTACAGGTTTTTTCAAGTAGCAATGGATAAATATTGATTTACCTGAACAAACTTGTTTGCTTCACAAATACTTGAGTTACTTAGGACCATCATCTTAAATAATGTTATATGAAAAACTGCTGAGTCAAATTCTCTGTTGGTGCATATGGGCACTACTCAGTTGAAGTAAATGCAGATGAACCAATTTACGTGAACAGAGAATCTGGTCCAAAAATTTTACGTGCAGTACATTTTGTAGTTGTATGTTATAGAAAATAAAGATACATGAACTCTGAATATGGCATAACAATTGACCATTTAAACATATATAATTTTTAAATAGACACATAGCATCACACTAAGTAGCCACAGGGTAATCACAGGATGCAATTTTATGTATACGTATTATATATAGGCTTAAAAAATAATCAAATCCTGTGTCATTAAACATTCATTTCACTGTACACACACAAACCAATGAAAAAAATATTTCCATCAATAATCAAAATTTACTAGCATTTATCAGTATTTTTTTATGCTTGAGAACTTACTAGAGTTTGATTTAAGTTTATTTACTTTGTGTATTTTGACATAATGCTGACAATTTGTGTTATAATGGTTATAAAGTTAACTTTTTGAATCTCAATGCCTACTGTCATTAAATTGTCTGATCTTCCCATTTTTATGCCCCCCAGAATTGCCTGCAACTGTGAAAATACAAAATTGATAAAAATGTAAAAACTGCTTAAAATAATCAATGTTAGCTGTCAAAATTACAAAAAAGTTGAATTTTGCCAAGCCTAATTACACCCCTTCCTCCCTCAGCTAAATGAAAACTTGTGACAAATTCATGCCCTAGTGTAATTCTTTTCCAGCTAATCAAGTTACATCAGAGATAAAATTGGCCCTTATTATTAGCACAGCAAGTATCAGTACTTAATATATATGAACAAATTGGTTACTTGAAAAATAGTGTCCACTGTTGCAAATCCTACTCCAGTGGAAGTCAATGAGCATTTCACTATTGACTCAAGAGGGATTAGGATCGGGCCCCATGTAATCAACAAGATTGGGTGTAGGTATATGTCTTTTGCTACATACTGTAATTGTTCCATGGTTATGCATATGCCCTGTGAAACTAAGTGACATTGCAAAATTGATAAATAAAAATGGTAAATGGTAGCTTTTTTGTGTTTTGCACAATCCAGAAAATGATGAGATAATAGACTCTTAAGGGAATAAAAAAACCTACAGTTACTGTCTCTGAAGTGCAGAGAAGAGAAAAGTAAGAAAAAACATGCAGAATATATGAGCAGGTATGTCTAAAAAGAGCATGCTAATGCTCTAAATTTGCATAAGACATTTACTGTGAAATCAATGTAGATGAATAAAACAAGGATTTATTATCATGTCTTTTTATTCTTTGCTCCATCTTGGCACTACAGGGAACTGATAGTTATAAAATACTTTACCTTTCTCCTCTCCCTCTTCCTCCCTTTTAGGATAACTGTTCCTGGCAAATGTTTCTGTAAGCTTTATGCATGGAAAAGACTAAGTGTGTTTGAAATTGATAAAGATTGTGCAGTGATATATTTGCAAGACAGGATTTCTGTGAATATATTTTAATGCAAATCTTATCAAGAAAATGTCAGTAGCAGCCTGGTGATATTTTATACAGTTGCAATGTGTTCATTGCAGGTCCATAGTAAGCTGCTCACCAGAGATTCAAACTTTAAGCAGAGACAGAAAAAAATATGTACTATATATTTCAGATAAACAAAGTTGCTTCCTTGGACATTCTACATTTAAATAAAACTTGGGACTGAACGTTTCATTTAGATACTGTCAGGCAAGGAGCAAATAGATAAATGCATACAGCATGCTGTTGCTTACATAGTTCCAGTTGAAAAAGAAATAGATTTCCTTAGGAACTTAATAAATATAACACATTCATGCCTATGTCTTATTTTGGATGTGTTCTCTTTCTTGCAAAAGTCATTTATGTGTGGGAGAGCCATAAGCACTGGAAAAAAGTGTCATTAACTAATAAAAGTACTGGACAGAAGATTGCTTTTTAGTTTTTAAATTGCTTTGAAATGTTTTTGTGAATTGGGGCTAGACCGGGCTGTAAGATTCAGCAGCTAGGAGGGAAAAAAGGAGGAGAGATCATTATTTGATATTAATTTATATAAATCAAACTAACAATTCTGCTGCGGCGAGGTCTATATTTTTAGACCTGTCAGTCATATGTCTTCTCCCACTTTGACTTTTTTTTTCCAAATCAGAGATGGAATGCAAGGCGAATGAAAACAACACTATTGTAAAAGTGAGCATATTTATTTGCAGTTGTTATTAAATTCTCCCCAGGGTTTCAAGTTTGTAAAGGCTTTTGTTGGCTTTTTTAATAGGAGAATTTGGGCAATTGGATATGAAGACTTTCCCCTCCAGGTCACCAGTTTGAACATGGTACATTTCAGTAGTGACTGCCATTTAATTTGTGGCCGACTTGAAATGAATTGGTGGATTCAATTCATAACACAGATGTCCAGAGGACTTAAATCCCCATATTTTCAATCTAGCACCATTCACAGAGCTTCAAGATAAATTGTTTCACATTGCATTGTTTTTAAAGCCATTTTCATCCACTCAAATTCTCTCATAAACCAACTATCAACCAATTAAAAATTGATAGGTAAATACATGTAAATATAAGTGCCACAGCTTTACTAAGAGTTATTTTAAACATTTATACACCAATACACAGAACATTAAATAATGTTTAAAAAAACCAAATTATGGCTATCCAAGCATAGTTTATAGATATACACACATTCCTAGGGGTGTGTCTAACATTAATTTGTACACCAAATTGTAAGCCAAATGGAAAATGCAGTTTTCACAAAATCAAAAGTTTTAGTAGGAAAATTACAATTTTACCCCCCAAAAAATATTAAAATTGAAATATTTCAGTTTGTTGAGCTGACCCAGAAATATCCTTTTGAATGAATTCAACATTAAACTGCATTCCCCAAATGTGGCACATTGCCTCATGGGAGTTGTAGGTCAGTCCCATTCTCTTCTATGGGCTGGGCTCCCTGGAGGACTAAATATCTCATGATGCATCATGGAAACCTCTCTGACCAAGCTGTCTAGTGCATCATGGGAGATGTAGTCAAGCCAGGGAACCTAGACCATTAGGAAGAATGGGGACGTCACAATCCTAAAATACAACTTCCATGAGGCAATGCATCACAACAGGGAAATACAGTTTAATGTTAAAGGGGTCAAAACAACACTTTTGGGTCATTTCAACACACAAAAAATCTGTTTCAGAAATGCAAATGTTTCAACATTTCCAGATCAACACTTTTAGGAATATTTTGTTCTGTTGAAAATTTTGATATTTCAACTTTTTGTCCCAAGTTGGGATGAACACAAATGTTGCAATCCTTGTATTTCCTGCAGGATGGAAATTCTGAGTTTTGCTCAAATCTAGTTTGAATTTATTTGGGAACAAAGCAGGCCCCTTGCATGGAAGGTTCAAAGGTGGCTTGTTACTTTTTCTGTGAAATCTACTCTCCTTTTTAAAAAATTTCTGGTTTCCAGCTCTGCACCAACGATTAGATATGATATGCAGAGTCTGTATGCTCCCACTCACGTTGCCAATAATGTTGGTGCACAATTAAGAAAGTAATTAAAATGAAGCCATGTTATCTTGTTCTTCCAGAGAACAGAATCACTTAAAGTGTTGTTAATAAATAGGTTAAAGATGGAAGAATATTTATTTTTGAACTTCTAGAAGGATATTTACAAATGACTAAATGAAAAAAAGATACAAATCATAAACAAGTAGTGAACGTGGAAGTCATTTTCATTAAACTATCATTCACATTTATTTATAATATGTCAATTAAGGATTCACAACTTTTATTCTACTCTTGGTTTCCATAGACTGGAGTCATTTTCTACAGAAGACTATAGAATTTGTGTTGTGGCTTTTTTTTCTCATCTGAGAGTTGAAGGATACAGTGTAAACATTTTTTAATAATATAGGTGTCAGAAAATGAAACAACACACAGTAATGACCACCTGATCCTGTATGCTGCTTGACCTGCCTTCAGTGGACATGGAGCAAAAATTGATCACCATTCTCTTTATAATGGCCCTTAACATATTTGAAAACTTACTAGGTCCCCCTCAGTCTCTCTTTCTTAAGACTAAACATGCCCAGTTTTTTTAAACCTTTACTCATTGTGATGGGTTGGATCACAGAAACCCCCTTGGGAGCTGCCACCTGATGTGCTGAGACTAGCTCTGAGCCTGTTTTCCCTGCCAGCTTGGGACTTCAGTGCCCTGCCTTGTTTGAGACAGACACGCTAGTCTGCTACAAACACAGACCCAGTCTGAACTACGTCCCCCAAAAGCTGCAGGCTTAACTGAAAACAGCTTAAGAAGTGCTCTTGTCTCCAGCACCCAACTCCCAGTGAGGTCCAAACCCCAAATAAATCCATTTTACCCTGTATCAAGCNCCCCCCCCCCAGGTATTAATCATAGAATATCAGGGTTGGAAGGGACCTCAGGAGGTCATCTAGTACAACCACCTGCTCAAAGCAGGACCAATTAATACATACTCTGGGTTAATTAATAAGTTAAAAAGTGATTTTATTAAATACAAAAAGTAGGATTTAAGTGGTTCCAAGTAATAACAGACAGAACAAAGTGAACAAGTCTAAGCCTAATACAGTAAGAAAACTAAATACAGATAAAATCTCACCCTCAGAGATATTTCAATAAGCTTCTTTCACAGACTGGACGCCTTCCTATTCTGGGAACAATCCTTTCCCCTGGTACAGTCCTTGTTCCAGCTCAGGTGGTAGCTAGGGGGATTTCTCATGACTGCAGCCCCTTTTGTTCTGTTCCACCCCCTTATATATCTTTTGCACAAGGTGGGAATCCTTTGTCCCTCTCTGGGTTCCCACCCCTCCTTCTAAATGGAAAAGCACCAGGTTAAAGATGGATTCGAGTTCCAATGACATGATCACATGTCACTGTAAGACTTCATTACCCACTTGCCAGCACACAGGTATACAGGAAGACTTACAAGTAAACAGAGCCATCTACAGTCAATTGTCTTGGTTAATGGGAGCCATCAAGCCACCACTAATGGCCCACACTTTGCATAATTACAATAGAACCTCAGAGTTATATTTCATATTTCTAGTTTCAGATACGTGAGTGATACATTTTTACAAATAGTATGACCACACTCAGATTATAAGCTTTGTAATGATACCTTACAAGAGACCTTTTGCATGAAGCATATTCCAGTTACATTATATTCATTAGCATATTTTCATAAAATCATATAGAGTGCAACGTCACACTCATATGTCAGGTTTTCTAAAACTTTTACCATTTTTGTTGCTCTCCTCCAGAATCTCTCCAGTAGAGTCCAGGAGGAGATCTAATAGGAGGGGGGGATATAAACCATATCTGCCCATTGTGCAGATTTTACATGAGAGGATGCTGGACTAGATGGACTTCAGGTATAATCCAGTATGGTAGTTCCTATGTTTCTTCAACATTTGGCAATTGTTACCATATTGTGGTATTGCAGATAGCACAGCTTTCCCCTCTGTAGAATAGGAAGTAACAGATATATGGGACTATATAGGCAAGAGAAAATAAGTGTGTACAAACAGCATTGGCGAGGTAGAAAAACCACGCTTAGGAAAGACACTTCCCTTTACATATCAGCAACAGAACCCTTTGCCCAAGTCAGATAAAACAGATTGACAGTTCCGCAGAAGAACTGCTTGACTCCGATTGCCCTTCTTTACTAGGTGAATATTCAGTAATTCATTAAGGCTTGGAAAAGAGAAGACTAAGGGGGGACATGATAGAGGTATATAAAATCATGAGTGATGTTGAGAAAGTGGATAAGGAAAAGTTATTTACTTATTCCCATAATACAAGAACTAGGGGTCACCAAATGAAATTAATAGGCAGCAGGTTTAAAACAAATAAAAGGAAGTTCTTCTTCACGCAGCGCACAGTCAACTTGTGGAACTCCTTACCTGAGGAGGTTGTGAAGGCTAGGACTATAACAATGTTTAAAAGGGGACTGGATAAATTCATGGTGGCTAAGTCCATAAATGGCTATTAGCCAGGATGGGTAAGAATGGTGTCCCTAGCCTCTGTTCGTCAGAGGATGGAGATGGATGGCAGGAGAGAGATCACTTGATCATTGCCTGTTAGGTTCACTCCCTCTGGGGCACCTGG